>OX459059.1:3381975-3985727 GCA_949775005.1 Orthosia gothica
GTATTAAAAAAAAACCGGCCAAGTGCTAGTCTGACTCGCGCACAGAAGGTTCCGTATAAATGTAACATTACTAATGTTCATAAACAATGAAAACAACGAACATTGCTCTAACGAAGGGACACATTTAACTTTGCTGTTCAAAGACTGTTGTCCCTATACATCTATATACAAAATTTTTACTTCTCCAAGTACATTTTATAAGTGACTAGCTGTTCCCCGCGGCTTTGCTCCCGTGGACCACCCCACAGCACCCGTTTTCGGGATAAAAAAATAGCCTATGTCACTCAGGAATAATGTAGCTTCCTATTGTTGAAAGAATTTTTAAAATCGGTCCAGTAGTTTCGGAGCTTATTCGGTACAAACAAACAAACAAACAAACAAAAAAATCTTTCCTCAATTCATTTTATTCAATTATATAAATTAAAATTTACATAGTATAAAATACTTAATTAAAAATAACTACCTATATATACACTTAAATAAAAATAAAACTACGAACGCGAATAAAAGGGCGTCATAAAATTCGTCCACATCGCTGTCAACGTGAAAAGTGCCCAGAACGCTGGCAGCATTGCCACGTTGGACGGCAATGCTGATTCTCTAACCAAGGAAAAGCCCATAAGCCCATTTTATAAGTTGGTCGACTTTTACTCGTAAACTTGTAAGGCCTACTAAGCTATCTGTCGTGAATGTTTTCACATATCCAAAAGCAACCATATAGCTGGAAGGGGGGCAAAAATTTGCAGTTTGAAAACAAGATCCCTGAATCGAAAAATGATTTTTACGGACCTGTAATATTTTTGAATCGCCAATCCAACGATAACCCAAACCATGGAATAGACGAGAAAAAACACATCCCCACTTTACGTGTACAGGAGGTACCCTATTTCTTTTTTCTAATTTTGTCGGCGTGATTAATATATATATATATATTAATTATCTTTATATATATATATATATATCCGTGCCAAATCATAGCGTTCTAGTACTAAGAGTTTCTGAGCTAAGCTGCGGATGAACGGACGGACAAACAGACATGGCGAAACTATAAGGGTTACTTGTTGACTACGGAACCCTAAAAACAAGTTGTAGCTACTTAGGTTCCTCAGTTTCCTCATATATTGGTGCTTGTTATACCTTGACCTCTGATATATCGCCAGGATTTCCTTTTGTCATTCTTAAAGACGCGAGCGCGAGCGGCGATCGTCGCTATTCGAATTAAAAAACATTGTGCGTAAACAAAATAAAAGTATTTTATTTAACCATTAATGTACACACACAAACTAAAGAGACAGACCATAAACAACCAGCAAACGCAACCAACCAACCAGCAAATAAAGCAACCAGTAAATTCCTTTGATTATGGTAAGAATTGTGACAAAAAATAAAGTGTAATATTTGTGAAAATATGTTTTATAATATTTGTAAATAAAACTTTTGACGTGTTCTTCCTACTTAATTTTTTTTATTTGATTTTTTTGAAATGGGTTTGCTCTTGACTCAAGTCTAGGTCAGAGGTGACAGAGACAGAGACGACGATGGTGTGAGTTTACCCAGAAGAAGCCTGTTCACTCTAACTTTGACGAGATTCCGGTTGAATGCGTTCGGAAACACAGACGTAGGTAGTGAGTTAAACTACAAAAAAAGAAAAAACTTGAAGAATTATAAACATCTCATTCGGTTATGATAAAATTGCTACTCATTATACATGTTTGTTATATTATCTGTGTTTGAGGTGGCCTTTAACTAAAGTTTTTGAATAAATATTTGACTTTGAACTTTGTTTTTAGTCTATTTAAAAGTCGTTTCAACAAACTTATGCAATCATTCAAATAGAACGCATAATAATATTAAACTATTGCAACACTCTATGTTTATTATATGGAAAAGTCATTCCCTTTTGTGAAGGTACTTTTTGTAATACCCACGCGATATCTCTATAAGTCCACACTGGACAAAGTGCTACTCAGACTAAAATCAATATTATAATTATGTGTAAGTCTGGATGTTTAAATGTTACCGCCTCAATGTCTGAAAGGGTTTCGATAAAACTTGACTACCTGTGGTCCGTGTTGTTGGGTTAATTGCCGAATTATATGCGAAAACTTTTACGAAGGAGTGATAAACCCTTAGTCGAAGTCGCTGGACAAACTGCCAGGGTAATAAACAACCAAATTGGAATTATTTCAACAGAGCGTAACCCTATGCACGTGCTTAGCGATATTAGCAGCACGCTCACTCGGGCAGGACTTCGACTCTTCGCTCATATCGCCATGTCCCAACGTGTTCTCGTACGAGCAGCCCAAAGCAGTATCACCGTTAGGGAACCGGTGGTACGGAGTCGTCAACTTGACTACAGACATAACTCTGCATGGGCTGTGGCTCAATATTCTGTTCGATGACAAAATTGATATACTTGGGGTGAGTTTTTATATATCCATACTAATATTTTATAAATGCAAAAGTAACTCTGTCTGCCTGTTTGTTACCTTTTTACCTCTTAACGGATTTGGATAAAATTTGGCACACAAGCAAGCCTTGTTCTTGGATTAGGACATGTCTGATAACATTAGTGATATTATCCTGGGAGCTGTTTCCTTGGGATCTTTTTTAGTCGCGTAGATTTGCCTTGAATTTTATTCGACCAGTATGTAGTCACCTGAGGCTCTAGATAAGTGGCATTCGATGTCAGCGAAGGCGATAGTCGAAATTTCAAAATATAAGGGATTGATCACGACAATTTTTCTATATCGTTTGTCAATCCCATACAATTATGCCTCTTTGACACGCCACGCTATCGATGATAGAATTTTAATTGACTAGGGCGTCTGGATAGCTCTGTCGTTGGCTTCGTTTAAATACTGGAAGGTGCAGGTAGTTGAGGCATGCTGGGCATGAAAGTATTTGATGCATGTCCCGTGAAGGAGGAAGCCATTGAGATAGTTTCAGACTTCCACACACGTGAAGCCTTTTGTAGAAAATAATGAACTTGTATGGAACTTAGGCCCTCTTTTCCAGTATTTCTGGTGTAACATAAAATATTCCGGCAGGGTGTTCCACTCCTTAGCCAAGACAAGGCTTAAAATGAAAGCCATAGTAAGATGGAAATTGCCAAGGTAATACAATTTTAGTAGGCCTATGATTCAAAAAGTGAGCTGGCTCTGCTAATCAATTTTGAATTAATCATAACATAACCTCAGATCAAATAAAAAGTCAAGATGGAACGTTGCAAACAACAAGGTGACGTCGGTTGAAACTACGCCTTGCCGTATTCATACACAATTACATGCACACACGTACAACGAAACTACGCCAAGCTACGGCTAAGTCAGTCTAGCTTTTTATTTGATCTGAGAGCTCGACTGGAGGATGTTCTCAACCCGACTGTATTTTTTTTATGTGTGTTACCTAAAAAAAATTACTACGTGAACCGATTTTGATGATACTTTTTTTATTTGAAAGCTGGAGCTTTTCATGTGGACCGATTTAAATCATTGATATGATGAGTAGTTTTTGAGTTATCCTTAATAATGAGTTTTTTTTTCATGGTAATAAATACGGTACAAAAACTAAAAAATATAAAACATTTTACAAAATAATTAAACCCACTTCCAAAACAAAACACAACAAAGCGAAAAATAAACTTTTATTTGGAAGTTGGAGTCAAAAACGAAAAAAAATTGTTACGAAAGACACCCACTTCCGAAAAGGCAGTTATTTTTTGCTTTGTATTGTTTTGTTTTGGAAATCGGATTTTTTTTGTTTAATTTTTTTTTCCCATGTAAATCTCAACATTCTTATCATCTTTTAATGATCTCATAATAAATTAATCTCCTATCGTTCAGTCATTCCAAATATTGTCTGTTAGAGATTGCCCTATGCGAGAAGACCACCCAGTGGACACTTGCTTTTAAAAATGTTTGTCCTGTACATATAATATTTTTACAATGCATGTCCTCGAAAAGAGCGGTTTTCCAAGCAGCCAAACTGTGCGGAAAGTGTAACTTTTTTTCACTAGTGCTTTTTACTTTCCTGTACTTTTTTAATTTTTAACTCCAACGTCAGCCCGACGCATAGAGTTTTTATTATTTAAGAAAAGTTTAAAAAATTAGTTATGTACAGATTATCATTCATATAAAAGGTAAACCGGTCATCTGTCCACCAGACCGAATCGGATTAGAACAATGGTAATTTCTATTGTGTCTGGAAATGGACAGTTGAAGGTATAAAACTAATACGAGATTTTAGGCGTTTTTAATTACTCTAGATTTAGATTTTGATCAATAAATTAATTTTAAATATTCATTAAATATGTTTGGCAGAACGTATATTTTGCTCGTGCCTTATTGTGTTACGATGTGACAGCTATTCGCACATGCGCAGTAGATATGCCCGAGGAACTATTAGTTAATCTGTGGATATGCTGAACGCGCTTGAATAAGCCCGCCATTTTATTAATTTCAATTTATTAATTTATTTATTTTCTCGCACAATGCATAGTAAAATGTTGTATGATACACGTACGTAAGATGATTTCCGACTTGTGTCGATTTATCCACTCACTCGCTTCGCTCGCTCGTGAATAAAAATGCCACTCATCGGAAATCACCTACCTTCCGCACTTGTAGCATAAATAACTATTACAATGCATGTCCTCGAAAAGAGCGGTTTTCCAAGCAGCCAAATTGTGCGGCAAGTGTCACTTTTTTTCACTAGTGCTTTTTACTTTCCTGTACTTTTTTAATTTTTAACTCCAACGTCAGCTCGACGCATAGAGTTTTTATTATTTGAGAAAAGTTTAAAAAAATAGTTATGTACAGATTATCATTCATATAAAAGGTAAAATAAAACTAATACTTTATTTTAGGCGTTTTTAATTACTCTAGATTTAGATGTTGATCAATAAATTAATTTTAAATATTCATTAAATATGTTTGGCAGAACGTATATTTTGCTCGTGCCTTATTGCGTTACGATGTGACAGCTATTTGCACATGCGCAGTAGATATGCCCGAGGAACTATTAGTTAATCTGTGGATATGCTGAACGCACTTGAATAAACCTGCCATTTTATTAATTTCATATTATTTATTTATTTATTTCCTCGCACAATGCATAGTAAAATGTTGTATGATACACGTACGTAAGATGATTTCCGACTCGTGTCGATTTATCCACTCACTCGCTTCGCTCGCTCGTGAATAAAAATGCCACTCATCGGAAATCACCTACCTTCCGCACTTGTAGCATAAATAACTATTGTGGTGTACAATAACAAAATTAAAAAAATGATTTGACTTTAAAGTATTCGAAAAATTGCGTAAATAAAGCAGCACTGTAGGTATAAGCATTGAAATCAAATAATTATGCTTGTTATTTATGACACCGCAGGTAAATTGTATCCTCCGTGAATATCCATCCGGTTGTACCAGTATGGTTTTTTGATTGAGTAAAAAAATAAACATTATCCTTGAACAGTTGGACTGTGCGGGGAGTGTGCGTTGGAATTGTATGTTCTACTTCCTCCGAGCCCGTTCCATCATCAAACTACCATCAGGTGAGATAGTGGTCAAGCACAAGTCTATTATTAATTAAAAATAAAACAAAAGTTGGACAGAGGTGTATGGTTCCCACACATTTCATAACAAAATATTGAGTATACGCGAGGAGTTTTTTTTACTTCCTCCCCTATATTCTTGCTCTACTCAACATCTACATCATCAGCCTTTAAATGGACACAGGCCTTCCCTCTGTGAAAGAGGGAATGCGGGCCCAGTGCAGGTTGTTGGTCGTTGGACTTACCAAAAAGGAGGAGGTTCTATGTTCGACTTTATGTTTGTATTTTTTTTTGTGTCTGTTCACCGATGTCTCCTGCAATTGTGGACCGATTTTGAAAATTCTATTTTTGTTTGTAAGAGTATGTTTCGAAATTGATCCCGTTTATGTTGGTGAAGGTTTAACTTCGGAGATATACAACAGAACTCTTCATTAAATAACGCCACAAGTCTCGGGATTGCTGCAATCGCATGTCTGTTTATTGTTTATACCATTTCATAACATAACATCAAGCCAGTACGCTCTAAAGGGGTACGCAGATCTCTCATTTCACCGGTTATGTTCGAGTTTTATGTTATTCAGGTAATCTATTCTGGCGTTATAGGGATCTTACTAAACAACTTGCCTATTAGGTAGATAATACTACATGGTGAAAAATAACTTAATTTTCGGAAGTCGATGACAATATCGTAAAACATGGTACCTACGAAAGACACCGACTTCCAAAAATTAAGTTATTTTTCACTTTGTAGTTTTTCATTTGGCAGTCGGTAGAATTTTTTTGCAAAAAAGTTTTTTATTTATTCTAGAATATGCCCGTTTCCTCACGATGTTTTCCTTCGCCGTTTTAGAGCAATGGTGATGAAATATTTTACACAAAATATAGCGCCTGTCTGGGTTCGAATCCATGACACATAAGTCGGGGCAGTAACCACTGGGCCACCACTGCTCTTTGCTCTACTTGAAACAATCAAATTTGTAGTTTATAACTCGTTATTTTATTAACATTAATCGAAAGGTTTTGCCGTGATCATGAGAACTGATTCGTATTGATTGGAGGAATTTTACTTCAAAAAGACTTAGGCCGGTATTCCAGATGCTCATGCTCAACTCAACTCAAACTGGCAATGGACAGTTAAGATTGAATTTCTTGTTTTCGTTTACATTAAAATGCTCAAGTGCAAGATCCTAGAAGCCACAAACGCAAACAAACTCTTTTGACACAAAATCTAAATATTTTATTCAAATTGAGTAGTGTTAGCATGTATTTGGAACGTAATCGTACTTACTAACATGGACTTTTTTTTCAAAACCTACCAAAGAAAGAAAAGAAAGTAAAATATTTATTTGTGACCTGCACAGGAGACTCGAGAAATAAGCATACAATTAAACAATAATAAAATAAAAACCCCGTGCGAGACCAAAAAGGCTCCTATCTCAGCATGTGCAGCGGTATCCAAAAAAGGTAATAACGCTGCGCTGATATTCTGATAGGGCCCACTGTTGATGCCACGGACACACCACACATTTTGTGTAGAAATAATTATTCAGTAATAGATGGGGCGTCAGGGCTGTTGTTCTATTGAGTACACATAATATTATGTCAAGCTGAAGAACCATATGTCAAACTCGAGAGTTGTGATAAGTTGGCAGTTGATTGTTAGGTGCGACCAATTTTGAGTTTGAGTCGAGTATGAGCATCTGGAATACGGGCCTGAGGCCCAAATTCCAAGTCAGTATGAAGGACTTCCACCTGACTCACTCGCCATTCATCATCTGCCTAGCCTTTTCCCAGCTATGTTGGGGTCGGCTTCCAGTCTAACCGGATTCAGCTGAGAACCAGTGTTTTATATGGAGCGACTGCCTATATGACCTCCACAACCCAGTAACTGGGTAACACGGTACCCCTTGGCAAGACTGGTGTCAGATCTCAAGCTTCTGACTATTCGTAACGACTGTCAAAGATCTTCAAATGACAGCCAGGACCAACAGCTTAACGCTTAGCTTTCCGAGGAATGGAGGAAACTCGGTATGTTGAAATGGTCACCCATCCACGGACCGACCTCGTCAAGCGTTGCTTAACCTGACTCACTCGCCATTATGTTGAAAAAAACCCTCAATTAATGTTAATAATGAACTTGTTGTTTATAGACATTAACCTTGTACCTATTTTCTGTTCCTTGTTCTTCTTGTCTCTTTATTTTGTGTGTGTACATTAATGGTTAAATAAATAAATCCAAGGTTTTATCAAATTGATCATTGAATCATCAATTATAGTTTGCTATTAGCCATTTCCACTGCATCCATACTAATCAATCCATTATAAATGCGAAATTAACTCTGTCTGTCTGTCTGTCTGTTACCTTTCACTCTTAAACCGCTGAAACAAATTAGATGAATAGTACTTTTTATCACGAACATCATCCTTAAGGGGGTAGAATCATTCTCATGTAAGGCGATAATATTGCGTTATTTAAAAAATAGGATATCCCAAGTATTAATGCTAGGCAGATGAAGTCACAGGCAAAAGCTAGGAGGTATATAAATACTTCGATCGTTTATCTAAACTTGTATTATAGAGAGATAATATCGATTGGGAAAAGGCTAAGCAGATGATGATGATGAATAACGATTATTTGTGGCGTAAGCTCTGGATATAAGCTTTTTTTATTTCCTAGCCCCTTAAGGCTCGCGCTTAAACACTATCTCACCTGATGGCAAACGATGATGTGGTCGACGGTGAATCAGGCTTGCCTAGAAAAAACCTATTCTCTCTTTATTTAAAGACCTCTAGATTGTAGCTGTCGAGAACACAGACTCCGGCAGGTAATTCCACTCCTTAGCTGTACGCATAATAAAAGTGTTCCCAAAATGTTTTGTGCGTATGGTTGGGATGTCCACCATGTACCGATGGCGCATCGCCGTACGTCTGGTACTCCGATGATGAAACGGGCTAGGTGGAATTGGTTTGTTGAACCAATATTTTTTTTGTAAAAAATTATTATCTTCAATATATTGATGAATATCGAATTTATTGACCATAAATATCGTACCTTAAAAGTTATCGTGCTTGATTCGTACCATTATGTGCGAATACTACAAAATGATCCCAAATATATGTGATTCGCGCAATAGCCTAGTACCTAGCAATCTACTAAATTTGAGCAGTGTTCTACGCCTAACTAGATTCCAAATACATATAATGTGTTAATTCTGTTGTTATCTTGATCTAATTTAGTATTAAATTCGTATTAAATTCTTACTTTGATCATTAAAGACTGAGGACGGTAAATTTTTAAGGGAACTTTCGAGCAAAGTTGACATTGTTGTATAATTACGTAACTTGAAAACATGATTTTTTGTTTATGGTGATATATTCATTATTTTATGCTTAAATGACAGATATAGGCGTAAAACTAAAATTTCTGTTTGAGTTGTAAAAATCTGTCGACGTATTTATGAGATATTTATTGAAGAATTAGTGTAACGAAAATCTACCAAGTTAATATTTTCACGTTTCTTGTCTACAAACTTTTTAGTGTTTGTAAATATATAATATAGACAATATTATACAGTATCTCTATTGACAATATCTCTCAATTTTATTGAGAGATATTGTCAATCTGCCTAGCGTTTTCCCAAATATATTGGGGTCGGCTTCCAGTCTAACCGGATTCAGCTGAGTAGGTACCACTGTTTTACATGGAGCGACTGCCTATCTGACCTCCACAACCCAGTAACTGGGTAACACACTGGCAAGACTGGTGTCAGATCTCAAGCTTCTGGCTACCCGTAATGACTGTCAAAGATCTTCAAATTACAGTTGGGAACAACAGCTTAACGTGCTTTCCGAGGCACGGAGGAAACTCGGTTTGTTGAAATGGTCACACATCCACGGACCGACCTCGTCAAACGTTGCCTAACCTTGATGATCGAACAGTGCAGCTGTTATTATTTAGCCACGAGCTCCTCTATTAAGGGATATGTAAATAATGGGAATTACCAAAAATTATATGTGTAACTATGTGTATCATATTTAGTGGTATCTAATGAAGTTTTTTGATATCCAAAGTCAAAGTTTCGCGCCAATCGTGTTTGTTTACTTTTTATTTTACACCAATATCACCTACCCATATGTAAAAACGATTACGTTATGACAATTATGTTTCCTAATATACCTGGTAAACAACAATAACTAACACCGGTCCACTCTCACGTATTATTCATTACGACTACTTTATGTATGCTCAAAACTTTCAAATCGTCCATCAGGTGGGTATATTATCGATATTAGCCTTTATAAATCCTTTATCACACATGACTAAATACAATTTATTGTTTAATAATATTTTTGCACTCATTTTTGGATATTTTTAGTCAATCTACGCTATAATATTGTCATGATTTCCTTGAACGTTATGACGTCACCAATATGGCAACCAATTGTGGCCCGTTTGTAGTCACGTGGTTCTTTTCAAAATTTTATCGATTTTCAATTGCTTATAATAAATTGAAGAAAAATATTTAAGAGTTTTTTGAAACGACAATATAATTTAAAATATGTAAAGTTTCAAAATACATAAAAAAAATCGAATTTTTATTTTATTCAACAACCCAATTAGACCATGCAATTCCATCGCACACTCTCCGAAATGTAACCGATAAAAAAACCTATGATGCTGGCAACTCGGCGATGATGTCCAAGGCTATGGAGCTTTATCTTGACCCGTGCTTCATTGTCGATGAGCTTCTTGGCCCTTTTTCATCCACTCTAGTGCATCAAGCTGGTATGTTGCAGATCGGTCCCAGAGATGAGAACAGTACTCCATGTACGATCGAACTTGCGCTTGGATACAAGTTGATCAGCTGTTCCTGTTGAATTATTTCTCTGACAGACAACCTATGACAAGGGGATAGTGTAGCTCGGCTACTTTTTTGCCCGACGAAATGTACGGTTTCTGTGATATTGGCCACAGGATTGCCTCTACAATAACTGGTCTTCATAATTTTTTTCCCCAATATTCTGTAAGTCCAACATTTTCCAAAGATTTTTCAAAGGAATCGTTAAAGATGGTTTATTTCTTTCAGAACTGGATTGGGAACGTCACCACGAAAGACAACAAGAACGTGCAAATTGAGAACGCTGGTATAGATATCAACCCTGGACCTGCGTTTCAGGTGCCTTTTTTCGTCCAATATAGAAATAAAAATACACCAAGACTTATGGGAATAAGACTGAATGGACGGGAGATCTGCCAAACTACAAATTCTCAGAGAACTGTGAATACGAATACTCGTGGCAGTTTCCCAGTTGAGTAAGTTCTTTATAGAAATGTATTTTATAGGAGCTGTGGTTCCTTCTCGTTTACAGTTTAACGTTCATTCTCTTTATTCGGTTCCCTTTATTGAAAGATTTCATGCACCATGCCATTTTTTTTTACGCCGTGCCTCTAAAGCGTTTTGACCGATAAAATTAATTGATTGCCTAATTCTGAAACTATTTGTTACATTTTCAGAATCAACATCATAGTTTTTGTTGTATAATAACTAAATCAAAAAAGTATCGTTATGAACTGTATAAACACACTGTATACATCTAGATCAGAAACATTTTGAAGGAAAAAACAATACATTTTCTACTTCAGTGGGCGGCCCTTGGATAGAATCATTGATGAAGCTTTAAAGAAATTATTTAAAAGCCCAAAAAGTACCAACACAAGGATTGCTGGACAGGTAAGCTATTTGTTTTAGTCAAAGATCCCACCGCTTAAATCTGCGGGTACATTTTAGATAATATAATACTAACGGATGCCTCATCCCATACAAGGCAAAAAGTAAAGTCTTATAGCACCAATAAAGGAAAAATTCCAAAAAATAAAAAAGTTGAAAATTAAGGTAAATTTTGGTACTTACAAGTTTTCGCGAAAATCAAAATTCATGCCCATATCTTATTTTATTATGGCAGTATAATGGGTAGGTACGGAACCCCGCACACACTTGTGTTACAAGAGTCCATTGCGCCATCTTTTGGAATCAATTTTAAATGCATCCATTCAAATAATCTTATAAATGAGAATTAAGAGCCCAATATTCCTTAATTTTTTACTAAGAAGAATAAATGCAATTTGCCAAGTGTACCGTTCTAGATTCCAAGATGAATGCAAAATTTGCTACAAAAAATATAATATGAATTCTGTTGAGGATATTATTCGGCACAATGTGAAGCATTTTTGGAATTTTATCGCCAATAGGAAAAAATCTGCAGGCTTTTCATCGACTATGAAATTTAACAATCAGACCACTGATAACCCAGAAAACATTTTTAATAATTTTACCGACTATTTTAATTCGGTTTTTGAAACATCTTCTGCTGCTAATATACCATTATATATAAATAATGTACGTATATTGTAATATACGTACAAAGATTACTCTGAAGATTGCACAGTTTTAAATGGCATGCATTTCACTATAATGATGAAGTGCTTATTGCGCTCAAGGCATTGGATCCTTGTAAGGGGCCAGGATCGAATGGTCTACCGTTGTTTTTCATTAAACAGACAGAGGTTAATATATGTATACTGTTGCAAATACAATTTAACTTGTTCATTTGCTAGGGATGCTTTCCTGAAGCATGGGAACTAGCAAATATATCTCCTGTTTACAAGTCGAGACCTAAGGGTGATGTTGAGAATTATCATCCTATATCTATACTGTTGGCTTTGTCAAAGGTTTTCGAGAGACTAGTTCGTAATAAAATATACCCTCTGTTGCACAATAAAATCATCCAACAAAAACACAGATTCGTCAAAAACAGGTCAGCCACAACCAACCTGGTTACTTTTGTGGACTATTTATTTAACAACATGGACTCTCGTGTTCAAGTTGATGCTATATACACAGATTTTCGGAAAGCCTTTGACAAGGTTGACCATCAGCTGCTGTTAAACAAGATTGCATTTAATGGTATACGTGGCGACCCTTTAAAGATGGTTCTCTTCTTACGTATCAAATAGGACTCAGAGAGTGGTGGTAAACGGTTTCAGTTCCTGCACTTTAAGTGATACGTCCGGAGTGCCGCAGGGTGCCATTTTAGGGCCACTGTTGTTTACATTTTTTATAAATGACACCAAAACATGTTTTTTAAATTCTAAATTGTTATTATACGCAGAAGATGTCAAAACTTTTAGGCCTGTCAGAAATTTGTAAGACTGTCTTCTCTTAGAAGAAGATTTAGACAGGTTCACTACATACTGTTCAAACAATAAGCTCCAACTTAGAATATCCAAATGTTGCTGCATTAGTTTTACAAAAAAACAAAAATTGTGTAAAATATCCCTACGCGTTAAGCAGCATATTTTGAACAAAAGAAACACTGGTTCGCGATCTTGGAGTTCTATTGGATGACAATCTACACCATAACGCTCATTTTGGTAAAATTATTCATAATGCCTTCGGTTCCTGTACGGTTTTGTCATGAGATCAGCCAGGGAATTCGTACGCTCATATACATATTTATATCTATATAAATCGTTAGTCAGGTCTCAGTTAGAATATTCTGTGCCGGTGTAAAGTCCGTTATACAGTAAATATTCAGATTCATTTGAAAAAGTCCAAAGAGGTTTATGAAATCCATGCATTATCGTTGTTTTCGCCCTTATGCATGTATGGTACAAGCTACAAAATCTTAAAGCCAGAAGTATTTTTTTGGATACAATGTATTTACATAACCTATGCAATAATAAATTTGATTGTATTGATATGGTTAAGAAGATTAATTATGTAGTACCTAGAACAACCATTAGTTGAGGGGTGCGCGTGCGATCCCTCTTTCCTGTATACGAACGCAGGTTTGCGAGCACCCTTAAGTCGCCTTGCTGATGAATATAATAACTGTTTGTAAATATTGATATCTTTGCTATTGCTGCAGCACAGTTTCGACGCCTTGCTTGTGAGACCATTGATTCTGTTGACATTTTTAATTTGTAGGTTTTTCCATTTGTTGTTTACATTTTAAAATATACAATAATTTAATTTAAATTTTAATAGTAACAATGACTTGTTAGTAATTTAATTGATGTAGGTAGGTTTTTTTTATATGTATATAACTTCCTGATTTTAATATGATACTCGTAATTCGTGGATTTTGTTATTGATTTTGTATAATAATTTAATAATAATAATGACTAAATAATAATTTAATTTTATTAATTTTTATATAATATCTCACTTTTCTTTCATTTTTATTTAGTTTTACCTGAAAGATTCAATAAGGTGAAATTTCAATAGTTATGATACGAATTGGAAGCGCACGTCGCATTTGTTTTGTAAAATGGTTTTATATTCTGTGGAAAATGTCATTGGTTGTACATTTGATACGCTATGTTGTTCAAATTTTATTTTATTACTGTAATGTTTGTATTTCCAAATAAATGAAATAAAAGTAAATATAATTAAACAAGGACATATAATTTTTGTGATCGTCTCTAGAAAATCTTAATATTTTACAAAACTCAATAACAATTCGAAGCTTATCACGCCATCTAGTGCAATTTATTTGAACCAAATTTTCTGTTCTCTTTGGGTGCCCGTGCCAAGGGGTATCGTGTTACCCAGTAACTGGGTTGAGTAGGTCAGACGGGCAATCGCTCTGTGTAAAATAGTGTTGTTTAGCTGCATTTGGTTAGACTAGAACTGTACCCAAACATAGCTAGGCAGATTGACTATTGCAATGTTTTCTGGAAATATGCTGGTCCTGCTCCATAAGCCTATCTTTGGTGTGGACAAAATCAAAATGCTTAATTAGTATTATATTCATAATTATAGTAACGCTTTATTTTTTAATTTTTTTTTCTTGTCTTTTTGTTTAAAAAATTGACTCGCACACTGTTCTGTTGTTGTTTAATTAGGTAATGTACCTATGTTTGCAATATTTGTAAGTACGTGAGAACCATGTTCAAATTTATCAAGTAAAGGAATTTACCTGTTAGTGCTTGTAATTCTCTCATACCTATATGTAGTATAGTAGTGCTGGTTACATCGTCCTCACGTATATGAATTTATTAATGTATGTACTTATGTAAATATTGTATTAAACTTTTTTTTAAAAGAGTGAGTATGGAGTTTCGTGTGCGTTCTTCTCCATAACAAGATACATTTCCGAATGCACGGTAGAATAAATTTTTATTACTTGTAAATTTTAAAGTTCAAAAGTGCCGCATAGTGGCCTACTTGAAATAAACACATTTGACTTTGACTTTCTAAACGAATTTTATAAATTTTAGTATTTAAATGTTAAAACAAAATAAATTGTCTATCTGTTGCATAACTTTCTCTGAAAGCTGATGAAGTTAAAATACGACGTAAAGGTTTGCTAAGATTTTTTTCTAATTTTGCAGCCTCAATGCGGTAAAATGATAGAGAAAGAAAATCAATGGCCGTGGCAGATTGCTCTCCACCAAATGGAGGTAAGAATGAGCTCGTGAGGAAATAGTTATAACATAGGCTAGAAAATTGGTAAACTTAAGTGGCAGTGGGCAAAGCCCATAATATAGACAAATATAGAAGCCGCAGTATGAAAAATATCGTCTACTGCATCACAGATAGGCTCATCCTTTGCATTCCATGGACACTCATGACACATGAATTAATACGTGGCTGGGAATATAATAATCAGCGTGGCGCATAGCTCTGAACATATCTTAAGTGCCAGTAGACAGTCGTACCGGCTAACAATAACACCCAAACATCTATCTTTTTATTTGTTTAAAGTTTAATATTTTTTGTATTAATTCTAAGCACATTGTGCCTTATTTATAAAAATCTTGCCCCTGATTAGCTACTACAAAGCAGGGGCTAAGTTCAAATTTTACAATAGAGATTTGTATTTAGAATCTGATAGCAGTTGCTAAACAGCGTCCACACTTTTATAAAAAAAGCTCATTCTGAGAGTTTGTATATAATATGTTTATTTTAAACTGTCTTGAAGTTATGCCACAGCCTCTCTAAATACTGTTCATTATAAGATCAGCGTTACTCAGCATCTGTCTGGCATTACTGTTGAAATTAACCATTTTGGCCTAGCCGTGAGTCTCCCTCTTAAATGCAGAAGACACATGCGTCATCGGTACATGGTGGACATCCCACCGATACGCACCAAACGTTTTGGGAATACTTTTATTATGCGTACAGCTAAGGAGTGGAATTCCCTGCCCGAGTCTGTATTTCCTGATAGTTACAACCTGGGAGTCTTTAAGTCAAGAGTGAATAGGTTTCTTCTAGGTAAGCGTGCTAATATCGTCGACCACATCATCGCTTACGATCAGGTGAGATGGTGGTCAAGCGCGAGCCTACCAATAATAAAAAAAAAAAACATTGTCTTTTATTTTTGTCCATCGTATCTTATTAACTGCGACAAATATATTATGTTATTCTTTTCTTTATTCATCAGGGAGTGCGGGACAGTTACATCTGCGGAGGTACCTTAGTCACGGCTCGGCACGTCATCACGGCAGCTCACTGTGTCACCAAGAAGTCTACCGATCTTGTCGTAGACCGACACACCCTAGGAGTCTTCCTGGGGAAGCGCAACCTCTGGACATCAATAGATGGAGTGCAGATTAAGTATGTAAGTATCTCATGGGTGCGTTGTTTTTTACCAATTCTGGCTAAATATCTCGTACTCTTTCATGTTCGTTATTCCCGCAGCCCTCTCTCAGAAATTAGTCAAAATTAAATCCAAGCCTTTGAGGTTCGCTTGGGACTGACTCCGAGACCAGGTATCAACACTAATCCGTCTTTGTTGATGTTTTTGACTGATTCTGATTAGTCTTTTTCCAAATATATTGGGGTTGACGACTAGTCATAACGGATGCAGCTGAGTACCAGCAATTTTATGGAGCGACTGAGTACTTGACTTTCACAATCCAGTACCAAACTGGGTACCCATTTAAGACGGTTGTCAGCATTTACTGGCTTCGGAGTACCGGAATGGGTGGTTGTCAAAGATTTACAATGACGATTGGGTCCAACTGCTTAACGTGGTTGCCGAGGCGCGAAGAAATCTCGGTCTATGTTAAGATGGTCACTCAACTACGGTCCGACCTCGGCAAGCGTTGCCTAACCTTGAAGATCGGCCCGAGTGGCTGTTATTATTTAACCACGAGCTCTTGATCAATATTTCAACTGTTTATGTAAAATGATTAATAACGCGTAAATAATTCCAGGTGAAGGACATAAGAGTTCATCCGCACTATAACGCTTCTACGTTCAGCCATAATGTAGCGATCCTGGAGCTCAGTAAGCCTGTGGTGTACACTGACTGGGTCAGACCAGCCTGCCTTTGGCCCAAGAACGAGACAGATTTGAAGAATGTCATTGGGAAAAAGGGCATGGTATGTATAAACTTTGAAAAATGTTGATGGGAAACATCGTGAAGGAACCGGCTTGCCCTAGAACACAAAAAATAAATACATGTGACATCCACCAACCCGAACTGAACCCGCGAGGTGGATTAAAGCCCATTCCCTCTCTCACTGAGTGGAGATCTATGTGCCAGCAGTAGAAACATTAAAAGGCTGATGATGATGATGTATGGACTTTGTGGCCATACCCCACAAATGACCGCTTAAACTGACTCTTTGTTTGGGAGTAAGCACAGAAATACCAGTGCATGACCCATAGCCTTTATTAAGTCCTGAAAATGATATTGCCACCTATATAACTTCGGCCACATCGGCTATATTGTTTGATTTCTCATTGGTGGTAGAGATTTTAGATTTGCTGATCAGGTGCCCCTTTTCAACTTTGGCATGAAAACTCCAGAAACATGCCAAAGCACCCGTCATCAAGCCAACAACATAATCAACTATAATTTGACTAATAATGAAAGCAATGTCAAGTGATTTCATTCGTTAATATGTAGATCAACTCAACCTCTTACCGGACTGCTATCTTTCGCTTTCAGGTGCTAAGTTGGGGTTTTGACGGCAAAGACAAAGTGATAAGCGAACTAAATGAAGAGGATATGCCGGTGGTGAGTCAGGCAATGTGCAGCAAGTCAGGCTTAAAATTCGTGCAATCAGAATACACTTACTGCGCTGGGAATAGAAACGGTGAGATGAAGTTCATATGTGCCTTCTGTGGGTTTAACAGAAGGCACATAATACTAGTGCCTATTATCTATGAACCAGGCTTCCTATAATTAACTCTAATTCTAGAGCCAGTAGAAAGCCTGATTTTCCTAACCTTTTCAACCCACGGACCCATAGGAAATCAAGCACAATTTTAAGGAACCCTATTTAATAAACAAATAACAGTTAATTTTTGACCTTTTGTTTTAATATTACAAATAAAATAAAAAAATACAACCGACTTCCAAATAAAACACAAACAAGTAAAATTTCACAATTTAAAAAACCCCCGACACATTTATCTTGCGAAAACACCCCGATTCAAACAGTAAAATGTCCATAACTTTAGAACAGCTGAACCGATTTTATTCAAACATAGCTAAGAACACTCTCGGCAAAATTACCTGTCAAACAAAAAAAACTAAATCGTAATCGGTTCACCCGTTTAGGCGCTATGATGCCACATACAGACACACAGATACACAGATACACAGCAACACACGTGAAACTTATAACACCCCTCTTTTTCCGGCGAGGGTTACAAAAATTACTTCTGTTTCGGCAGCGTTATTGTTTATTTTTCTTCGTTTTTTGACACCGACTTCCGAAAAAGAACTTATTTTTACCCTTTTTAGTTTTTTTATTCGGCAGTAGATTCGTAATTTTTAATTTTCACTTTTTTTATGGTACCTAATAGGCAAGTTCTATATTGAGGTACCTATATAGCCAGCATAGATTACAAAAATAGTTGAACATAATCAAAACAATGAGAAAGTACCAAGATGAACTGGACAAATCTGCGTACCGCTTTAGAGCGTACTGGCGTGATGTTATGTTATGAATTGCTTTAAACAGACAAAGCGATTGCAACAACCCCGAGAGATTTGCGTTGTTTATTAATTAGTTTTATTATATATCTCCAAAGCTCATAATTAGATCTTCACTAAATTGGGACCTCACGAAAAGCACTAGCTTTCAAATAAAAAATAATCATCAAAATCGGTTCTTCTAATAAAAAGTTTTGAGGTCACACATAAATAAAATACAGTCGAATTGAGAACCTCCTCCTTTTTGAAGTCGTTAATAAAAAAACTGTCGATTTGAAAACCTCCTCCGTTTTGAAGCCAGTAAAATAATACTTCTTCATAAAAAATATTATTTATTTATTTATTTATTTATTTATTTATGTACACACAAAAAACTTAACAGAGAAAAAAAAAGAATACAGATAGAAGAGCACAAAGGTACTGCTTATTTCAATAGAAATTTCTTCCAGCAGACCTGCGACAGGAAAGTTGGATGATAGACGAAGACACAGTGTGTAGAAAAAAAATAATAAGGAAACTTAAAATAGACTATTATAACTTAACTAATCATATATAAATTACACATATATCTTCTATACATTATATAGAAGATAAAAATACATACATATATTAAATAAAATTATAAGATGGTGGACAGGTAATGTTCTTTGACCTGTTTCTTGAATAACGATACATTTTTAGAGTCACGGATTTTAGGTGGAAGTGAGTTCCACATTATTGATATTTGGATTGATGTAAGAACTAAGTTGTGATCTCAAATTGGATTCCACTTGTAATCTGTTTCTATTTACAAGAGCTGAGAATGCTTTTTCACAGAGTTATGTGGTTGAGAAAAGCAGTAAATGTTTCAGAGTTTTTTTCTAATATTTGATTATAAAAAATTTCACATTAACCCAAGTTATAAATATCTTTGATAAAATGACGTTTCAAAGTCAAATCACAAGATGTTTATTTTAATTGGTTTGCTTGTGTATGTTAAACTTAGTGACGTGACTTGTGGTGGCATATATTTATTATTATTTGGTCTAAAGATGAGATTGTGGACCCCAGGGGTCCGCGGCCCACAGGTTAAGAAATACTGTTCTAGAGTATCATATTAGTTGGTTGTGGAGGTCAGATAGGAAGTTGCCCCATATAAATATACTGGTTTTAAGCTGTGTCCATTTTGAATGGATTGTGTTGCGTTAGAATTTGTTACGCACCCCACTCATGAAGTTCACGTTTCTTATTTTAGAGGGGTCACCGTGTGCCGGGGCTGGCAGTGGCATGGTCTTCAAGCTCGGCTCCACCTGGCACCTCCGAGGCCTTACATCGTTGGCAGCACCTGGATACAGCGGCAGCGGCAAACGATGCGACACATCCTACTACGTCGTATTTACGGACTTAGCCAAATTCTTACCTTGGATTTATAATATTGTTTATGATTTTTGATCTTGTGACTGAAGTTATATTGTAACTTTAATTTGACACTTCAGTTTTGTTCAGAAGTGAAGACAGGTTCTTACTTTCTGAAAGCAAGAAGAGCTAATAATAATTTTGCATGTTATTGAATAAGCACTAAAGTCTATTGATTAGAATATTAGACCTTCATAAAATAAAATCGGCATTGTGTATCTACACTAGACGAGGTTGTATGTCTAACATACAACCTCAAGAAGAGACAAATGACGTAACATGGAACAAGTTTTTTGTACAAATACCAGTTTTGTAGCAGATTGTATGATTTATTGAATGAAGATTCTATTACATTATAAATTAAAAAATCTGAACCCTGCTGCATGCAGCAGTGCTGCCGCAGCATTACTGGTCCCCTTAAATTCTTTATAGGTTTATATCAGATTACATTCCGAGCTCAGAAGCAATGGCGCGGCAGCAATGCCACGGCAGCCATGCCGCAGCAGCAATGCAGCAGCAACATTGCTGCGCGGCAGTGTCGCCCTGCCGCCGCGACAGACCAGTAGCGCCGCGTCCGCCGCAGTGACATTAGGCTTGTTCTTACTCGGACACTGAATGGAACGCTCCGAACTAGTACAATCGTTGAAATGAACTAGTTCGGTCTTCTAGTACTATTAGTTCATTTTAGTTCACCGTTTATTAAGACATCAGTCTGACGTAATGGAATACATAATTAATTTTCCTTTATACTTTACAGGCTTAGGACTGTCATTTCAATAAATTAAACATTTTACAATAATTTATACGTCATTCAATGTTGTAAAATAAATTGTATGAATTACTAAAATGGCGTATTTAAAATTCAAATATTTGAAGTACGAACGGGAAATATTTTGTCCTTGCATTGTAAGTGATTATAGACCGAGAAGATTGTAAGAGATATTCTTGTGCGCCAGGGTCGGTCCTCGTGATCGTAATTACGTATTAACTATTAAGTAATCTGTGATCGTACGTAGACAGAGCAAACTAGTACTCTAATACATCGTTCCTCAGTCATCACGCTCGTGATAAAAAAAAAATCAAATCAATCAAATCGCTCAACTTGTTCACTCGCTCAGGTTCAGACACTCGTACCGTACTAATTCGTTCTGATTTAGCACTCTACCGATCCGATGTCGCTTGGATCACTGTACTAGATGAACGTAAATCTTTCATCGAATAAAACGACCGAAACAGAATAATTCGTTCTCGTTCACCTAAAGGAATTGCTTCCTAATACGAGTAGTACATATTACATGTACTACACAAGCCTAGCAGTGATGGTACCTGCGTGAATAAAATTAAACTGTTTTTTATTTAAACTACACTGAATTATCGCTCATCACTTATCAAATGGTTTTAATCAGCGTCTTGTTACATCCTTCCCGTTATCTGCTTTTATAAAACGAATCTGTTGCTTTTCTTTTACTATTTGCATAAAAAAACAACACATCATCGTCATCTTCTTCCTCTTCCAACAATATTAATTGATGCTAAATCGACATCTTGACAACTCAAAGCAACTGAATGAATACACAATAGCGCAACACCACGAACCGCGCAACACTGCCTCCTTGCTCGGAATCAGCGCGGCAGCCGGCACTGCTGCACCACATTGGCAGCACTGTTGCGTGCAGCTGAGAATTATACCGGTAAAACTCCACGGTGTCCTCCTGTGTCACTTACGGCGGGATTGATAAACTCATACAAATTAAATAACCCTTAATGTTACAGGAAGAGAGTTCAAATTCATTCACTTTTAGGGTGGGTCAGGTAACAGCTATTACTGACTGTAAAAAATCTGGTATGTAAATACAAAGTTCCACGTACATTGTAAAGTTCAATTGAGCAACCTAGTCAGTAGTACTATGTTTACATATATTATTATATTATTCCTATATGGTTCTCATATGATTTCAAAGTCAAAGTCAAAGTCAAATGTGTTTATTTCAAGTAGGCCATTATGTGGCACTTTTGAACGTTAAAATTTACATTTAATAAAAATTGATTCTACCGTGCATTCGGAAATGTAGGTTGTTATGGAGAAGAACGCACAAGAAACTCCATACTTACTCTTTTAAAGAAAAGTTTTACACAATATTTATATAGGTACATACATTAATAAATTCGTATACGTGAGGACGATGTACCCAGCACTACTATACTACATATAGGTATGAGAGAATTACAAGCATTAACAGGTAAATTCCTTTACTTGATAAATAGGAACATGGTCCTCACGTACTTACAAATAGTGCAAACATAGGTACATTACCTAATTAAACAACAACAGAACAGTGTGCGAGTCAATTTTTTTAAACAAAAAAAGAAGAAAAAATAAAAATAAAGCGTTACTATGATTATGAATATAATACAAATTAACCATTTTGATTTTGTCCACACCAAAGATAGGCCTATGGAGCAGGACCAGCATGTTTCCAAGCATTCTTATCTTGAATATAATCATCTAATTTGTAATATGCTTGTTTACAAAGTGTGCTTTTAACTTTACTATTGTTTTAAATTTTCTTTCATTTAACTTTAATATCTCACAAGGTATTTTGTTATAGAATTTAACACAGTACCCCATGAAAGATGTGTGTACTTTAGCTAATCTATATGATGGTTGATCTAACTTATCTTTATTTCTGGTATTACAATTGTGTCTATCACTAACTTTACTAAAGAGATTTAAATTTTTCCTTACATACATAATATTTTCATAAATGAATTGGCAAGAAACTGTCATAATATTAATCTTTTTAAATAGCTCCCTAAGAGATTCTCGGTGACTTAACTTATATATGGCTCTGACAGCTCTCTTTTGCAATATAAATATTGATTCAATGTCAGCCGCCCGACCCCACAGTAAAATACCGTATGACATAATGCTGTGAAAGTAACTAAAATAGACCAAACGCGCGGTTTCTACATCCGTTAACTGTCTTATCTTTCTAACAGCATAAGCGGCTGAGCTCAGCCGTCCTGCCAGAGATGTTATGTGAGGCCCCCATTGTAATTTGTCATCTAGAGTGATTCCTAGGAAAACTGTTTGATTTACATAGTCCAGCTTTTCTCCATTCAATATGATGTCACATTCGCTACTTCTAACATTCGGCAATGTGAATCTAATACATTTGGTTTTTTTTTCATTTAGTACCAAATTGTTTGCCGTGAACCAAGTTTGGACCTGATGAATAGACTTATTCACATCATCAAGATTTTGTGATCGTCGATCTATTTTAAATATCAAAGATGTGTCATCAGCAAATAACACGATCTTCGGTTGATTTTGTAATAATTGGGGCAAATCGTTAATGTAAACTAAAAAGAGGAATGGACCCAATATAGAGCCTTGAGGAACGCCCATTGTCATTTCAGACCCTAGTGAGTTTACGCCGTTTACCTGAACTTTAAGTTGTCTGGCTTTCAAATATGATCTAAGTAATTCAAGGGCCGTATGCCTAATCCCATAGTGCTCGAGTTTTAACAATAGTGTCTCATGGTTAACGCAATCGAACGCTTTCGAGAGGTCGCAAAAGATTCCAATGGCGTCTTGTGCTTCTTCCCAGGCGTTAAAGATGTTCTTTATTAGGGTGACGCCAGCGTCAGTTGTGCAACGCCCTTTGGTGAAACCGTATTGTTGATCATGAAAGATGGAATGTTTGTTAAAATGACGCAACAATTGGTTGAGCATTAACTTTTCGAAGACTTTACTGAGAACCGGCAGAATTGAAACTGGCCTATAATTATTGGCTTCCTTGCTATCCCCGGATTTAAACAATGGAACTACTTTACTGTGTTTCATGAGGTCCGGAAAAATTCCTTGATCGACACTCGTGTTAAAAATGAAAGCTAAATAGGGTGCAATAGTTTCAATGATTGATTTACATACTTTTACAGATAATCCCCAAAGATCTTCTGTTGATTTAATTTTTAGATCTTTAAAAGCTCTTAAAATAGCCTGGGGGTTTGTATGTTGAAACTTAAACTCCGAAGGGCACGCATTTACATTATTTCTAAGTAAGTCAGCAGAGAGCACGGGTGAGGAGTTTAAAGCTGCTGTAGTTTTAAAAGGAATATTAACAAAAAAGTTTTCAAATTCCTGAGCAACCTCTACATCTGAATGTATGGGACCATGTGCAGTCGCTAAATTAATTTCAGTATTACGCTGTTTTTTTCTACCTGTTTCATTATTTATTATTTTCCAGGTAGTTTTTATTTTATCGTCTGCTGATTTTATTTTATTGCTTATATACAGCGCTTTAGCTATTTTGCATGCATTTTTAAAAGTTTTTGAATAATTCGCAACATATTTATCAAAGCTTGCATTATACATATGTTGCTTTAGGCCATAAAGTTCATATAGCTTTTCCCTGCTTTTACGAATGCCTGGAGTCGCCCAATCGCTAAATACGAACTTGGTGTAGATAATTTTCGCTTTCAGTGGAAAAATCTTATTAAATTGCGTGTTTAGTACTTTAGAAAATTCGGCATAGAACTCATTTTGGTCCACTATATTATTAAAATTTTGAACACATAACTTACTATTCACGGTATTATTAAATTTTTCTAAATTTTTACAAGTAATTTGTCTAAATTTTATTTGTATTTTTTGTAAAGGTATGTAGGTACTAAATGTTATTGTTTGTCCACTGTGATCAGATGCTAACTTATTTACAATTTCTTTATCAAAGTAATCACAATTACAAAAAACATTATCTATACAAGTCGCAGAAGAACCTGTCACTCTGGTTGGTTCCATAAAGACATTTTCCAGATTAAATGATTTAAAAAGACCCAACAACCTGATACTGTTAGTGTTATTCTCTAATAAATTAATGTTAAAATCGCCGCATATGACAATTGATTTGCTACTAGTACTAACTTTTTTTAACACATCTTCCATTACAGAGTCAAACACAGATAGATTCTGGTAACTTGGAGGTCTGTAGACGCACACTACAATATGATTATCAAGCTCAACACAAGACAATTCAATGGTGTGTTCAACCGACAATCTAACAATGTCTTTTCTTTCTTTAGATTTAATAGAGTTTTTAATAAGTATTAATGATCCGCCATGTATCATTTGTTGTCTGCTGAAATGGCTAACTACACAATAATTTTCATAATTAACGGACTTTACTTCATGATCTTTTAACCAATGTTCAGTTAGACAAATAATATCAATCTTGGTTTTTTCTAAAAATAATTCAATTTCTAATAATTTGGAAGAGCAACCCTGAATGTTCTGATTTAATAATTTTAAAGAGTGTTGCTCTCCTCTCAGCTTTGTACCACTAAATGGATTGCCAGAAGATACCTTTTTACTATGTTCTAATAATAACTGATTATTTACAGGGGTAACTTCTGTTGTCTTATGGACTAGTTTAAATCTATGTTGCTAGTTAAACTAGGCAACACAGGCTCATCAATTAATATAAAATTTGATAGATTTCCTATCAATTTATTTAAAGAATATGCTATCAACATAGCTACCTTACGTCTACATTTGTATGACAGAGAGAAAGCTCTCTGAGTTACTCTAAGTCCACTAATAAATATATTAGTGTCAAAAAACAATAATTTGTCGTTATGACAAGTCAACATTTGCAAAATGTTATTTAATTTAAAAATACGATTGTTCTCCTGTTCTGAGAAACTATCAGAGTATGGAAAAGCACATACCATCAGATTTCTTAAATTTAATCCTAACAAGGTGTCAATACCGCCCACTATGTCCTTTTTGGTAATACCAGTACTATTACCTAACAACAAAACCATTGTAGAATAATTATCCATATTCGAATTTATAATTTTTTTAATCATTTGCTTGAAACTAATATTATGGTAGCAATGATTTGTAGAACTGTAGCTAAGGTAATTATTTAATATTTTTCCAAAGCCAGAACCTATTTCGTCACTAAACATTATTGTTTTATATTCCTGTGAATTGGGTACACAGATTTTTTCTGGAAGTGCCAACATTGGTGGACACAAGTCACCTTGCAGCGGGGTGGGTGGTGTATGGTTGGCACAGCTGCATGAGGCACTAATCAGAGACTCATACCTCTCTGCATTGTACTTCACCAAGTCCAACAATTCCCCGGCCTCAAACAAGCGCTCACTCAATTGCTGTTGTGAACTTTCATATTTCTCAAAAATATCCTTCAGTAAACACTCCTTATATAGTAAGTCATTTTGGAGGCACTGAGTATCTACATCATACTTTTCCCTTCATTTATCTAGTTCTCCCATACAGGTATTTAATCTGCTTGTTATGTTAACACGATCCTTTCTTAAAGAAATATTTAATTTTAAGAGATTTTGTTTTTTCATCGTTCTCCGTGACCGTTTTATATTTTTTTTTATTTTAATATATTTTTTTAATTTATTGTGACTCATGACAATAGGACATAATGGTATAGTGTCTTCACCAGTCAAATCTATTATAAAATCAGACTCACACACTGGTTCTGACTGAAAACTGCCAACTAACTCATTATATAAACTATTAGTTTTTTTACACTGCTCGCTGACCTTAGCAGACTCAGCGATAGATAGGGCCTTATGGGCATTACACAATTCTTGTTCAAGTTCTGAAACACGGTTCAAAGTTAGTTCATATGTGTCACTGCACTTTTGATAATTTGCCGCTTGATGCTGAAGTACCTGGTGTTGTTCGGCTAAGTCCTGGTGCTGACTATGTAGCTCAGCCAGTTCACTTTTGAGGAATGTGTTCTTATGGACCACATTTTCGACTTCCACCTCACTGTCTGCAATTTCTTGGAGCAGTTTTATATTTAATGCTTTGGAGTCTTGCAGCTCCTTCAAGGAAGCTCTCAATTTTACTTCCAGCTCTTTGATTGCAGTGCTGCGGGTCATCATTTTCCTTAATTACCTGAAATATGTGGAATTTAAACTAAATAACAGTGCAGTAGTTTTCTAATATTTAAATAATTTTATATTTTTAGGTAGGTAGGAGGTATATGAGAAAAAGAAAAACTGACTAAAGAAATGTTTACAAGTTAATAGAATTAAGAAAATATAATGATTACAGATAGATATGGTTAATAGGACTTAAATGTGAAAGTTAAATTGATAAAAACAAAAGAAAGAACTATTGAAAACACTGCTTTGATCTTGTTAAAATTTAGGCTACAATTTTACTTTATTTCTGTACTAGATTTTTACACTTTCTAGGTAGAATTTTAATAGAAATCCAACAGATTATTATTTATTTTGTGCAGTCAATTTATGTTGTAGTGTTTATTGTCTGGGCTAATGTTATTGTCGTCGATTTTGCTTCCACAAATAGTCAAGCAAAAGGAGACATAAACCGTGCCAGTGTGTGATGGACGTAGCTCAGATAACTGAGCAATATTCTGTGATGTCGTGTAGTCTGCAGATACACTTAATTAGGACAAGAATACTCCCCGGGAATGATGATTTTTCCTTCCGTTTCAAATCCGTCACCGTTGATGCGACCAGTTGACAGCTCAGCTTATGTTTCCTTGTTTTTCAACAGTTGCCCAACAAAAAACCACAACAATGATTGGCAATTGAGCTCAATATTGAGTTTTGTCTATTTAATATTAATTAATCCTAGTTAAAACACTTTAAACTATTTTTTTTTAATTAAATCTACACAGTCGTTTTTTTTGACGACTGGCTACCAGTCTATTACATTAATTGTATGGACTTTAGAAGAGACCAATCGAGTTTATTTTGTTGTTAATCGTAGAATAGTCAGCATTAAACGCCAGCTTCTTCTATTTAGTTTAAAATAGCTTCTCCCTGCGGCATCGACCGCGTGATTTTTTTATTTTTTTTATTACAGAAAAAAAAAGCCAGCATAGTTACAGACAAAGTTACAACATACAGAATTAGTATCTTAGGAATAGGTCCCCTGGCTCCCAAACTAGGTATACCTGTGACTTGGGAGTCAGTGTTCCTCCAATAAAAAAGTCAATATGTATATTGCTAGTTATTAAAAAGTTGGTTGTGATAATAAAAAAAAACAAAAGGCACATTTTTAATTTGTAGTACATAGTGAATGTCAAAAGTAATCCCAAGGGAATATATTCCCGGGGAAAATATATCGCATTTGCTATTCCAGACTATAATCTATCTCAGTGTCAAACTACATCCAGATCTGTTCAGTAGTTTAAGCGAGAAAGAGTAACAAACATACACACTCACAAACTTACATACATACATAAACTCACGCCTTTTTCCCATGGGGGTAGGCAGAAACTACAGAACGCCACCTGCTACGATCCTTACATACTTCTTTTGCTTCACACACATTCATACATCTAGTCATACACTCACAAACTTCCGCCTTTATAATATTCTATATAGTGTGATAGTGGGATTGACAAAAAAGATTGTCGTTTTCAAGTGTTATCTTTAGCCAGTTTGCTTAATAAATATAATTTATCAAAGTAAACTACATATTTCCCAAAAAAAGAAAACAAAATCCTCTTCAAACTCTCTTCACATCAGTTGCAGCAGGTTCAACAAGGGTCTCAAATTCCCAGCAGAACACAGAGCCAGCTTGTGAAAAGAACTCGTTCCTCCACTTGATTCTGCCGTAGTCCTGGACTGTGGCGAATAGGTGCTGCATCTTGTTAGTGTCCAATCCCTCGAAGGAATATTTACCCTGGAAATTGTGCAGAAAAAAACAATAATATGTTTTTGTACAAAACAGTAACACCAGGTTAATTATATACTCAAGATTTGTACAAAAGGTGGTCAGAATCAGGTTGAACAGCTAAAAGATACTTGTATCTCTGGAGTCAAAGTTCCTCGTAACTATTGAATATTATAACTTAAATGTTAGTGACTCAGTAGTTACCTTATTAATATTGTATTTGTTAACAAAAAACAGATTGCTTTATTAAACCTATGTTTGCAATATTTGTAAGTATGTTGTCCTAAACCGAATAATCCGTGAGAACCATGTTCCTACTTATCAAATTAATTAATTTTCCTGTTAATGCTTTTTAATACTTTATACCTGTACGTAGTATAGAGTGTAGAGCTATTCTGGGTGCATCGTCCTCACATGTATTAATGTATTTACTTATGTAAATATTGTAAAGCACCTATTTTTTTTAAAAAGAGTAAGTATGGAGTTTCTTGTGCGTTCTTCTCCATAACAATCTACTTTCCGAATGCACGGTAGAATATTTTTTTATTACTTGTAAATTTTAATTTATTTGACGTTCAAAAGTGCCGTTTATTGGCCTAGTTGAATAAATATATTTGACTTTGACTTTAACTTTAAACAAATTGATTACACGCACCTTGACATTTTCATAATTACAGGAATAGTCTCCAAGACAACTACCACCAAAACCAATGAGACACACAATCTGCTCATTAATATTTGTTATTTTATGTATGTATGTCAATGCATGCAATTTGCAAAATCGATAACTGTATAGGTACCTATCATATTACAGAAGATATCCCAACCATACAGAAGATACTCCGACGATCACCACCTGAGTACGTTTCCCAGGCACTCATGAGGCGAACGCAAGAACGTCCTCCGCATCGCCGTAAGAAAAAATCTGCAACCATTTTTTTAGCTTTGCTTTCAGCGCAAACTTGGTCAACGTGTAAATATCAATTAACTGATGTACTTTATTATAAAGAAGACGAGCGCTTAGGACTAAGTAATGGCTACTAGCGAATGCGGAACGACATTGGGCGGTGTCACAGATCAGACGACCTCAACGTCTTAGAAGGATGTTTGAGTCTAGAGTAAGGTGGAGTGACTGCGTTAGACTTCACGCAAAATGAAGAGTTGTGGCACAGTGAGGACTTGGGTTTCAGAGTACAGCAGGGCGGTTGGATAATCTCTACGCTTAAAATGCATAACTTTTAGAATCGCCCTTTGAGCACGTTCGATTTGATTTAGAAGATTTCTATAAGGAACTGTACAATAAATGATACAGGCCTTTTACAGTCCCACTGTAGGGCAAAGACCTCGTCTCGTACAGAGAAAGCATGAGCATTAATCACGACGATCATGACCTCTTGAATTGCCGACCGATCGGACTATGAGAGTGAGGGATGAGGTAGTTTAACTCCTAAGATTATTGATTTCCTTATTTGTGATTTCGCAGGGTAGCTGGTAGCAGATGGAGTATAAACGATTGGAGAGGTTTATTAGTAGTTCATTGTACTATAGCGTAAGATGATGATGCTTATAAAATTTGCTATTTTAATTAATGTATCCTTTTGTCTGGTAAAGGCGGATGGGTTCCTTATGGAGCCTGTACACGGTAATGAACGCAAAATGAGTACGGCCGTTTATCTGCCACTTAGTTACTAGCAACTACTGTCTCTTACAAGGTAAATATTGATGTTTATTATTTGGTTCTTAACAATTATTTTGATCTAATTTATTGTAAATTTTGATTATATTAAAATTTTACGTTATTTTATACAAATTCTTTATTTAATATAATTTATTTTATGTCTTCTGGGCACGTGCCCGGTTGACAGCGATGTGGAGGAGTACTTCGACGCCTAAATGTACTTTTCTTTTGTTTAAGTAATGTAAGTAGGTTAAGTATAATTTTGTATAGTTCACTTTTGTTTAGTGTTTAAGTATGTACATATTTACACCTTGGTTTTACAAATAAAAAACACCATTGTTTTTCTATTCTATGTTTTTGCGTCAATGTTCCTATGTGTGGAGTTGCATGCCGAAATACAAGCTCTCACCTAGTTCGGCTGCAGATGATCCCTCTGGAAATTTTGAACGCACTTAGTTTTAAGTAATTCCAAATTGTCTACTGACTAACGCATTTTTTTTTTTACCTCCAAGTAGATATTTTTTTTTTCTAACCAAGTTGTTTCGTTAGGCATGTCTAAACAAGAGTACTTACTATTTAATTGTGTAACTATTATTTTAAGGGATTATTTTATAATTCTACTACTTATAGTTATTTTTTTCGCCCAGCACTTTACAATGCCCTAAGTATAATCATTTTAAAGTTTGTTTTTACCAAATCTCTAATTATCTCTCTTTACAATAACAACTCGGACCTGATACTCCTGTTAGCTCAAATCCATCTGCTCTCTCAAACCACTGCCAATCAACAAAGTATCTATACTGCGACAGAGGCAATCGAAATAAGCTCGAATCCCTAATTTAAGGCAAACGCGTACATTCGGTCGTGGGTCGTGATTAGAAATGGGGGTCAAATGTGGGTCAATTCCAATCAGCAGATGAAGGGTTAAATTTCAAAATGTGGGCTTTAATTTTAACCCACGTCAGAAATGAAACGGTTGGATGAATTTAAGCGAGAGAGCTGTAAGGGTTGAAAAGTTAATAACATTTGGATTTGCTACACTTATAATGTAAACCGGGTTTGGTTGGATGTGTAGACTTTTAGTTTATTTATTGAGGTACATTATTTAAGGGGAATTCAGTAGCACTGAATTTGAAGGTAGTAATTTATTCATAATCAAGGTGTTTGTAGGAAAAAGTAAAAATGAATCGGTTTGTGAATTGAGAAATTGTAGTAAAGAACTTCAATGGCAAAGTTAGACAGGTTTTCTAGGTAAAGTAGAATTTGAAAAAAACTCAAATTTAAATCCTTCAGAAAAGAGACCGTTATTTTTATATAATTATTATTGATTTAGACTTCATACAAAAAGATACAAAGGCGGACTTTGTCTTAGGCATTCACTACCAGTCAACCAAAGGGTGGTTATTTTAAGTGGTCTATAAATAATTCAATTTGTTTAAAAACTACGAATAATTTTAATCTGGAAGATATAAAAAACACTATCAGGTTTACCAACCTTAAATAAAATACAGTTCTTCTGGTCATACTTGACGCCCAAGAAGAGAGTGACAATCGGCATGAAGATGCTGCTGCAGCCAAAGTTGTTCATCAGGTAGACCAGCTTCCACTTGTTCTGCTCCCAGAAGAAACCTTTTGCCTTGATCTATAGATATAATATCATATTATATAATATGTAATACTCGTATGATAACGAAATATGAATCTTCTATAATATAAAAATGAATCGCAAAATGTGTTGGTAAGCGCATAAATTAACAACGCCTGGACCAATTTTTTTTGTTTTTGTAGGGTAGGCATCAAATTGACATTTACCTATAACTTGTTATTTCATCATCATATCAGCCGAAAGATGCCCACTGCTGGACATAGGCCTCTCCCAAGCGCCACCACAGTGACTCGTCCCGTGCGTCTCGTATCCAGCGGATTCCCGCAACCTTCACCAGGTCATCGGTTCCCCTAGTGGGAGGCCTTCCAACGCAACGTCTTCCGGTTCGCGGTAGCCACTCCAAAACTGTTCTGCCCCATCAGCCATCCGTTCTGCGAGCAATGTGCTCTGCCCACTTATGTTTGGCAATTCTTCGGGCTTTATCGGTGACCCTAGTTCTCTTGCGGATCTCTACATAATTTGTTATTTACATAGATACATACATAAACTCACGCCTTTTCCCCATGAGGGTAGACAGAAACTACAGAACGCCACCTGCTGCGATCCTTACATACTTCTTTTGCTTCACACACATTCATACATCTAGTCATACACACACGCCGGTTATGGGTACTGCCTGTAAGGTCTATGTATGTCTTTCTAGTGCGTCCCCTCCCGGCGTTCCCATTCACTTCTGCCTTGTAAACACCCTTCGTTAGTCGCCTTTCATTCACCCTCTCAACATGGCCAAACCATCTTAACATACTCTTTTCAATTTGTTATTTATTGACTTTATTTGAGGATTTCCGTTTCCATAGCGACTCAGTCAAGTGGAGGCTCGTCAAACTAACTTGGAATATGGGCTTTAGCCACTTAAAATGTAGGTGACTCTACTCTGCCTAACCTCTTATTGGTACTACAGAGTCAAGATTACTATCTTGACTCTGTAGTACCAATAAGAGGTCGTCGTCGTCGACGTCAAGCGACCTCAATCCCGCATAGCCGTGCGGAGACCCGCAGCCTTCGGCAGGGCAAAATTAGGTTGTGCCAAAAAATACTGGAAGCTTTCATTGGTGAAGAAACTCTTTCCTTTGCCCTGCCGAATTCACTTACATAATAACCCGCCCCGAGGCCGCAAATAGCAAGAGTCGAACGTCAAAATGACATTGATAGCTCCAAGTGCACAGTTATATTGGCCGTGTATTTTAAGAAGCGTTTGCATGTCCTTACCTTCTTATTCTTACAATCCGTCAGGATACTGACGTTTCCTCTCAACAGGTTATTACTCGTGGTAGTGTTGTACACCTCTAGATTCAAAAATACCGGTGGGTTCTTGTCTATGGGCAGTGTCGACTTCGCGCATTTGGTTGCTCTCAGCATTGTGGTTTGAAAAGGCCCCTAGAAATGTCCATTTAAAATAAAGGTTATTAGTTGGGGAACAAGCTTGGTGCAGGAAAATGAGGAGACCTGAACCCCAAATAATGGGAGCAGGGAAGGAAGAAGAAGACGTATGGTGAATGAGCTGACGAAGCACCTTAAAGGTGTCACTTCCACCTTTGGAAGACTGCATAAAGTTTATTCTTATTATTATCAGGCTTTTCGCTTTTGTTTTTGTCTATCTAGACTCCCGAAGGTCTGTTTATAAAATTTCGCGTGATCGTTTCGTAATCGTCGTCCATTTAGCTGCAAACTTGCAAAAGTGCTGATTCTTACGCGAACTAGCTTCTTACTGCTCATCACAGCATCTATCTCTTACGCACGTGTTGTCGTATGAGATAGCATGCATTTTAATCCCACGCACAAAATAGTTCATGCCGTCGCGTCGACTAGGACATCTTTAACCTCAAAGATCGACCCGTGCGGCTGTAATAAAAAAAACTTAAATCAAAAAACCCGACTGCTTCAAAAGCGAACTAAAAAGTCGTAAACAAGGAAAAAATCATGCTGTGCAGGCGGAGGATACAACAGATTTTGGTCAGCCAGCCCAGTCAGAATATGTATCCTCCAACTGCACAGCATGATTTTTTCCTTGTTTACGACTTTTTAGTTCGCTTTTGAAGCAGTCGGGTTTTTTGATTTTTTGAATTAAGTTTTTTTATTTTTAACTTTTTAGTTAGTTTTTTTTCGAATTAGATACATTTGAACATATAAGTGTTATATATTTTTGAAATCATCTCTTAAAACCCTTTATTTTGATACCCCACACGATGGGATTGGAAGAAAAAAAAAATTTGGGCCCCCACAATATGGCACCCAAAAGCCGCCATTTTTCTATTAACCAATTTTAATGTAGCCTATGACACTCGCAGGGTTAAGACGCATCGATTGACGTATGAATCATCAAAATCGGCCAACGCGTTTGGTCTCTGGAACGCCACATAGGAACAAACATACATACATACATACATACATAGACTGATAAACACATTACCCTCCTTCGGCAGTCGGGTAAAAAATAAAAAATAAACTCACTGATCGAAACGCCGAAGCTGGCACGGCGTCGACAAAGTAATATAAACATGAGAGAGACGCGAATATTAATATTATCACCACGTATTTCATCCTCATTACTACTGATCATGTTGTTACAGAAGGTAGATTGATTTAAATATGACTATATTTTGGTATAGTGGATAGTGATACAATTAAGGCGGCGTTTATAAAGCCAGGAGAATGGTAAAACTGACTTTTTGATTGGTCTGTTATTTCATCGATGGTTTTTTTTTCTTGTTCTTTACAATAAAGTTCATGTACTATGTGTATTAGTACTGTTATTGTACGTTTAATTTTTAATTAATTAGTCAAACTAAATTGAGGAGTCATCTCACATCGATTCGATGAATCACTTATGATTGAGCCTTAAGGCGGTACCCCGAGCAAAACGCCGCGCAAGCCGTTTTTCGTGCTGTTTTTAGGAGCTATCTACTCGCTATTTAAAAACAAATATCAATTAATAAAAATACATTAAATTTCTACATAATATTGATTCTAAAATGGTAGATTTCGTTTTTTTTTTAATGTTGTATATATTTCACTAATCTCCTTCCAAAAAAAACATAAAAATGAGAAATATTTATTGATAGAATGCATCTCCTCGTAAAGTGTTCATTAATTATTTTTTGTACTAACTCTAATGGATAGACAATTTACTAACGAACATTTTTTTAGTATTTTTTTTTTCAAAAGACTAATATTCGATTTTATAAACATTTTATTCTAAAATCTGAGCGTATTAACTACTGTAATTCATGCGCCACCATTGCCGCTAGACCAATAGGAATGCTCATATCTCATGCCGATTTTTGGTCAGGGTACCGTTTTAATTTACAGCACTATGCTCCGCGCCCGCATCATTAAAAAAAAGATTATTGGAAGCTGTCAGTTTAATCTATGAAATAAAAATCAGAGTAGTCGATTCCCGGATCGAGCAGTGCTTTTTTTTTTTTTTTTAATAAAACGTTGCCCCACACACATACACAACACCAACATTTGGTTATTACATCTGGTAGTTGTCAGTAGCAGCCCGAGGTCTGGAATTGGGCCCGGTTGATAGCAATTCGTTTGCCTCTTATTACTTATAGGTACGTTTATCACCATAACTGGTGAAATGTCGGTGTACTGTAGTTGTACTGCTGCCTACATTTTGAGGGAATTCTCGAAGTTCAGGGTTTTCGTCCTTCGGGATTATGTCATGTAAAAATAGTATAAGCCGAAAAATAGTAGTCTGCTGACTATTCGCTCACTATAAAACCTCGATAGCCAGCTCACCCGACTAGTCGGTCCATTTCCAGTAAAAACTAAACCCTCATTCACGATAGAATTGATTATTATTATACTTTATTGTACTCCAAAAGTTAATTAAGAAATTATAAGTATAATTATATTCTGTTAACGATATCGTCTTTAAAGATAAATATAATAATAGTAATAATAATAATAATAGTCTTTATAGATATATCATAAGATCCTTCATCAACGAAAACTAGTGTAAACACCTGCCTAAGCCTCATTTAGACTCGAACTGACTACCGTAATAAGTGTCTCGGCAAATCCTGACCAATTATTTCCATATTATTACATAATACATTACTATTATCTCTAAAAATATCTATGGTATATTGTACTTTGTTGACCTTGTTATAATGCGTTTAGCAAATATAAAAAAACAGCTTCCACCAGCGACAAAGCGGTTGTGGAGGAGTTAGAAAATATGAACTTCACAGTAATTTACGAGATCTAAACATAAATGCGGCAATGGATAAATTCATAAGTATGATAAAATCAGTAATATCAAATCATTCAAAACAAGTTAAAATTCCTAGACAAAAGATAATCATTAAACCTTGGATAACCCGTGGTCTTTAAAAATGTATAAAAAAAGAGACAAAATGCATATAAAAGCTAAAAAAAACCGGCCAAGTGCGAGTCGGACTCGCGCACGAAGGGTTCCGTAACATTATCGCAAAACGGCAAAAAAATCACGTTTGTTGTATGGGAGGGCACTCAAATATTTATTTTATTCTGTTTTTAGTATTTGTTGTTATAGCGGTAACAGAAATACATCATCTGTGAAAATTTAAACTGTCTAGCTATCACGGTTCATGAGATACAGCCTGGTGACAGACAGACAGACGGACCGCGGAGTTTCAGTAATAGAGTCCCGTTTTTACACTCCCAAACCGGTCAACTTGAAAAAGCCAAAAATAATCCCAAAGCCCTATGGAAAAATATAAATCAGATAACTAATTCCCATAAAACTAAAAGTAGTCCAGTGGAGCTACTCACAATACGAGACACCCCTAAATCCTCAGTCGATGAGGTTGGCCAATTCTTTGGCAACATTGGCAAAAACTTGGCCGGCTGGAAAAATAACGAATGACAATGCATCATCGTCGGCCGATGGCCATGCCTCACCTTCACCTACGAGCAACCGAAACTCACTTGTGAACTCTCTTACCATCCTGGAAGTAGACGAGGCTGATATTGAGTCCCTAATCCTACAACTACGTTCTGACTATGCAGTCGGCTGGGACGGTATATCATCGGTAATATTGAGAAACTCTCGACCTGTACTGGTTCCACCAATTACTTACCTTTTTAATCGTTGCTTACGGGGGGGTGATTTCCGGAGGCGGTGGTCCATCCAATATACAAGGGCGGGAGCAGAGACTGTGTTAATAACTACAGACCGATATCAGTCCTACCTGCACTCTCTTAAATTCTTGAAAAATTCTCAATAACTGTCTACGAAAATTTCTTGGCAAAAACCAACTCATTGCAAATAATCAATACGGATTTCGGATAAGTCTATCTACAGAAGATGCAGTTCTGGATTTCACGCAACAAGTTGCCTCAAACCTAGACAAAAATCGAAATGCCTAGGTATATTCCTAGACCTTTCGAAGGCTTTTGACACAGTCTCTGTTCCCAAACTCATCACGATGATAGAAATTATCGGTGTGCATGGAATGCCTCTGGAAATTTTCAAAGATTACTTAAAAAACCGTAAGCAATGTATTCGAATTTATACTTACTTAAGTGATGAGTTTCTCGTGTCCTATGGTGTTCCCCAGGGTGGGATCCTCTCCCCGATACTATTCCAGATCTATGTGTATGATCTATGCATACTGAGTCTCCCAAACGGTAGAATTTATGCTTACGTAGACGACACTGCAATTCTTGTAGATGGAAACACCTTGGACATTGTGAAAACAAATGCGGAGATGGCCAGGGTTGAAGTTATGGGGCGGCTAAACTCGAACCTTCTTACATTAGATCTACAAAAAATCGACTTATATTCCTTTTGCTATAAGACGTAATGCTAAACCATCTCCTTCTTTTAAATCCGCCTACCCACTGCACGTGTCCTCCTCTTGCAAGATCCGAAAGTGTTAAATACCTTGGAGTACGGATAGATGACGGACTGAGATGGGACCAACAAATCGACACCGTCACCACCAGAACATTACGTCTCATACATATATTTAAGTCTCTCAGAGTATCCGCCAACCAAAAAGTCCTTTACATGGTGTACCAGGCACTATGCCAATCAGTTATTGGGTATTGCATAGTAGCATGGGGCGGGGCCGCAAAAACTAACTTTCTTAGGGTGGAGAGAGCACAGAGAGCTATACTTAATGTCATGATGAAAAAGCCCCACAGGTTTCCTACGACTGAACTGTTCTCTGACTGTAAAGTACTTACGGTTCGTCAGCTTTATTTGCTAAAATCCACCCTTAGAAAGCATGCCGACCTCCCACCCCCTATTCCAAATAAACGCACGTACCTCCCACCAAGTATCCAACACAAGACCTCTTTCGCTAAACATCAATATTATATACTAAGTACTCATATTTATATAAACATTAACAAACACCTCACTATTATAAATCTAAACTCACATGCACTAAAGTCTAAAGTAACAGAATGGCTGCTCCTTAAGGATTACTCTTACACGGAGTTTTTACTTACCAATATTGTGTAAAACACCCATACACAAACCTACTTACCATCAACACTCGCACATACGCACAGCACTCATACACACAAACGCATGACACTCACACACAACACACTCATACCTACATACAATTTTAGTTTTGTATCCCATACAGTAGAATGGACACAGTCCACTTGAGATAAGTTTTTGTTGATCATTGTAAACCTTGACCGTAAACTAAACTATCTCTTAAAATACAGGTATACCCTAGTTTAAGAGGTAGAGTATTATTCTTGTACAGAATTTGCAACATAAACTATAAAATTATTCTAAGACTAAAAACTTATGTTTATACCAAATATCAAACTGTATTTGAAACTCTGTATGTTTTTGGATAAATAAAGATATATTTGTCGGGTTTAGTCAATAGTGCGGACGTTAAAACAAATCGCAAGCACGCCATCTGGCGGCAAAGCAAGAACAACTACGCATTGGCGCGCTTCCTCTAACCACTTGCGTGGTGGGGATAGTAGAATATGGCAGTTGAGTACTGAACGCCGTAGAGCTAACACGTCGTAGAATCAGTGTCGATCCGTAATATTAGTAAGCAAGATTGTAACTGAGTTGTGACTATTTAAATAAACCCAGTGTATCGAATAACTTCTGTGATTTCATTTGCACGATTGTACCCAACGACCTGCCCACACAAGATGTCTTAACCTAAGGGAATACATCCTGACTTCCCGATGGTTTGCATCTATCGGCCAGCCTTGATGCGACATCAGAATTGGGATTCGGTCGTGCTAATGAGATCACACGTAAAAACAATGCTAGTGAAAATTGTGGTTACATTCTTGCAAAAAAAAAATCGCGGTGTCAGTTGAGACTACCCTCAGTCTTGAATAATAAAAAACCAGTCTGGAGCGGAGCAGCAAGGAGGCTAGCAACAAACAAGGAGCTCGACAGTTCAAGAAGGAGCATGTGGACGTGTGGAAAGATCTTTATCCAAATCTGGTGAGTCGTTTTCAATTTGTTATGACTGTGGAAAAGTGTGTTCATTATTGAAAATTCTGGTCTTGTGTACGGTATTACGGTCAGTGGTTCGCCGGGGTTGCCCGTGTCAGGTCATAGTTTCATGCCAGTTATTGATGGTCAAGTTTTGGTTTTGTTGAGGGGTTATTATTATTATTCTACTATCACGGGCAATGACCCTTGACTGGCCTTGGCCGACTATTATTCTTTGGAGGTTAGAACGATATGGTGACAGTGACGTACCTACCTTACACATTAATCTGGAATTTATGATCATTCCGAATGAAATATTTTGTTTAGTTTTGTAGCGTGATAGTTTTATGTAGTGAGAATTAACTAAGTTTGAGAAGAAGCATAGTATTCTTCTTTTGTAGTTGGAGGGCCAAACTTTCTAAAAAGTGGTAAACCCTACCAGGCTTCGTTAATTGCGACTTAAAACGCTATGGCATTAATTGGATTCTCTAAAGCCCATATACCTACCTGGGCACTTGGGACACTGTAATGTGTGATTCATGTTTTGGACAGGAACTCTGCACTCACATTCGGTGTCCATAATAACACATTTTGCAGGTTTAGGTTACTACTACTACTAGAAACCCGTGGCTAAATAATAGCAGCCGCGCTGGTCGATCATCAAGGTTAAGCAACGCTTGACGAGGTCGGTCCGTGGATGGGTGACCATTTCAACATACCGAGTTTCCTCCGTGCCTCGGTAAGCACGTTATGCCGTTGGTCCCGGCTGTCATTTGAAGATCTTTGACAGTCGTTACGGGTGGTCAGAGGCCTGAGATCTGACACCAGTCTTGCCAAGGGGTACCGTGTTGTCCAGCTGCTGGGTTGTGGAGGTCGGATGGGCAGTTGCTCCATGTAAGGCACTGGTACTCAGCTGAATCCGGTAGGACTAGAAGCCGATCCCAATGCAGTGGGAAAAAGGCTAGGCAGATTGATTGGTTTCGGTTACTAAACCACTGCAACGATTAAATTCCATCAAAGCTGTGTATGGTCTGTGTGAACAAGTACTCTCGTAGTGTTTTTCATGTTTCAGATACCATATTGTATCGTAGTGGAGTCTCTGCTGCAGGCTAGCGGCTAGCGGTTCAGATGCTGTACGCGAAGGCTGACTTGTCACCATCTGAGAGGATCAGTGGAACGGCAGGGTAGCAGTTCGCAGGTCGTAGCCGAACGTTAGAAGCGTGCGCAAGTTTGGAATGGAATACTCGGTGAGTCACTTCCATTTTATTTCGATAGTGAAGTCGAATGTTCTCTAGTGAAGAGATGCTATTTCGAGTTATAACAGTGTTCATGTTTGATCACTGAATTGGTAGTGGTTATACCTAGCACTATCACTAGGTAATTAAGACGCACTTGGTAAAAAGCAAGTAGTTAATGAGTTTCCTATTGGCAGTATAGTTTCAACATTTGGTTCAGTACGAACTTTAGGATGAGATATCCCTTGAGAAGGAGATGAGTTATCCAAAATAACTGAACAACTAGTCGTTTTCAGTGGCAAAGCGAGTTAGTGATGTCGTTGGGCTATCGCAATTGTATCGAGTTAGAAACGGTACTGGTCATTTGCGTGTATTCAGATCAGATCTTATGTTGCGTAACGACGACGCTTTCTTTCAAAGTAATATTATGATAGCCGTAGATCTCGCGATCGTTTTCCTTACATGAAAACTGAGTTAGTGAGCAATAGTAAAGGGTTACTGTTGATAATCTGATTTTAACGACATTGATCCTAGTTAATTCTTGAAGCTCCTTAATATTATCAGGGTTAGTTGTTTCCCTTTTATAAGCCGTCAGTATGTTCCAAAATCTTTGAGTAAAAAGCGCGAATCTTGTGAGAAGGTTCCCCGATCACCAAGTTCTTTGAGAATTGTACGTCATAGTTGATGACAGTGTAACATGTCTGCTCGTAAGACCAATTCTGGACCGCACCTCATGCGTAACATGTGGCGATGGGATTTTGAAGAGGTTTCATGAGTTGGGTATGCATTACCTTTGAATTAATTATAAGAAACCGTAACAGCATTGTTACTATAACTTTGTTTAGTTTTGAACTTGTTGATGGTCTTTTTCTAATGAATAGTGTTGTGTGGGAAACTTTAGTACGAAAACTAAATAGGCCCTTTATTAAGTCTGCGATAGGTTACCGGACAGTGACATTACATGACATGACATTACAGGACGGTGATCATTATACACCGAACGATTTAAATAGGTACGCTTAGAACCTACCAGTATGCATAAGGTAGGATAAGGGAGATGCCAGCGGGTCATGTACCAGTCGATGTTGATGTCAAAGGGATATTGATGATAATGAGCAAGCCTAAGATGTCGAGTAATTGAGTCTATCAGCCGTATTATGTTTGACCGTACCAGTGGATTCTGGTGGAGGTCGGGGTCTAGAGAGACCGTTGTGTGAGAGCAAAATAATTGCTGATCGGCTATAGAGCCGTGGCGTTAGAGGTTTTACTCGAGGGTTTTTGTAAGCTTGGCAGTTTTTGCTGCAGAAGAAGTTTTAAAGTTTGTTTTGAGCGACTGGTGGTACATGGCCCAGGGTAATGATTTAGTTAAAGATCAGAGTTCTAAAATTTTCCTATTTTCACGAACCCAATGATCTAGTTTGGTCAGGAGTAGCCGAGCGTTGTGTGTTGGCCTGTGTGGCAACTGTTGGCCTTTATGGCAACTGTTGGCCTGTGTGGCAACTAAAGGCCAGTGTGCCAACTGGAGGCCTTTATGGCAACTGGAGGCCTTTATGGCAACTGTAGGCCAGTGTGGCAACTGGAGGTCTTTGTAGCAACTGTGGGCCTGTAGGGCACCTGTAAGTCGGTGTAAAAAACACGTTTGTGTAAGGAACCTTGCAGAGGATTCCTGTTGAGTTATAAGGGTAAAATAAAGTAAACTCGCATAGTCACGCGAGAGGTGAGGTCACCATGTTAATGTTGATGACGTTCGAACGAATCGTCAAGCCTTCATTACGAAAATTGAAATAATTTTGGTTTTCTAATTTTGATTACTATGCGTAGATTGTGTTGGTAAGATACACAAAGCTGAAGTACCAATTGAGATTGTAGTTGATGAATAGACGTAACATAGGACAGACTCGAATCGTCTCGCATGCAGGTTTGTCGATTTTCAGCCTAGCGAACAAGCCGGTTTCCGATATGGCTTTAGCACCGTAGACCACATACATACGCTTCGGCTGGTAATTTATACAGAAGACCGAAGAGTATAATCTTCGGTCTTCTTACCTTATATATAAATTATCAATTACCACCTGCCTCTTTGCTTAGCGTTTGTGGACCTTTCGATTCGATCGAGACTTGGGTTGTGCAGGCATCAACGTCAATGGCAAATACATCACTCACCTTTGGTTTGCCGACGATATAGTTGTCATGGCTGAGACCATGGAGAGCCTTAATAAAATGCTCGATGAACTCAGTAGAGCTTCCAAAAGAGTGGGTCTAAAAATGAATATGGACAAAACCAAGGTGATGTTGAATGTCCAACTAAGAGAAAGAGGTCAGCCGTCAAAGCCGGCTCGGCTGGGTAGTGTGTGGAAAGTTGCTTGGTATCTTCTCATCCAACTTACTACAGTGTCTCAAGACGAAAGTCTGTGTTGCCAGCGATTACTTACGGGACAGAGAGAGTGGTCGCTCACAATGGGCCTCATCAGAAGGCATAAAGTCGCTCAAAGGGCAATGGAGATATATGCTCGGCGTTTCCTTGCGTGATTGAATCAGAAATGAAGACATCTGTAAGAGAACCAAGGTTACCATCATAAAACGACAACTTGCCAAACGTGAGTAGTGGGTAGGGCACATGCCTCTCAGGGGAGGTGCATTATTTATCTCCCCAGTGATGTGCCCTAACAGGCGTTGCACAGAGGGGGTTCCGGGGTGGTCTTTTGAGAGGTCACGGGGTCCCTTCTACGTGCTGATGGTGATCACCGGGGTGGTTTTAGTGAGGTAAAAAGCCCACACTCCCTGGTCTTTCCCCAAAATTCCAGGCGCCTTTTAAAGGTTTCCCGCAGGAAACAAAAAAAAAAAAAAAGGGCACATGCCTCGCAGAACGAATGGCCGTTGGAGCTGAAAAGTTCTAGAGAAGCGACCGCGTACCGAAGACGCGGGGTTGGAAAGTCTCCCTCTAGGTGGAGCGACGACCTGGAAAAGGCAGCGGGAGTTCGGTGTTCGGTTCGGATGCGAAACGCACAGAACCGATCAGTGTGGCGACGCTTGGGGGAGGCCTATGTCCAGCAGTCGACGTCTTTCCGCTGAAATGATGATGATAAACTAGGAAATGGCCAGCAATATGATATTTTTCAATTGACTTATCTATCCCAAAGATATTTTATTCTTCTTCTTCCTGCCCCCTTCCCAATTTAATTGGGGTCGGGCCTCCTTGTGCGTCTACGCCAGGATGGTCTATCCTGGGTTTGCCACCATCGACAATGGTGGCAAATTTTTCTCCCTGAGGTCTCTCTCGACAGTGTTCCACCAAGAGGCTGGTGGTCTGCCCCTTGTTCGTTTCCGGGTGTTGACTTTGAGCATTGCCTTCACGGAGTAGCTGCCTTCACGTCTCATAATGTGCCCATACCATCTAAGTCTGCTCTCTCTGATCTTGTCGGCGATTGGTGCTACCTTGAATGATCCTCTTACATATTCGTTTCGCACTTTATCCAAGCGTGTCACGCCCCCTGCCCAGCGGAGCATTTTCATTTCAGCTGCGTGTAGCTGTTGTTGGTGCTTCTTCAAGGCAGCCCAACATTCAGCGCCTTATAGCAACGTAGGTCTAAGTGCTGTTTTATATACTTTCTGTTTTGTTTTGATCGGCATTTTAGAGTCACATAGGACGCCCGACAGAGATCTCCATTTCACCCATGCCGCATTAACTCGATGGGTCACATCCTCATCTATACGAGCGTCAGCAGTCAGCATAGAGCCAAGGTATTTAAATCGGGTCACTTTTGGTAGGTTGGTGTCGTGTACCTTCAGGTCACAGCCCATTTCCTCCGAACCGCCAAAATCGCATTCCATATATTCGGTTTTAGTGCGGCTGATGCGAAGTCCATGCCTTTCAATCTCAGACAGCCACAAATCGAATGTGTTCTGGAGCTCTGAGGCCTTCTTTCCCACAAGCACGATGTTGTCAGCATATAGCATGCTCCAAGGGGCTTCTTTTTGAACATGCAGTGTTATGTGGTCCATAGCCAGATTAAAGAGCAACGGGCTGAGGGCTGATCCCTGGTGCACTCCAACCTTGACCAGAAGTTGGAAGAAAGGTCACTCATACCCGCACGGCTACGGACCTGTGTGCTGACGTCATCATACATGTCTCGAACCAAACTAATGTAGACTTCCGGTACTTTTTGCGTTCTCAGCGACTGCATACAAGCTTTCTTGGGACTCGGTCGAAAGCTTTTTCGAGATCGATGAAGACCATGTATAAGTTTTCTTTATTTATCCTGTACTTTTCTAAGAGTAATCTGAGGGTGTGTATGGCTTCTGTTGTGGACCTGCCCTGGGTGAAACCGAACTGGTTCTTAGTTGTTCTGGTCATCGCTGTTAACCGAGCACCCAGTACTCTTTCCCATAATTTGAGTGTGTGGGACGTTAACTTGTTACAATTGGCAACGTCACCCTTGTTCTTGTATATTGGACACAGGTAACTTTTTCGCCATGAGGGTGGTATTTTGCCGTGTGTCTGTACTTTGTTCAGCAGATCTGTGAGCCATGGGAGCGCATCGTCACCCAGGATTTACCAAATGTCAGCTGGGACTTCATCTGGCCCAAGGGATTTATGGTACCTCATGTGATTCAGGGCTTGCTTAACTTCTGCTGGAGCAATACGGTCTATTGGTCCTTCGCATAGAGATAACTCAGGCAACGGTTCACTCTCGTTTTCCTCGTTCATAAGCAGTTCGTAATATTGCTTCCATCGGCTGTTTATTGCAACGTTATCTGTGAGCAGCTTACCCTGGTCATCCCTGATGTATTTGTAGGAAGGATATTTTATTACGGAGTAAAATTAATTTTACTTCAAAAAGTAAATCAAAAGTATACCTACCTTTATAAAACGGTTCCTTACTTTATGCGTTGGCAAGGCATTCCGCTCGAGTTTATTACAAAAGTTTTGAGTATTGTTCTTCAAAAGGAAAACGGCTTCTTTTTTTTTTTCAATTTTTATTTGCGCACTGCAAGAACTTGGAGTACGGTGACTTTGAGACAATCTGTACCTAAGTTTTAAGAAATTTTCTAAGTCGTAAGCTAGGTATCGGTTCTTCCAAACATATTTAATAAATATTTTAATATTTTTTTTATCAAATCTAAATCTCTAGAGTAATTAAAATCGCCTTTAATGAAGTATTGGTTATATTTTACCTTTTATACGAATGAGAATCTGTACTTGATGTACTTGAGTTTTAAGAAATTTTAAAAGTCTAACTTCCAATTAAAATGTGTTATTTATTTTGTTATCTTATAGTGGAAGAGCGGAGTCACCTATCACAAGCATCTTCTTGCTTAAAAGGCGATCTCCACATCAACTATGTTAATGCTTTATGTAATTGAAATAAACATTTTTTTTTTTTTTTTTTTTATTATCTCAGTCCTATAGTAATCATTTATTAAATTGATCATTAAAGAATGATAAAAGTAAATTTGTACGGGAAATTTAGAACAAAGTTGAAGATTGTCGTATTATTACGTAACCTATTTTCTTTTTTATATAAACCTTGCCCCACCTAGGAATTACTTCCTTTAACGTGGGTGCGTTACAAACATATAAACTCACATCCACAACACCCAGAGCTGGAACAACTATCTGTAGGTCGTACAAATATTTGTTCCGTGCGGGAATCGAACCCGCGACACGCAGCGCAGCAGTACGTCACTCAACTACTGCTCTAACCGTGCGCCCAACTTGAAAACATATTTTTTTGTTCATGGAGATATTTTAATTATTTTAGTGTTAAATGACAGTTATAGGCGTAAAACTAATATTAGCGTGCGAATTTTGAAAATCGGTCGACGCATTTAAGAAATACTTACTCCTTACTTAACTCCGCCCACAAATCTGTTTTCGCTTACACACGCTCGGATATGGTACGGGCGGACTAACTCCGCCCACCAAATCCTAGTGTTGCCGTATTTAGAACACATTTGCCATAAAAATATCGGGAGACAATAACCAAAATCAGTAGATCTCCCATAAATCGGGGACTTTTCCAACGCTGGTCGTAGTTGGTACGGCCCAACCAGCCGACAACCCAACACAAGTCCGGGTTTGGTTCAGAGCAGACTGACTATAAGGGATATGTAAATAATGTGAAACACCAAATAAATAAGCCATATAAATATATAAAAATAATAATATAATAATAATAATAATAGCCTTTTATTCAGATCTCTTAACTAATTACAATGGTTTTAAACTTATCATATAATAACACTGGTCTCTGAAACTAAATTAACTATTTAAGCCAATATTTGTTGCTTAGTTATCTTTCCTAGATCTGTTTGCCAATCGGCAAAGGCCTATATAAATATGCATAAATAAATAAAAATAAAGGCTCCACAGATTTGGGCTTGTATAATATTTAGTGATATTTAAGTTCTTTGCTATACAAAGTCGTAGTTTCGCGCCAATCGTGTTGGCGTTGTTGTTTACTTTTTATTTTACACCAATATCTCATACAAATATGTAAAAACGATTATATTATGACAATTATATTTCTAAATGTAATAAACAACAATGACAAACACCGGTCCAATAACACGTAATAAACATTACGACTACCTTAATTATGCTCGAAACTTCCAAATAGTCGATCAGGTTTATTCTCCTACCGTTTCGTTTTCCATGCTTCATGCATTATTTTCTTTTTTTTTCCTTGATGCTGCTCTTCTTTTAATCATTTTATTTTAGTGGCGGCTATTTTATCGATTTGTGCTTAAGAATATTACTAAAGAAATAACCCAATTCAGGTGAGTCATTTGTTATAAAAAAACACTATTAAGTACTTCATATTGCGACACAATATAACAGCAAGAATTAGGAGTTTCTATGCCTTTTTACTTTTTAAATCAAATATCGAAATTATGAACTTTGAAATTAGTTTCGTAAATACTTTAGTGGTTGTTATATAAAACTAGGAAGGTAATGTGTTTATCAGTCAATGTATGTATGTTTGTTTGTTCCTATGTGGCGTTCTAGAGAAAAAAGGCATTGTCCGCGATTTTTACGTCAATCGATTCGTCTTATCTTTGCGAATATCACTGGCTACATTAAAATTGGAAAATATAAAAATGGCGGCTTTGGGGCACCATACCTTGGTCCATTATTTTTCTTCCCTTCCCATCATGTGGGGTAACATAATAAAGGGTTTTAAGAGGTGATTTCAAAAATATATAACACTTATATATTCAAATCTACCTAATAATAAAACAAAAAATGTTAACTAAAAAATTACAGATTAAAAAAGTTACGATGACGAGATAAGAAGCGAACTAAAAAGACGTAAAGAAGAAGAAAATCATGCTATGCATTCGGAGGTTACATCCGGCCGATTGGTCAGCCAGCTTTATATTCCGACTGCATAGCTTGATTTTCTTTTTAGTTCACTACTTAAGCAGTCAGAATTTATTAATTAACTTTTTTTATTAAATATTGACTTTATTGCATTAAGTGTGTAACGTGTCAGTGCAAAGTGAAACAATTTTGAAATATCTTCCTACAACATCCCATTTTAATCCAAAAAAATAAAACATCCATTTTTAAATCATCTACAAAAAAAAATAGATAAACAGAGACTATTACTGATTATTTCAAACTGCAAGTTCACCAAAGCAGTGAACACAGATGACCAAATGATTGAACATGCGGTTGATATGCATTCAACTGCATCAACTGCAGTAAATAATGCTGCTGCTGAATCAACCGATACTCCTTCGACGACGCATGGAGATACAGATAAGGCATCATCATTACCATTACAGTCGAAAGACTTCCACTGCTGGACATAGGCTTCGCCAAAGCGTTACCACATCGAACGGTCTTGTGACTTCTCGCATCTGGTGGATTGCCGCTGCCTTTATGAAGGTCATCGGGCTATCTTGTGGAAGGCCTTCCAAAGTTATTCCTTTCGAGACGCGATTGCCATTTCAGAACGTTACAGTTACATACGTAACCTTTGGTTTTGCAGCATCACTAAGTCCACGCATTCAATTGTTTGTCAATTTTTTTATACGTGCTAGGAGATGTTCGATTTTGGGCCATCACTATGTACACTGCATAGATAAATAGGAAAAAAATAGAGGAATTCCATAAAAATACTAACAAATTAATTTGAAGAAGGGTACAGGAGTAACAAAAATGATAATTTATAGTTTCTTATAAGATAACCCTATTTTTAGGGCGCCATGACAGTTGTGTTTGACATGACGTCTGACGACTTTGACAGTTTTAAGAAGTGACTTCTTTGAGTCTTTCTTTGCTTTGACTTTGAATTTATCCAATTCAAAGTCAAAGCAAGTCAAAGTTTCGTAGTTTTCAGGGATTGTTTTACTACCTACTACGGACATTAATTGATTACTTCTCTATTGTAATTGAATTAGTGTTGTTTTTTATTGACGCAGATATTCCGATGACAGGTCAAACAAATGTCATTGTCAAAATGTCATTCTTCGCATACTGTCATTGTCAAAATGGCATTTTTCGCCTACTGCTGATCTGACCCGCCATGTTTAATTGTAAGTTGTGTTGCTTTACTTGACAAAGTTAATTTGAGTTTACATTGAAACGAAGTGAAATTAAAGAAAATTAACAATAAAAAACAGTTACTATATAATACAGCAATTTTTACTTAAAGTGTACATAGAGCTGGCCCAGGCTCCATACATTTCTGGAACATCTCCTTTATTGCCAGTTTTTATGTTATGCAGCATCAAATAATCAGCTTTCTCTTTTAATTAATCTTGATTTATTTATTCGTTTAGCCTCGCACTGGAACGCCTTGCAGCTATTACACCAATAAAGCGGATACTTAAAATAAACTAATTGTTTTATTTTTGTTAGACAAAAAAATTGCGTGGTGTGATTTTAATTTCAAACAAATAAAATAATAAAAGAAAATTAGTTCGGTGCCGGAGTCTATGTTTCCTGCTAGCTACAACCCCATAGGTTGTCTGTAATCAATAGTGAATAGTTTACTTCTAGGTAAGCGTGCTTCACCGTCGACCACAATATCATCTCTTACCATATCAGTAGCTACAACATTCACATTTCACAGTAGCTACAACATTCTTATTAACACTCTTACCGCCTGGCCACATGTCCTGCTGCTTTGGAAAAGTGTATATACGCGTGGCGGTGAAAGTGATAGTGTGCGGAACTTTACCTTTTCTGTCTTTATGCGAAACTGTCTTTATGAGAATCTGTCCTTCTGCTAATCTGTCTTAATGAGAATCTGTCCTTAGCGAATAAAGGGGTGATATATTAGTTAATCACCAGCAATAAAAGAAAATTGTTTCCTTTCTATATAATATATCAAAGACTCGGAACAGATAACTTAGAGGTGTCGTTAATAACACATTTGTTTAAAAAATGGAACATTGTTAAGAAAATGTAGCTGTTTTGGCACAAAGCTTATTACCTATATGTTTTTTTAATATGCAGGTATGTGTTTTAAGTGCCGATCTAACTAGATATAGTTAAATACCTAAAATTACTAACAGGTAGTAATTAGAATAATTGTGTGTCGAAAATATGTGATTAGTTTTTGGGGTGTCTGTGAGTGTGGTTATTATTTGTAACTACACTCTTTGCGCTGTAGCATGGTGCGGGCACAGATAATATAATACTAGCATACAGATGCCTCATCCCATAAAAAGAAACCGTGCCGCGAAACTAGCGTTTTTCATCTGATTAATCTTGTTATTTTTGTAAGTACATCAATCGCGTTTGATCCCGTTTCACGGCAATAGATGTTGTTAGCAGCTACTTGCAAGTAAAAGGGTTTACTAGGTTCGTGCATATTTTTTTCTTTAAATACAGTGAAGGTCGAGCGAATTTTTTGAATTGTGTGTACATCTAGTGAGATTTATTTAACCAAATTTTCGTTCTTAGCAATGAGACCCCGTGGTGCGGGTGACAGTTTCAATAACATTTTTTACGCATATACGTATACGCATTTTTTGTAATTCAACGTCATACCATAGTTATATCATATACCATAGTTGCCTGTATGACGTTAAACTACAAAAATGCGTATACGTATATGCGTAAAAAATGTTATTAAAACTGTCACCCTTACCATGCTACAGCGCAAAGAGTATAGGTAAATTAGTTAGTTTAGGTCTTATCTGTAAAAACCGGGTGTACCCCATTGTTGCGAAGTTCATTACCGCGATGTACGGTACAGCGAAAGTTTACTATCGCGACGTTCGTTGTTGCGAAAGTTCTTTACTGCGATGTACGTTATTGCGAAAGTTTACCATTGCGATGTACGTTACTGAGAAAGTTCTTTACTGCGATGTACGTTACTGCGAATGTTTACCATAGCGACGTACGTTGTCGCGAAAGTTCTTAACTGCGATGAACGGTACTGCGAAAGTTGACCATTGCGAAGTACGTTGTCAGGAAAGTTCTTTACTGCGATGTATGTTACTGCAAAAGTTTAAGATTGCGACGTACGCTGTCGCGAAAGTTATTTACTGTGACGATTGCAGTTTCGATAACACGCTATTGCGAATTAGGTCATCTAGGGGGATGCCTGATAATGGTGATAGTGGAAATATTATATTGTTGGACATGACTATAAAATGAGCAAAAATTGTAAGCAAATTTAATTAGAATTGAACCAAAAAGATAATATTAATAAAATAAACATAAACAAAATTCATGTAGGTCCTTTTAAATGGCACAAAAGAAAAATAAAAAAAAAAAAATTCATGTAGGTGCCTGTCTAAGTATATCGCACACTAGATACTTAATCTACAGTACCTGGGCGACCGAGCTCTACTAGGGTAAAATATAGAAAGCGATTTTTTTTAAATTATACCTAGTTAGATCGATTTATCGCTCCTGAAAGGCCAAAAATCGTTGGCGCCGTTTCCAAAATTCAGATTATCTACATATAAACATATATACAAGAATTGTTCGTTTAAAGGTATCTACATAAATAAGACATAAAAACGCATAGCTTTCTCTCTGTAAATACACTTAACCTAAAGGAATACATTCTTTTTAATAATAAGTTGACTTAGATAGATAGGTACATGAACTTTGTTTATGTATATTTTATTATTATTATCTTTTGGTTATTATAATTAAATTTGCTCACAGTTTTTGCTAATTTTTTAGTCATGTCCAACAATATAATATTTCCACCATCACCAGTATAAGCAACACTCCTAGATGAACTAAATCGCGATAGCGTGTTATCGAAACTGCAATCGTCACAGTAAATAACTTTCGCGACAGCGTACGTCGCAATGGTATACATTCGCAGTAACATACATCGCAGTAAAGAACTTTCGTGACAACGTACTTCGCAATGGTAAACTTTCGCAATAACGTACATCGCAGTTAAGAACTTTCGCGACAACATACGTCGCAATGGTAAACTTTCGCAGTAACGTACATCGCAGTTAAGAACTTTCGCGACAACGTACGTCGCAATGGTAAACTTTCGCAGTAACGTACATCGCAGTTCAGAACTTTCGCAAAAACGAACGTCGCGATAGTAAACTTTCGCTGAACCGTACATCGCGGTAATGAACTTCGCAACAATGGGGTACACCCGTAAAAACCTTTGTATCTATGATTAAATACTGACATTTAATGAGACTCAAATGAGTTTATATTCGGCAGTCTCAATATTCTTAATTTGCTTACCATAGCAATAAATGATGCAAAACACGATTAAAAAAACTTTATTAATATTCCATAACCTCTGTCATGATTAGATTATAAACAAACAGGTTCGCATCTTCATTCATTACATAAATCACAACATATGTTTGTCTCTTTTCCACATAAGGACGTTTTCTATACATCCTTTTCGTTTCAAACTTAAACCGTTTAGTATTATTTCTTTGTATAAATATCATTCTTACGAAATAAGGCGCGGGCGCCGATTGTGTTTAAAACAGAACCAACGGTTTCTTTTTTAAATTTAAATTTAGAATTATATTTTCAAAATGGTAAGGATGGTACTATTTTATGGTGATTTTAGTGATAGTTTACGTATTCTTGGCGATTTAGTGATATTGCAATATAGTTATTTTGTGCAAAGTGCGGTGATTTTTAGTGAACTGGTGATCGTTTTGATGTTAGACCGGTTTAGTTAAGGATAAGTTTTTTTATTGTTTTGTTTCGATACATGTTCTTTGAATATCATAAAGTTCGTGATGTCACTTTTAGAAGGAAGTTTTATAGAAAATTTAATATTTTTTTAGCTTTGTGCAGAGCTGCATCTTAGGAATTCAATAGTCGGGTATATTGATTATGTATATCTCATCCGTCATAATTATAGAAAATCCGCAATTTATCAAGCTACAGATATTGAGACACATCTAGGAACTTACAAATCAAAATCAAAAACTATATTTCTCTTGTCGCTAAACTCCTGCGACCTAGGTATAATTATTACTAATATATTATTACGACCAGAGCAATAATTATTTTTCCCGGACATAAATTGTCCTATGTTACCCAAAAAAACACGTTTCTTGTATGGGAGCCCCATTTAAATATTTATGTTATTCTGTTTTTAGTATTTTTTGTTATAGCGGCAACATAAATACATCATTTGTGAAAATTTCAACTGTCCAGCTATCACGGTTCATGAGATACAGCCTGGTGACAGACAGACATCGACGTCTTAGCAATAGGGTACCGTTTTAACCCTTTGGGTGCGAAACCCTAAAAATTAACTTCTACGAACAAGTTTTTTTTTAAAACTAGTTTAGATTAGGTATCTAATGTCTTCCGGAAGTATTAAGGTTACACTAGTCAAAAAAAATTCCATACAAATGTAGTCTGGCGATTACTCCACTGTTTGACGATGTATGTTCAAAATAAAAAATTATATCAATTTGTCTCATCATTATCTAGCCCTGATGGACACAGGAAAGTAAAAAAATACAATATTTGAATGTTATGAGCGTCGAAAGTTCCATATTTTAACACTAATTTTAACGCATTTTTGGGCGGAAATGAATACCATAAGAAGAAGGAAAATTGCAAAACGGCCTCCATACAGGGATAGATTAGTAATTCAACAATGCAATTAATTTTATTTTGAAAATATACATTTGCCAGTTTTTTCATGATATCTAGACTACCAAAGGTCTGTTTATAAAATTTCACGCGCTCATTTTTGTCCTAAATCATCATCCATTTCGCTAAAAATTTGCTAATTCATACGAGAACTAGTTTCTTACGCTGATCACAGCATCTATATTTTTCGCACGTGTTGTCGGATGAGATAGCATGTATTTTAACCACGCGCACAAAATAGTTCGTGCCGTTGACTAGGGGAACCATAGGCCAGTTTGTAACACAGACCTTTAGAATGTAGACTGTCCGTGAGAAACATATCGAGATCCCTCCGTGCCTCGGCAAGCACGGAAAGCCGTATGTCACGCTGCGTTATTGCGTAGGTGAATTCGGCAAGGCGAAGGATTTGACTCGATCAATCGACCAATCACATAGACGGAAATTCACAACTCGTCTTTCATCTAGCACGTAATTGGACGTTCGCCTTGCTTTACGCAATTAGGCTGCCGGGTGTCATTTAAAGATCTTGGACAGTCTTTACGGGTAGGGTATTTAGAAGCCTGAAAGTCTGACTCCAATCTTATCAAGCAGTATCGTGTTACCAGGCTACTGGACGGTAGAGGTCAGACAGGTAGTTGCTCCATGTAAAATTCTAGTATTTCGCTGCTGCTTTCGGGACCAGTGTAACTAGATTTACACTGGTCCCCAGCATGGTTGGTAAATGCCAGGCAGATAGTTTTTTTGTCCGTTAGAAACACTTTTTGGTACAGTTAAGGGTCAAAAGTACAGACACTCTACCAATACAGCAGCGGCAATTTGTTTTTAGGCAGCAGGATTTCAACTTTTCACGGTTAGTAGGTAACTAGATAGTTTAGTGGTAACGGCCTCGACTAAGAGCAGTGGTAGCTCAGTGGTATAACGGCCCCGACTTGCATTTCGTAGGTCGTGAGTTCGAACCCAGGCAGGCGCTTTACTTTGTGTAAATTATTTCATCACCACTGTTCTTAAAACGATGAAGGAAAACATCGTGAGAGAACCCGCTGTCCTAGAACCAAAAAGTCGAAGACAGGTGACATTCACCAACCCTTATTGAACCCTCGTAGTGGATTAAGGCTCATTACATCTCTCACAGAAAGGATGCTTGTGTCCCAGCAGTGGGAACATTATAAGGCTGATGATGATAATGAGGAAGAATAAATCTATACTTTAATTTCTTTACTTTACTTTCTATACAACTTATTATCAAACCTCAGCTGTGGATAATTTAACTTCTTCTACAAAAGTTAGCTATTTGAAATTTGGGAGAATAAGACTGCATTTTTTGACCCTTGAATTTAACTACGTATGTTTTTATATCTTTGTTTGAGTCGTTCACTTTTCTTCTCTTTCACACTGTTGTCTACATTTCTTTTAAAATTTTTCTTTCCGCGGGTCTGATGGTGGACAATTAATAAGAAATAATCATAACTTTGTACTATATTGTCTTGATGTGTTGTCTCTATGTATTATATGTAATATGTGTACGTTTTATAATACATCATCTTCCTGCCCTTATCCCATTTTACTTGGCGTCGGCGCAACACTTTTCTTCTTCCATACCATCCTGTCCCCTGTCACGCTATCTCTGACACCCTATTCTTTCATATCACTCCTCACACAGTCCATTCATCTTTTCTTTGGCCTTCCTATCCCTCTCCATCCACCGATATTTATATTCATAACTCTTTTAGTAACATGCGTTTCATCCCTCCTCATCATGATCATACCAGGGAAACGGTCTCCTTTCAATTTTCCCAATTGACACTGGTGAATATCTGAATAAGAGAGGTAGATGTCTCGAAGATGCATGTCTCGCATTCTTATGGTTCAAAACCTGACTATCAACATTTTTCTTAACTAATTTTGCTTGATACTGAATTTTGATTGAGGAAAACATCTTTGAAACCTGTATTTTGTGGTCAAATATCGTCAGTAGCTATTACGACTACGTGAATGTAGTAAGAGACCATCATAAAAATATGTGATTGTTCCTTTTTAGACAATCAGCCTTTGCCCTACAGTAGAACAATAATACAGGCCAATATAGACCAACATCGAAGCACGTTATGAAATCATCTAGCTGAACTCATGTTTATATATTTGCATAATATCCGTCAAAGAGCATAATAAGATATTTACTTGAAACCCATAATAGCTCTGACACTTTACGTCAGCGCATTATAAAAGAACAATATACAATTTTTGCTGTTTCACCCGTGCAATTGCTGGAGCCGCCGTCAGTTGCATTCGGACATCGAATGTGAAACATGTTGCTGGAAAATACAACCCCAGCTCAACTTTTTTCGTACGACTATGAACTTGATAACAATAATTTATTGCAGATTAGAGCTTTGAGCTCTCTCTTGGCTATAATGATGGCGACACCGTCCTCCAGCCAGACTACTCAAATGTCGCAATTTGAATCACCGTGCCCCAACGTGTTTACCTATGACCCTACGGGCGTAGAGTCTAATAAGTGGAATGGAGTGGTGACTTTGACAGCTGACACCACTCTATATTCTCTGTGGCTAAATATTGTGCTTGATAACAAGGCTAACATCCTTGGGGTAAGTTTAGTTACACTATGTCTTTGTTCGCCCATTTTTATTGTATTTGGAATTACATTTAAGTACAGTGCGACATAAAAGTGTAGAAATTAAATGAGGGCGCCACAATCGCTCAGATAGCAACCCAGTTAGTACGACCCAGCTGATCTTGATACTTGAATAGTATTATTTATTTATTGGGTATAAATAATGAGTAAATATATTAAATAAGTATGTTTATTAAATATTTGATAATTATGTAGTAGTAATAAAACAACAACTTCACAAAAATAAGTATTTTTAATAATCAATTGCTTTCAATATAAAGTCGCCCAATACGTTTGGGGGACGACCCTTTCTGTGTTTAGCTGGTGTTGAGAATTGCCCACCGTCTTCAGTGCCGTGTTTCACGATTCTGCGCACTGTGCTTACAGAAACACCTAAAACAAGCAAAGAAAAAAATCACTGTCAGTCTGATGAAAGAAGTTCCGCGGTAAATAAACGTTAATATATTTTAAAATTGATTCTTTCCATTAGGTCGATTGCATCAACAAATATGTTATTGCAAAAAAAAATATTTCGTATCCGCAATAAATTACATAAATTTTTGTTCCCTTACTATCAACGTTGTTAAGTCGCGCTATAACTACAACGCTATTTGTTTATCTTAGCATAACCTCAAACATAGTAAACAAATAAATTGTAAATGATATATGGTTCGAAAATTTTGCTCCCTGAATGTATTAATCGTTTGTAATTAACGTTTTGTGCAACTTTCAATAGTTACTTACCAGTAAAATCTGCTGTACGATGGTAAACATCTTCTAAGTTGGATAGAAGCTTCCCAGCATGGAATTCGCACCGAACCGCATATAAACTTTGTAAACTATATCACGGGCACCTCCACGAATTACCTTATTCATGTTTTTCCACTGTTTTTCTATCTACACACAGAAATATCACACAAAAACTAAAATTCTTACGAAAATCGAAACCGATCGAGATGAATTGACAGCTCAAGTACTCATTTTAGATGTTGCCAGAAAATGAAAACTTTTAGTTCCCAAATAATTAATTTCTACTCTTTTATGTTGCACTGTATAGATATTGATTATTTATCAATTGTTGTTATGAAATAGATATTCTGACTTTTTGTTCGCAAACTGTGTTCGCATGAAATTGTGTTCGCAAACTGCTCCTTACTTAATTGCTGCAAATAAAGTACTGTGTAAATTTTTAGCATCGTATTATATCAATTTCACGGTTAATTATTCTCCAATGATGTTTGTAGATTTATCCCATTTGATTTGCAAAAGGAACATATTGTGATGATCTTTCAGAACTGGGTTGGCGAGGTAACGACTGATGACAATCTCGATTTTAAAATAGAAAATACTAAAATGACGATCAAGCCTGGCTCACTGACTATACCTTTCTTTGTCCAATATAAAGTCGGAGATACAGCTCCAAAACTAGTAGCGATAAGGTTTAACGGAAAGGAGATTTGCCAAGTTGAAACACCCCAAGTCGTGGAAAGGACAGACCCAGTAAGGGCGATTGACTACGAAAATTCGAGAACGGAAGTGACAACAAATACTACTGTAAGACCTAGAGTAACAACAACTTCAAGAAATTATAACAAACACCAAACGACAAAAGCTCAATATTGGCAACAAACTGAAAAGTCACAAACAACTACAAACTCTTTGTTTTGGACTCAAACGACACCGGCGCCGACGACAACTCTACCACCTCAGTACTGGCCGGAAGCACGGACAACAGAAAGTACATCACGAACCACCCAATATTGGCAACAAACAACTCCTACTTTAAAACCAATATACTGGACTCAAGCTACGGCTGAAGCTAAACCGCAGACAACTGTGAGGACTCCAGTTTGGTCCTATGTGAAAGACCAAGTCATATCCACAGTCAAACCAACAAATCAAACTTGGTCTCAAATGAGAACTGAACCATCACCGCGCGTTACTACAGAACAGAATTCGGTGTTGAAAATCCAAGGTTGGTCTAGCGCACAGTCACAGTCTAAAGACACTCATAATTCCCAATCTCAAGTACAAAATAAACAGCAAAGTACATCTGAAAACAGATATAAGGTTCAGAATGAAACCAAACAACAGACAGCATTGAACCCTTCGAATTGGCCAAATGTGGCAGTGACAAAAGTACAGCAAACCGTTAGCTCTACAGAAACGAGGCCAAATAACTTGGCAATTGAAGTAATACAAGTCGGAGAGAAAAAATATTGGTCCAAAATTCCAACTGAAAATATCACAGGATCACCAGCAAAGGTGCCAAGTGGAACTGGAAGCGCATCTGATGGATGGTCCGGTAATCGGCAAAGGGTACCCGATACTGGGCTTCAAACTCAACCTTATGCCCAGATATCCATCACACAAGCACAATCACTGCCGCCACAGAACTACAACCAAGCTACTGATGCTCCGTTGTACGTAAGACCTGAAGACAGGCAGACAATATCTAGTACGTACAATTCAGACAATAGACCACAAACTTACAGCGGGGTCGGATCTCAGAACAGGCAACCAGTTGACCCATACCAGCAGACAACACAACAAAGACCGCAAAATACGGGTAATATTAGACCACTACAATTACATGAGGAAAGTAATGCTCAAAAACAAACGACTGGAGAAGGATACAATACTTGGGTTGAACCAGCAAGCAACGGAATGGCAACAGGGCAGTAAGTTTCTTTTTTTTGATAAAGTTAATTTCAACGTTCATGTTCCCTTCTCCCGAAATCCAGGTTGAGTTTATATCAATATTAAGATTTTTAAACGCATATAAATCACGCCTAACACACATATAAAAAAGGTTATGCTTCACTGCTATGAATCATAATTTTGGAACAAATTTGATATTATTATTGAAATTATAACATTTCATACTCTTATTCACGCAACGCTGGAAGGCCTTCCTTTAGAGCGATGACCTAGTTAAGGCTGCAGCAATCCGATGAATGTGAATGATTACCACGGGATGGGGGAGGCCTATGCCAAGCAGTGGACGTTTTTCGGCTGAAATAATGTTGATAATGAATTTTATAGGGCGATCTGCATACAAATTTCAGGTTAGACTCATGTGTAATTTTCTCATCCACTATATTATTTTCAGCCCTCTAAATGGGATGACAGTGACGTTGGATGGAAGCAGCTTATCTTTTGATCAGGCGATCGCCCAACCACCAGCTCCAGCCCCAAATAGGATTGAAAGTGAACAATATGACGCTGCAAAGTATGAATTAAGGGCCGTATTTCGCAGCATGACGCCTGCTCAACTCCAACTCGAAAACTCATATGGACAGTTGTAGCTTGTTAAAAATTGACATAACGTGCTCGACTTGAGTTAACATTATAGCAAGCTGAAGAATCAGCTGCTAAACTCTGTGTGAATTGCACTTACTGTCAACTTTTAGTTTCAGTTGGAGTTGAGCATGTGTCATGTTGCGAATTACGGGACTAAATCTTTTAATTATTTTACTTTTAAATATAATATAGAAGTATGAAAGCAGAAGACATATTGCGGCGATTCTGAATAAATTGGTAAAAGGGCAAGATAATTATGAAAATGATAGTTTTTCCTAAATATATTTAAGAGTAAAATATTCTTAAATCAATAAAGGACTACTAACTTAACTTCTTGTAGTAGCAAAAAAGAACAGAATGAATTTAAATATCTTACCAGTTCAACATCCAAAAACTAACTGTGTTTATAAAGTTTAATTTATATAAATGTTTTCAGACAAGGAGAATACTATGATGGTGGATTACCCACATTATATATACCCAACTATGGACCTGAAACTACAGTCGAGGTAAGTTAAGAATTATCTTTAGTAACGATATTCTACGACCTTTTGAAGGCAACTTCCTCCACACCCATCCTCAATAATTGTCAATAAAAATAACAAGCTGTAACTATAAATTGGTTTGAGTGAAGAAAATGACACTATACTTCATAAAAGATTGTTTGATCTCTGTGACATATGTCAAACTGACGTATACATTATTTTTAGACCTGTCAAGCGCTATTGTTACTGTATTGATTCTGACAGCTGTCGCAGAGGTCAGATCAGATCAAATATCTTTTATGAAGTATAATGACAGTGCTTTATTTTACCCGCTGCAAATGATTTTTTTTATTTTGCCGGTTTAAAAGTAACATATTATTAACTACCTTTATCGGCAGTATTACTTTATCATATATCTATGATAATAGGTCTATGAGCCATAATATTTATATATAATTTTATCTATGATAATTTTTTTGACATCTTTTGTTAGATAGGATCATAGAAACAGGCAAAGGACGGAGTTATACAAGACATATAGCTATGTCCTTTTTTCACTGTCACACTATGATAGTTTTAACACGTCATGGTATAAGGCCCCTGGCCTAGCCATAATTAATCTTGCTACATTAAATTATCAAATTTATTTTCATAATTACCTGTTACGAAATCCGTCCACAAAATGATATGATTTTGCCTTTTCAGCTTTGCTACTGCCATATTCTAAATTTTATGGCAATTATTTATTGTGACGGTTATATTGACGGAAAAAAATATAAACAAAGAAATGTTGGTGGAAATTCACAATATGCTTATTGGATGTGGAATTCTAATATAATATTGTTGGCAACACTACTGTACACCTTGCCGAAGCAATAGTTAGTACACAAAACCTCAATATCAAAATTGCAACCAAATATGACAAAATATAGGATAATGATAACTATGATAATGTAATACACAGATTTCTTTCTTTCTTTTCTTTTCTTTTTTTTCTTTATTGACATAATAATTGTTTACAACAATGTTGAAGCCTCTGACTCCCGAACTAGGCGGACCTGTATGACAGGAGTCAGCGCCCTCCCCATTTAATTTCACCATAACATACAATGTCAAATAAAATTAAAATTAACATTAAATTTGGAGTAAAATTGAGGAGAGGTTAATAATAATTGTCATTAAAATATCGAATGTCAAATCAAATTAAAATAAATATAAAATTTTGGAACAAAATGAACAAATAATATAGAATTTTGGATTAACATACAATTCAACAATAATAACTAAAACTAAGTCTAAGTCGTGCTGTGTGTGTGTGTGTGTATGTGCGTGTGTGTGTGTGCGTGTTTGTGTATGGTGGAATGGGTAGATGACTGAATAAGTTTCTATGTAAAAAAATTAAAAATAAATGAGATTGATTTAATTTAAACATTAATTAATGAATTATGTAATTAAGTAATCAATTAAGTATTTTCTCCACACTATCGTAATCAAGAGTGAAGAGCCAGTTCTTTACCTTTAATTTACAGTCTCGTAATGACAGCGGATAAAAGTTTAGGAGACTATTAATTTTGTTGTAGACATAACCAGAAATACAGGCATATTGCCGTCATGCAAAAGCCGTTCGACATCCACCCGACTCAATGACATCTGGTATTTTCCGTTTATTTTGAAGTTTTGTACGATCATATGGGGCACATTCAAGCTGCTTAGTTATTAGATGAAGAATAAACAGTTGTCTCACCGTGAGTACCCGGCATAGCTCATACAAAGATTTTGTGGGCAATCTGAATGGTTTAAATGTCATCGTCTTCAGCAAGGACCGTTAAGCTCTTTCTAGGCGTAAGAGGTACGTTTTGCATGCACCTCCCCAAGCCCCTATACAGTAACCAATAACTGATTGAGCCAATGCTTGATAGACTGTACGGAGGAGATCACCGTCTGCCACATCCCTGAGATTTTTAAAGACCCATGTTAGTTTCCTGACTCTTGACGAGACCATGTCGATATGGGGTTGCCAGGTTATTCTCTCATCCAAGAAAACCCCAAGATATCTTACAGTTTTAGTGTTACTCAAAGTTGTACACGAGCACTGTTGGGTAAACGGTGGTTCACATGTGTGGATCCGAACAGTTATATTTGGCTGTTTTATGCGAGCATTAGTGAACTGTACATATGAGGTTTTAGATATATTAAGGGTCAGCAAGTTATGCCTCAGCCACGAGCTAGCTTTATGGAGCCCTATCTCCGCATTTTGTTGGACTACATCCCAAGTCTCTCCCTGAAATACCAAGGCTGTGTCATCTGCGTAAGTAAATATTTTGCCTTTATCGAGTGTCATTTGACATAAGTCGTTTATATAAATCAGGAAGAGACTGGGACCAAGAATGCTGCCCTGTGGGACTCCGTAAGTGACTGTGACATCTGAGCTAATGGCACTGCCCACCCTAACCTTTTGCAATCTACCAGTAAGGAAATCTTTGTAAATTTTTAGCACCATTCCCCTTATTCCACACCTTTCCAGCTTGTCAACAAAATTTGATTCTAGAGTTCATATATTTAGGATAAGAGATAGGAAAGTGATATTGAAATCCATGTCGAATGTTAACCGTTCAAAAGCAAACAGAATAGTATCTTTATCACTTTGATCAATATTCGTGCGCGATGATTGTCCGGTCATTACTCCTAACTGGTCACAATTCTTACGTTCTGTAGCAAGTTGTAAATATATGCCTATTCTATAATAATAATAATACCGGCCTGTTACTGTCCCACTGCAGGGCAAAGCCCTCTTCTCATACAGAGAAGGCACGCACATTAATCACTACGCTTGGTCAATGCGGTTTGGCGATTTCAGTCCAGGTTTCTTCACGATGTTTTTGTTCACCGATGCCAGCTATGTCCGAATCAGATATTCCTCAACTTGTTGATCGATGCAGATGAATTGGAAAAGACACATTGGTACTTGCCCGGCAAGCTTAGTATGTGAGAAACAGCAATCATCACGCGATCAAACGCTTTATGTCATAAAAGTCAGCATTATCTACAGTGTAGGTATGGTAGGTCCTACACAATCATTTGCTAATAGCTCGCTATTTGTCAAATCACTTATTTCTAATAAAAACCGCCAAAAGCTCTAAAACTTCTGTATTGAAATCGCTAACGTTTTGCACTTGCAAGATACGTAATAATGCTGCCGATTTGATCTCAAGAACGAGAGGCAAGCCACTTGGCTACGACGACACCGTTCTATATCGTTTTTATTTTAGGCATAATTAATCACGGTCAACAACATTATACCAACATTACCATATTTTTAGCGAGTCACTGCTACTTGATTAAATATTGAACGTAGATTTAAAAAATAAAACATAAAATTATCATCACCACTGTATTCTCCGAGGGGTTGGGCAAAAGTGCATCTATAATACACCCAACTTTCACTAGTAATGTTTAAGCTCTATGTAATAGAGGCGAACCTTTTGCCTTCAACTGGGCATAAATCTAGATTGTGAGCTGCTTCTGAGAAACTAAAACCAAAACTAGAGACAACGAGATAACTAAAATGTTAATAGATAAGGAAAATATTGAGCGCTATTCCTCTCTCCTAGACACTGACTGTATCTAAAATGTTGCCGTGCCCGACAGGGTCCATAATTGTTTCTGTAACTTATATTTACCACCTGTATCTAATACCTTTAAACGGGCAATTCTGGTATATCATCATCATCATTTCAGCCGAAAGACGTCCACTGCTGGAATATATATAAATGTAATCTGAATCTTGGAAAAGGCTCCTACGATTTTCATGAAATTTTGTATGCAGGGGGTTTCGGGGGCGATAAATCGATCTAGCTAGGTTTCATTTTTAAAACGTCGTTTTCTCTATTTTCACCCGAGGGAAGCTCGGTCGCCCAGGTTCTGTACATTATGGATGCAATAAATTTAATTTGAATTTGAAATTCAAGTCTCCTAAATGATTTTTAAAGCAACCATTGTGCATTACAAGTTTAAAGTTAAGCGTTGTCGGCCAGTGAATTAACTTAAAATTTTAGGTAGAGCAGTGATCGCCCAGTGGGAACGGCGCGACGTACAAGTTGAAAGTCAAAGGGTTTGAACCCAATCAGACGCTTTATTTTGTGTTCATTATTTTATCGCCACTGCTCTAAAACAGTAAAGGAATACATTGTAAGGAACCGGCATGTCCAAGAACCTAGAGTAGATGTTTAAAAAACTTGTTAATATTCATAATAAATAGTTGCATCAAACAATGTGTTGATGTCATCTCTATAAGTGCAGCTAAGAGCATTAAAATAAGATACTTATACTTACTTATACTTTTTTTGGTGTACAATAAAGTATATTCTAATCTATTCTAAACTTAGCTGTACGATAAATGTTTAGCGAAATATAGGAGGCCGATGCCAAAAGAAATTAGATACTCAAAAAATATTAAATTTATTATTTATTACAAATATCGATCTTTTTGAAGTATTCACCCTGAGCACGCACACACTTTTCCATATGTCTGAACCTGTTGAAAAATACCTAAGAACACTCTTTAGACACCTCAGAAATCTCAAAATTGTAGGCAAACAGCGTTCTTTGCTTTCAAACCTTTAATTAATCCAAAAATAAAGAAAAGGAATGATGTAAGTTCTATTTTCAAATATATCAAATAAACAGCCAGTCTTTAAGATGGTGTAAAACTTGCAAATAAACAAAATAAGTTATAATATCGAATTATTTTGGCATGCCCCGTATATAAATAATATTTTGTGGAATTGAATCGTGCAGATGCTATTAAAGATAATAAAGTTCATGCACCGCACCTTAGACAGTTCAAGATCAGAAAAACCGGTACACTACAGGCATTCGCAATCGGTAAAGTCCGGCTAATATTAAATGCAAATTAATTTAAACAAAACAAGTTTTTAACAAAATATCTATTGATATGCAACAATATGGTCTGCGGTTTTTAACGGCAATAAACATAATTTTATTATGACTGAGTCATCGTGAGCTTGTTCTTGTACTTCATATATAAAGTCTTCTATGAATCTACACAGTGTAACATAATGTTGTGATCATATTTTAAATACTGTTTCAGCCCATATGTATACGAAAAACGTTCTTTAAAGAAGTCATAGACAGTTCCCAAAAAAATGAGGTTTTCCAGACAAAGTTGTAGTCAGCTGAACAAAATTAGGATCGGAGAAACAATTGTTTTTTTTAGAATTGATTATGGCTATTAAAATATGTACACACCTTCCCGTTACACCCTTTAGATAATTACATTCTATCAACAATAAGAATTGTCGAAAAGTCAGCTAATACCATTTGAAATTTATTACCATCGTTGTCGGGAATAGCCTGTCACTTTGTCTTGGCCCTCTTGGAGTCTTCTAGATACGATAAGGTTGCCTCTGATTCTGAATATTTTGTAAATGAAGCAACACCTTACCCGTCGAGCTACAATCTAGGGGTTTTTAATTCAGGAGTGAAAAGGTTACTCCTAGGCAAGCGTGCTTTATCGTTGACCACATCATCACTTACCATCAAGTGAGATAGTGATCAAGCGCGAGCCAATAAAAAAATATTTATTTCAATTACAAAGTGTATTTCGATACATATTATTTGAGATCACCTTTTAAGCAAGGAATCTCTTGTGTTTGAGACTGGCACTTCCACATATCATTATTTTATGCAATTGAATTGTAGACAATGTTAACATGCAACACTAAAAATAAAAGTGTAACTTAAATTATACAATCAGCTCTGAAAATGAATTAGCGATAATGACTATAACAAGCTATCAAAAAAAAAAAACAAAAAAAAAACATTTAGGTTGAAGTTAAATTAAGAAAATCTCAATAAATAACTAATGAAGGTAAAACAAAAAAACATTATTACAACTAACGGACTACTAACTGCCCTAACATTGAAGTCAGTTGTATTTATTTTATAGTAGCAGCTGTATATTCAGAATACTCAAAGGCAGCCGAAATTGCGAAAACGAACTCCCATCTCTCAAGCCAAGTGGTTTTTTGTTCTAAAAGATAGTATTTTTTTCAGCCCACGTGCGGAAAAGTTTTACTAAACAAGTATAGAGGTGTAAATCTAGAATCAACAGAAACGGAAGAAGGACAGTGGCCCTGGCAAATAGCACTCTACCAGCAGCAGGTTTGTGGTTAATTTTATATGTGACTAGTTTCTCGCCCCTGGTTTTCCTGAATTATATATTCATAATATTACTAGCTGCCACCCGTGGCTCCTCCCGCGTGGTATTTATACTTCTCCCAATATCTTTATAAATTATACGTATAGCCTTTATGTTATTCTGGTGTATGAGCTATATTTCTGTAAAGTTTCATCAACCTCCGTTCAGTAGTTTTTACATGAAAGAGTAACAAACATCCATCCAACCATCCTCACAAACTTTCACGTCTAATTGTCCAAAAGGAATAATGTATCTTTAACACGGTCGAAGATTTTTTCAAATTTTAGCAGTGTACCCGAAGATTACAGTAGTGTATAATTGGGGGTTCTGGATCACTTGCTCTCGCTTTGCTCGAGCGCGTGATCCAGAACTCCCCAATCATACACTACTAACGCGATCTGCGATATAGTTCTTAATATAGATTGAGTATTGTGTTTCATTCAAAGTGGATCGTGGACAGCTTGATACAGGTTTGTTTTTACCAGTCGGAGCGGTTGTCATGCAAAACGTTCTAATCAACGGCGCGATGTGTACTTCAAGTTTATAAACAATAATATCAAGTTCGACTCGTTGATCAACTTATGTCTCTACATTTTATTACTTGACGAATCGACCTATGATATTCATAGGTAGAACAATGCAGAGTGCATCAATTAGTAGATCAACAATTTACTTGCATAATATGTAGTTCGTTCATTGGTCTAGCGATTTCAATTTTGCGATTGCCGAGCATGAGGCACCCAGTTCGATTTCCAAGTCCAAGTGTTATTTATGTTCTATAAAATAATTCTTAATAGCGAGGTGTTTAGATTTGCGCCCGATAAATTCTATATAATAATATTATTATTTATATTCAATTAAATAATGACAAAATATAAAACATGAAAACAAAATCCAGACCGGAACAAATACTTATTTGTTCCGTGAGGGAATCGAACCCGCGACACTTGACGCATTTAGTAGCTTATAAACTAATATTTACATTGTGATGCAGCGAGTCGAGCTCTTATTCAAAGCGCCAAACGTGTCGTCGAAAATATGGCAAAATTACTGGATCGCTTTTCAGATTGGAAGATTTACGATGATCCTTGGATGCAACATATGGTACACATTTTCCTAAATGTTTTTATTTAAACGTCGTGAAGGGAACAAACTATATGAAAAGCTAGTAAAAATCATAAAAACAAAAATCCAAACAAACCCGAACAAATGTGCATTTGTTCCGTGTGGGAATCGAACCCGCAACACTTTGGCGGACTAGTTGCAGCATCTATTAAACCTACTATTTGCATTGTGATACAGCGAGTCGAGCTCTTAGCCAATGTGTTGTCAAAGATGTGATAAAATATTGGACCACTTTGTCCTATGGTTACACAACTTAATATAGATGTTACATTAGGTAAGGAATTATGTCTTGGAAGATTAGGTAATTATCTACTATTTTAATTAAAATATTAAAAAATAAAATTCTGTTTGTTGTATTTCCCAACATTCAATATTCACCCAGCCTAATTCTGCAATATCATAATACGAATTCTATAACAAATAATAATGTTGAAATCCATTGCCACCCCTTTCCATTACCATTAAAATGAGCAGGATAGCTATATCTAGCACAGTCTTTACAACTTGAGAGCTTAAAGAATAAGGCGACATTTCTGTATACAAGACAAATAACTATCAGAGCTCTAATTTTATTGGTTTCTTGTATTGTTTGTATGTAATCAGCCAGAGTTAATTGACACCTCATTCCTTTTACGATTTTCGTCTCCAGTTGCCTCCAAAAACTCTAATAAGGATAAAGTGCTGCGAAAACACTTTCTTTAACTAGAGTAATAGGAAGCATTCACATTGTGATTTCAATATGAGAAATGAATAAAATAAAAATCTACTTTAAGTGCTCCGGTGATAGAGATGAAATTCTAGTAACAAATATTGTTTTAATTAAATATTCGAAGCAATTTTTGTTGGAAACTAACATATGACTAAGGCTTTAGGATTCAGGTCTATAAAATAAGCATCTGAGATATTATTCCTTTTATTTTTGTCATTGTTGTGCTGAAGTGCATTTCACTGAACAGTGAGTTTAAATTTGTTTGTGGTTGTTCTCAAGTGTTGCTGATACAAAGTATGTGAGTATTATATTTTCTTTTAGGCGATTTTTCAATAGCCAGGTAATTTTTTACTGAAGAATAAATAAGACATTTTTGACATAATTTTCTATACAAAAGCTGTCAAGCCACCATTTTTATTCCTCAGGTAAAACCTAACTGACTATTAAAAAATCGATCCTTAATAATTTTTTCTTCGATTTATACGACGGTTTAATTACATGTATTATGACTGAAGTTACTCAATTAAGTTAAGACAATATATTAGTTTAATATTTTAAAACTACTGTACTTTTAGGTACTGTATTTGTAGTTTCATAATAATATTAATATTTTTACAAACTTTTAACAATTCTTGCTTCGTTGCTCTATCATGCAATAAACATAAGACCTGGGTTCGATTCTTAAGGTTTTTTTTGTCTGATACTGTAAATATATTATTCCCTATTCGATGAGATTTCAAAAAGTTCCTGTAAAAGTAGGGGAGGCCTAACCCCACCTCTTTATCTAACCCTTTGAAGAATACAGATGCTGTTGTTTCATGTTGCTCGAAATGTTGGTAACAAAAATTATTTATTGCATTTTAACAATGATTTCAGGGCGCAGTCGATGAATAATCCTTTTTGGGTTGAAGAAGAGGACTCCACGCCTTCAACTTCTCGAGCAACAAAAGAAAAAATCGGGGGCAGCTCAAAAAAAAAAGCTGTGAAGAGAGATAAAAAAGTGTCTCGGAAGAAGAAGGCTTTGCTTTCTAAAAGCCCTTTCGCTTCAGAATCAGAGTCTGATAGCGACGGGCTTGCAGTTGCTACAACACTAGCTCCAAAAAGAAAACGGATTTCCATCGTTTCAGACTCTGAGGTAAGATTTTTTTCAATTTTTTTTGAATTTTTAAACATTCAAACGTTAAATTTCCATTTCATTTAGAAACATTCATAAACTATCAGTGTTTTTGCAGTGTGCGATTTCTCCATCAAATTATACTTATTTGCTACTCTACTACTTCAACTACTCGTAGGTCCATGCGTTTAAATAGACTTTTCTAAAAGATTATTTATAAGTATTATAAAGGTAGATTAATCGACGTGGTGCCCTTGCGTTTTATTATTTTTATTAAAACTAGCTATCTTATGTATTTCAGGAGGAATCATCTCGACCGCTGGTCCGTGCTGCCACACTGAAGAGCTGCATCAGTCAGCGAGTGGCTGATGGTTATACTATTCAATCAGACCCGGGCAGGGTTGGAAAGTATTATTTTGAATTAAGAGTTTATAATACAAACGAAGTGGAAAAGCTTGCCCCAAACGAGCGTTGGAAACAATCTCTTGTAACGTTAAAATTATCGACCGATAAAGATAATGTTGTGTGGAAGGCTTTGACACACCTTGTGAATACTGGAAAGGAAGAGTTTAAAGAAATTCAGCCTGTTCTATACAGTAAACCTTAAATTAAATTAAAATTAATTTTATTCAGTTTCTATGCTCTCTTTATGTGCAAGTTTTTTTTGTAATTTGCGAATAACTTTAATATAAATTGTTTAACCTTTTTTTATATAAATCTATTTAATCTCTTTTACATATTTTTACAAACTGATTTTATATTAGATACAGTCTTTATAAAGAAATATGAGAACATTTATTTGATTTAGAATAATAATTTTAATACATGTACCTTTTTTTCAGAGTTTCGATGTAAAATCGAAATTGAAAAATAAGAAATTTAAAAACCCGAAATAAGATATTAAAAACTAAGAAATTTAAAAACCCGAAATAAGATATTAAAAACTAAGAAATTTTAAAATGAGAATTTACCATCTGTTAAATAAAAATTGAATTACTGTTATAAAAAATATAAAGAATAGAATAACTGTAATAAAAATACAAGTACATTTAGTAAAAAAAAGCTTTTTTTGTAAATTTGAGATAAGTTAAATGAACATGTTTTTTTGTAAAGACTGTAATATTTATGTATCAAAATTAACAGCACACAGTAGAACAAATATTCATAAATCTAATCGATTACTCTGCTCTGAATTCGAAAATATTCAAATTATTGCTACTGCGTTTAAAAATAGAATCATAAGTTACAAAGTGAATCCACTTAAATCTAGTGAAGATGCAATAATTCCAGAAACGTTTTTAAATCAAATTTCAAAATCTGTATGTGAAGTTATCAATCTTATGATTCAAAAACATAAAGCAATTAAAGTTAATTTTGAATTATTTGTGTCATACAATTTGCCAAAAAATAATGAAAGCTCTATGAAATCTTTCAACACTAAATATATGATAGCAGTTCCGAACACAAATATTTATAATATGTATTTGAAATGCTCTGAAAAATTAATATCTAAATGTTTAGAGTTTGAACTTGCTGAATCTGGTTGGGCTATTAATTGTATAAACCATTTGGAAATAAACATAAATAAGTACAATCCTTTAAGAGCCGGAACATATTTAGAATTGCCTGCGGTTATAAAAAACACAAAGTCATGTTTGAATATACGCAACAATGACAATAATTGTTTTTTGTGGTGTATTATTGCTCATATGTTTCCGAAAAGAGTGAATGCTAATAGAATGAAATCGTACCCACACTATACATTGCTTTTAAACATAAATGATATGTCTTTTCCACCAAGTTTCACTGATATTAAAATCTTTGAGAAAAATAATCCTTCTATAAGTGTGAATGTTTATGGTCTTGAAGCTAATAATCATGTAACGGGTCCTCTATATTTAACGCGTGAACGAAAGCTTACACATGCCAATTTATTGTACATAACTAAAGATGGTAAAGCACATTTTTGTTTAATAAAAAACTTTAGTCGCCTTGTGCACCGACAATTAACCAAACATAAATCTAAAGTATTTTTATGTGATGAGTGTTTTTTGTATTATGACAATGAATATAAATTATTAAATCACAATTGCGGTAAAATAAAAACAGTTTTGCCCAATGAACATAGCAAATTACAATTTTCAAACATTGAGAGAACCCAGAGAATTCCAATTGTAATATACGGAGATTTTGAAAGTTTGCTTTGCAAATACTCAGACAAAAATAAATCTCTTTTTACTGAATCTGTACAGTCACATCAAGCATCATCGTATGCTTATTATATTTGTTGTAAATCTAAACCTGAATTAAATGATTTTGTTAGTTATAGAGGTCCAAACTGTGCACAAACATTTGTTGAAACCATTACAAATGACGTAGAAAGGTTGTATACAATTTTACAAAATAAACAGCCAATGCTGCCTCTTACTTCTGATGAGTTAAACTCATTTAAAACAGCTCAATTGTGCCACATATGTAAAACCAAGTTTGTACAAAATGATAAAAAAGTTAAAGATCATGATCATTTCACAGGTAAATATAGAGGTCCTGCACACAATGCTTGTAATTTAAATTTGAAACAATGTCAATACATACCTATAATTTTTCATAATCTATCTGGATATGATTGCCATTTATTTATAAAAGAGCTGTCTGATATAATTGGCAAAATTACTTTAATTCCTAAATCAAAAGAAAAGTACATATCGTTTACAAAATTCATACCTATTGATAATAAAAATATAGTTCAGTTGAAATTTATTGATTCGTTTAACTTTTTAAGTACTAGTTTAGATAAATTGGTAAAAACGTTGCACTCGGATGATTTTCTAAACATGCGCTTGTTTTTCAATCATGATCGTTTATTTAATTTAGTGTGTAGAAAAGGCGTATATTGTTATGACTATGTAGACAAATGGGAAAAATATGATGAAACGCAGCTGCCTGAACAGTCAAAATTTTTCAGTAAACTATCGGGAGAAAATATTTCAACTGAAGATTATCAACATGCTTTAAACGTATGGCAAACTTTTAAAATAAAAAATTTGGGAGAGTATACAGACCTTTATTTAAAATGTGATGTACTGTTATTATGCGATATTTTCGAAAAGTTTCGAGAAATGAGTTTACTTTATTATAATTTAGATCCATGCTATTATGTTTCATCACCATCGTTAAGTTGGGATGCTATGCTATTGTACACTAAAGTAGAGCTTGATTTAATATCGGATGTAGAAATGTACCAAATGCTAGAAAATGGAATTCGGGGAGGCCTTGCCCAATGTTCATTAAGATATGCCAAAGCTAATAACAAATATCAATCATCGTATAATAAGGACAAGGCAAGCACATACCTTATTTATCTTGACTGTGTGAATTTATACGGCTTTGCAATGATGCAGAAACTTCCAATGCGTAACTTCCGATTTCTTAGTGATAATGAAATAAATAAGTTCAATATAAATGATGTTAACAAAAACGGTGATGAAGGATACATTTTAGAGGTAGATTTATATTACCCCCCTAACATTCATAATGCTCATTCGGATCTGCCATTTGCTGCCGAAAAATATTCTCCTATGCAAAGCAAGTGTAAAAAGTTAATTGCAAATTTATACAGCAAACATCACTTTGTTATCCATTATGCACATTTACAAGAGTGCTTAGAAAATGGTTTAATATTGCTGAAAATATATAAAATATTATCATTCTATCAAGATAACTTTTTAAAACCTTATATAGTATTAAATACTTCTCTCAGGCAAAAAGCTAAATCTGATTTTGAAAAAGATTTTTTTAAGAAACAAAACAATTCTATTTTTGGGAAAACAATTGAAAACAAACGGAAACAAGTTGATGTTAGGCTCGTAAAATTATGGAAAGATAAGTTAAATACAACCAACAAATTGTTTGGTGCTGAAAGGTATATTAGCGCACCACATTTTAAAGATTTGTCAATTTTATCCGAAAGTTTAGTAGCTATTCAATTAAATAAGACAAAAGTTATATTAGATCGTCCTATTTATATCGGATTTTCTATTCTTGAAATTTCTAAAACACATTTATACAATTTTCATTATTCTGTAATTAAAAAAAAATATGGAAACAATGTAATTTTATGTTATACTGATACTGACAGTTTGCTTTATTTTGTAAAAACTGATGATTTTTATGAGGATATGAAAAACAATATTCGTTATTTTGACACAAGCAATTTTGAGGATAACAATATATATGGGTTACCTAAAGCCAACATGAAAATGCCCGGCTATTTCAAAGACGAATTGGGCGGAGAGATTATTTCAGAATTTGTAGGTTTACGAGCTAAGTTGTATTGTGTACGCACTGAAAATAAAACAATAAAGAAAGCAAAGGGAGTAACAAAGCCAATAACGAAAAAATTGGATATTGAAAAATATAAAAGGGCATTAATGTTTAATGATAACCTACGAGATGATATGTATGTTATAAGATCTAAAAATCATCAACTTTTTACACAAAAATTAAATAAGCTCATACTTAATAGTGATGACGATAAAAGGCAGAGAATTGAGGATTGTTTCAACACTTTACCATGGGGACATTATAGTTCAATACTTTAGTACTCTATTTGTTCTACTGAGCTAAACCTATATCGTAAGATATAAAAGCTACTTAAAATTTTAAATTTATATAAGTATGTAATATGTACATGTCGACGCAAGGCTAACTTAAACTTTAAAAATATCAACTTAAAGTTCATTTTTAACAGTTAAATGTGACTGGATAGGTCAAATTAGTTTAGATTTGATTATTGTAGTCAGTTTGCTACTTTTTAATGAAAAAAGCTGTGTTTTGGTTTGCTGTTATAGTAACCGCAAATCATAATGCTGCTTTTTACAATGAAAAGTAACAAAACTGACTACGATAATCAAATCTAAACTAATTTGACCAATCTAGCCACATTTTACTGTTAAAAATGAGCTTTAAGTTAATATTTTTAATGTTTAAGTAAGCCTTGCATCAACATAAATAATCGAATAAAAAATGTAAAAAAATGAATGTAACTATAATCATATAATTAATAAATGTATAATCTATGTTCATAAAATGAATGTAACTATAATCGTATAATCAATAAATGTATAATCTATATTCATTTGTTTTTGTTTTCCCTTTCCGAAAGATTTTACCTCTTATTTATAAACACTGTGCATAGATGATGACATAGTTTTTATTTATATAAGTTTGTCATAACTATATGCAGTGTTTATTAATAAGAAGTTTCATCTGTTCTAATTTATTAGGCGATTAAAACACATTATGTAGAATCAATTTTAATTTATTATTACACATTTAATTAAACAATAACATATGAACTGCATTTAAGGTCTATCTGTAGGTGAACTTAATTTTTAACTAAATTTAAACATTTATTTTGCTTTACCAAGAATACATTCAAATAATAACTAAATTAACTTTTTACAATAATAAAACATTATACATTAGATTTGCTTAACTTTTGCACTATTTTACTTACTAAATGATCAGTTTTGTCAACGATATCGTCATAGTCACTTGTCACTAAATACTGCACATTCACACTCGCATTATCAGTTTCAGTGTCTATTTCTTCCATATCACGGCCATCCAGATCAAAGACCATAATTTTTATTAATTGGTGAACACGTCCTTGCTCCTTACGCATGATAAAAGAAGAGTTTTTAAAAGATTTACTTTTTTTCTTCTTCAATCTTCGTTCCTCTATTTTTTTTTTTCGACTCTCCTCACATGTTTTAGCTGCTACTTCCGCATACCAGCTCTCCCCATCTTGAGCATAGTAAAACGGATTGGTGACAGGGTCTGAGTCTTCTATCGCATTCTGAAAGAATACCAAGAATATTATAACTAAACAGCATGAACTATGGATTTAATGTTTGATTTAAGATAATCTTAATAGTTACATACCGCTAAATTTTGTGGGGCGGCCATATCTACAACGGGGCTGTACGATGGTGAGTGTGACATAATTCTGTAAAAAAAGAGATGCATTACTTAATTATTATTATTAGTTTAAATAATTAATTAAATAAATTAAAAAAAAAAATACCTTACCTTGAAAATATAAAATCGTTAACAAAAACGATCTGCTTATGCATAGAACACCAGCTGAGAAGTGATCGCTTATTTTTATAACACATGCAAAAATTATTTGATTTGCGATGAGTAATATGGATCATTACGTAGCTCTTATTTATACATGCCTATCTTGTAAGATGAGACTAGAACCATTCCTGTTGGGACAAGTCTAAAGATAGTCCCCAAATAAAGTATATATGTTTATGTTAGTTAATAATTAAATTAATTGGCAAGATGAAGTTGATCAAACAACCCATATCACTTAACGTTAAAAATATAAATCTTGGTGAGTCTCCTCAAGAGATTAGACATAGCGCTTTGTTGCCAAATACGATTCGTTGTATAATTTGCGGCCCCTCAAATTGTGGTAAAACAAACGTTGTGATCAGTTTGTTACTGCATGAAAATGGGCTCAAATTTCAAAACCTTTACCTTTACTCGAAGACTAATTTTCAACCAAAATATTGTTTTTTACGGGAAGTATTAAGAAGAGTGCCTCAGATAAAATTTTATGAGTTCAATGACGATAAAGATGTCATATCTCCGAGTGAAGCTTTACCAAATTCTGTATTTATATTTGATGATGTTGTATGTGAAAATCAAACAAATATCCGTAATTATTTCTGTATGGGTAGACATAAGCTAATTGATTGCTTTTATTTATCGCAAACCTATTCAAAAATCCCGAAACAGTTGTTACGCGATAATGCTAACTTTCTTATAATATTTAAACAAGATGATGTGAACTTAAAGCACATCTATGAAGAACATGTCAACTCTGATGTACCGTGGAATCAGTTCAAAGATATTTGTAAAAGTGTTTGGAGTAACCCTTACAACTTTCTTCTTATTAACAAAGATTCATCATTAAATAATGGAAGGTACAGACAGAATTTTGATTTTTTTTTTAAATTTGAATGAAAGCAAATACATGTACATATAAATGAATTGTATACAAAAACATTGCTAGTGTTAGTCCTCTCTTAGTTGAACACAGTTGTGGTTACATAATATGGAGAAAAATATTAAAATGGAATTAATGAAGTCTGTTGACTCCATAAAAAATAAAATAAAACATATGAAAAATCAGGAACATGCAATGAACTTGTCACTTGATAAAATGCTAAAACCTGTGACAGATCCTCTTCAGACTTTAGTTAATTCTAATAGATCTGCAGAAAAAAATAATAAAAATGATAATACAACTCTAAAAAATTTTGGAGGAATCGAATCCGATGAAAATAATGCTAGTTCATCTATAAAGATCAATGACTATTACGATCCAAAAATAAAATCTACCCAATTAGTCGAACAAAATGCTAAAAAGGAATCGATTGATAATTTAGAATTTTCATTAGAAGGTGATGACATCTTTGGTATTTATGATGGTATTAGTATACCGTTTGGAATTAGAAGTGAAAACAATACTTTATTGATGGGTAATTCAACAGTATCATTTTCTAAAATTGATAATTTGAATAACGAAAGTACCATTTTAATTAAAATCGGTGACAAAGCTTACAATTTAACTGCTGGTCTAAAAGAACTTTTACTCCGAAGAAAACCTGATTTAAAGTTAATATCGAGCGAAGATAAACTTGTCTATAAGGATATGTTACATTATACAAATGCACATAAAAGAGATTTTAATCCTAAAGGTCAAATAAGAGGTGACAAAGGTATAAAATATTGTAAAATAATCAAACACCTATTTTCCGAATCGTCAAACGATGATAAACTTGTTCACACTAAATTTGGAGGAAACTTGCCAAAGTTAAAGAAGTACAAAACCAACACCGACTTGATATATTGGGATGATCCCAATGAATTGGTTGAGAGATTAAAATTATTAGTAGCTTCGAGAGATGCTGGCAATACCAATCATGATAATGAAATTTTATCGATAGTTGAAGAATTAAAAGAAGCTGACATAATTCAATAATAAATAGTGGAGATACTATGGTTTTTATTCAGTATCAATGGTGGGTTCAAGACAAATGTTGATATACTGAATTAAAGATATGAGTAAAGCCGACGTAGTAAACGAAATTCATAAAAATGCAAGGGTAAACTTTCCGCGAAGACATGTTATTATGAAAGATATAGATGATTTATGGCAAGCGGACTTAATTGATATGCAATCAATTTCTAAAGACAATAAAAATTTTCGATTTATTCTTGCTGTTATTGACACATTTTCAAAATATGCATGGATCTTTCCTTTGAAAAGTAAGACCAAAGATGTTGTATGCAATTCTTTCAAGATTTTATTGGAAAAAGGGCGTATGCCTAAAAATCTGCAAACTGATAATGGGGCAGAGTTTTATAATGATAAATTTAAAAAACTTGTGAGATCTTATCATATTAATCATTATTCAACCTTCTCAACAAAAAAAGCTTCAATTGTTGAGCGATTCATCAGAACATTGAAGTCTAAACTTTATAAAGAATTTAGTCTAAAAGGAAGCTATAACTGGATCGATAATACTCTTAATAAAGTTATTTATGAATACAATCACACCTATCATCGCACAATTGATGAAATCCCCGCAAACGTGGACAATACTAATAAAAAACGCATATTACAAAGATATTTTAGGCTGGTAAAAACCGATAGCATAAAAAGCAAGTTTAAAGAGGGTGATTATGTACGCATTAGTAAGTATAAGGGGACATTTGAAAAAGGATATACTCCCAACTGGTCGACAGAAATATTTAAAATTCAAAAAATTCAAAAAACAACTCCTATCACCTATTTAATTGAAGATGCAATCAGGGGCCAGCCCATTCTAGGTGCATTTTATGTACAAGAGCTTCAAAAGACAAAAAATCCTAATGTATATTTGGTTGAAAAAGTTCTTAGAAGGAAAGGACACCGGGTTTTGGTAAAATGGTTAGGCTTGCCTTCTTCTGAAAACAGTTGGATTGATAAATCGAATATTTATTAAGTGTTCAGTCCAAATGTTTCAGTCTTATGATGGGTATTGAAGAGAGTAGTCTTCTCAATTGGATTATAAATCATTTACCATTTGAGTTACATTTACCGGGATACAATTATTGCGGGCCTGGCACTAAATTAATTAAAAGGCTTGCGCGTGGAGATAAAGGTGTTAATAAATTAGACGAATATTGCAAACAACACGACATTGCCTATCACAAGTCTTCAAACCTAAAGGATCGCCACAAGGCAGATTTAGTTTTGTTAAATATGGCTAAAGAGCGAGCACTTGCCTCAGATGCGACTGTAGGAGAAAAACTGTCAGCACGCTTAGTAAGCAGCGCTATGGCAACAAAAATCAAAACTGGTTTTGGCCTAAAAAAAGATAGCAAAAAGTGTTCTCCCAAAATTAAACCTGAAAAAGCATTAAAAAACAAATTTAAAAATGTTATTAGAAAAACGAAAAGACATATCAAAAAATTAAAACCGAAATGCAAGAAAGTGGCAATAGAATTAGCTATGGCTGCTGCCAGAAAATTAGCTGATGATTCATCCATTAAACTTCCTCGTGTTATTCCTATACCAAAAACTGGTGGAGTATTGCCTTTGATTCCGATTTTTGCGGGCTTATCTGCGGCGGGAGCTTTAGCAGGCGGTGCAGCCGGTATTGCTAAAACCATAAATGAATTCAAGATGGCAAAAAAATTGTTGATAGAATCGAGGAGACACAATGAAAAAATGGAAGCTCTCTGCATCGGAAAAGGACTACACCTTAAACCACATAAAGGTGGACTCGGAATTTTTGTATCGAAAGAAAAAAACTAAGATATCGGCTACCCAATCGAGCCTTGAGTAATTTAGACATTTTGAAGTATGGAAATAATATTCCCTATTTCAGAGGCGTCTTTATGAGAGATAAGCTCCCTAAATACCCTTTTAAAAAAGAATGCGGTGTTATAAATTTAGATAGCTCTAAAAATCTTGGTTCTCATTGGGTAGCCTATGCAAAATACAATGATTATATTGAATATTTTGATAGTTATGGAAATCTTAAGCCTCCAAAGGAATTTATAAAATACTTGGGATCCAAAGTTCATTATAATTATGATAATATTCAACGTGATCACCCTTATAATTGTGGACATCTTTGTTTAAACTTTTTGAAGAATTTTTGGTGTAGTGGGGGGGGGGGGGGGGGGGGGGGGGGGGATAAAATAAACAGGATCTGTCGAAAGAAGTCAGTATAGAAGCATGTCTACTACGTTTACCATCTCTGGACATAAATCTGAATTGGTTTCATACTTTCAACCACCGCTGCATTTGACAGATCAATATGAGTGCGGTTTGATATACTTTTCAGTATTACAATCAACACCAAATATCCCCATTATTAACAGAGGTCTGTCAGTAATCAAAATCGAATGTGATCTTGTTCACGGTTCGTATTGCAACGGATTACCAACTCATTTTATTCACGAATTCGTGTCTGATACTACTCCAGGTCATCAGTGTGTGGAAATACCGCAAAATGTTATTTACTTTCCAGTAAACAAAAATATAATTTCATTAGTATCGGTTAAGATTGTAGATCAATTTGGCCACTGTGTTAACTTTGGAGGGAAACAAATTCAGTTACGTCTTCATTTAAGAAAAACAAAATGATAGTATATTATAAAAACACTCAAGCGAATGAAAAACGACTTAGTTCTTCTGCGATTGCTAAGGTGCAAAGACGCAAGAAAAAAGTTAAGAAATTGACTAAAGTAAATAAAGATTTTCTTAAAGCTCTAGGATTTAAAATATGAATATACTACAGATTGCTGAATTACCGCACTTTGACACTTCGATCGAAAGTTATGAAGTCCATTCATACAATCCCTACAATAGCAGCTTTAGAGAAAACGATGAAATCAGAATTCCCATCCACCAGCAAGACATATACGTGCTACCATCAGCCAGTTCAATTTACATCGAAGGACAAGCGAAGCTCTTCGGTAAAGATGGGAATCCAATCAAGAAAATTGTTGCGTTCACTAACAACCCTGTTATGTTTTTGTTTCAAGACATTAGATACGAAATGAATGGTATCGAAATAGACCGCATAAAAAATTCTGGAATAACGTCAACAATAAAATCATACATCTCATTAAATGAAGCAGAAAATAAAGTTGCAGCCCTATGGGGTTGGTGTTTAGAGGGATTTCAAAGTGATGGGCATTTTAGTGCTGTAATACCACTAAATAAAGTTTTAGGGTTTGCAGAGGATTACAATAAAATAGTGATAAATTGTAAACATGAACTTATACTGAACAGAAGTAACACTAATTTAAATAGCGTTATCCTTACTGATGATGTTGTTAATTTTCAAATAGATGTGCAAAGAGTTCAGTGGAGGGTGCCGCACATAAAAGTATCAGACCGAGAACGACTGTCACTTTTAAAACATTTAGAAAAAGATAAACCTATTCAGATGGCGTATAGAAATTGGGATTTATATGAGTATCCATTACTACCTAAAACCACAAAGCATTCTTGGTCTATTAAAACTGCTTCACAATTAGAAAAACCCAGATATGTAATTTTTTGTTTACAAACTAATCGAAAAAATAATAAAACTAAAGACAGTTCAGTATTCGATCATTGCGAAGTAACAAACGTTACGCTCTTTTTGAATTCACAATATTATCCATATGAACCTTTAGGTTTAAAGTTTTCTGAGAACAAATATAGTATATTATACGAAATGTTTGTGAAATTTCGTCAGTCGTATTACAACTATCCAGTAGACCCGTTGCTTGACCTAAAGGAATTCAAAGAAAAAGCCCCTCTCTTTATCTTAGACTGCTCAAGACAAAACGATAGCCTGAAAACTGGTCCAGTGGACGTGAGGTTGGAAATTGAATGTTCTACAGCAATACCAGATAAGACGACTGCATATTGTTTGATTATAAACGATCGACTTGTAGAATACAAACCTCTCAGCAACATTGTGCGCAGGTTATCATGATTGCTATTGTGGATATTCAAGGCTTTAAAACAGAAACAAATGAATTTATAATAAAAGAAATCGCTATATTGTATAATAAAACATTACAAATATTTTTAATTAAGCCACCATTTCCATTTTCAAAATTAACGAAGCAAGAAAAAAAACAAGTAAGTTGGATTGAACGTAACAGAAAGATATGCTGGTGTGAAGGATTTGTTCCCTATTCTAATTATCAGAATTTGGTTATAGATATTTTAAGAGATAAATGTATCTACGTTAAGGGTTTAGAAAAAGTGTTGTGGTTAAAGCATATTTTAAGAAATAGTAATTGTAATATATTCAATTTAGAAGATAAAGGATGTTCAAGTTTGATAAGCTTATACGATCAATATAAATATTCTCAAGATTTATATAACTGTATTTATCATGACTCTGTATGTGCTTTAAAAAATGTATTGTGTTTAAATAAGTGGTGCGTTGACAATAAAATTCTAAAATAAATATTTTATTGTTTTTATTTCTGTAGTTAGGTGAAATGCATCTTAGTTTTCTTTCCCCTCCTCCTACTTCTGTCCAGTCTTTATATGTTGCTGACAAAAGCTGGACCATACCATTATACGTTTGTACCTAATTGAATTAGAAAGTCAATAAAACATGTCTCAAAATGAATACAAACCTCGTTATGACATGTATAACACATTTAAAATGCGTGAATTTTCATTTAATTATTACTGGGGGACACTTAATAAAAAGAAAAGATTAGTGATGGAAATGGCTGACGCAGGATTCTTTTATTATGGAAATAGTATAAATGATATTGCAGCATGTTTCTCATGTGGTGGTGTTATTGAAGATTGGGAGATTTATGATGATCCTTGGACGCAACATGCCATACATTTTCCTAAATGTTTTTATTTAAACGCTGTGAAGGGCACAAACTATATTACAAAAAAGTGTTTGGAATACTTACCCTATTAAAGTGTATATGTATAGGATGTCACATTGCACTTAAAAAGCGAGTCTGGTGAGCATCTTCGCACATTCGTTAATGTTAGCAACAAACAGGTTGATAATGAAAAATGGGAGACTACTAGACACACGCAGGTTTACATGTGTAAATGTTATAGTAGTGTATGATTGGGGAGTTCTGGATCACGCGCTCGAGCAAAGCGAGAGCAAGTGATCCAGAACCCCCAATTATACACTACTGATTACCTCCATAGAAACAGTGAAAACTAACAAAATTCGATTCTCTTTTAGATCAGAATTCCCAAAACTTTACTTTCTCTCACTTAGGTATGTTAAATATTCTGTTAATCTTAAATCATTTTTAAAATTAATCAGAGGTTTTAGCGTCTGATTATATCACCACACCACCTACACACATCCCACCACCACCACACCCCGTCCCACCATCTTATCCCGTCGACCACATAATCGCTTACCATCAGGTGAGATAGTGGTCAAGCGCGAGCCTATAAAGAATAAAAAAAAACCTAATTCTGGAACTTAAAAAAATCTATAATACGGATTTCCCATTTCTTATTCAAAATTATTTGGGCTTAGCCCAGTAATTTTCTTCTTCTTTCATATGTTACTATAATATTCCGAACAACGGTAAAACCTAGGATCAACCGGTAAAACCTAAGATTTACCAAGTCTTACTGGTAAAAGTCCGGTCGGTCGTGGTTTCGGACTTTTACTAGCAATCACACGGTAAATCTTAGAATTTACCTCGGAGACTGGTAAATCTTGAAAATCTATAATCTCTAAATTGTCTATGACCCACTAAGATACGAAACGATGTGAACAAATTAAGACCAGATTGATTAGCTTTACCAATATACGTATTACATTAGTTACATTAATTAAAGTAGCGATCATCATAGATCATTTTGGACTTTTACCAGTAAGACTTGGTAAATTATAGGTTTTACAGTCGTTCAGGCTTTTACCCATACATCTCTATTTCGCCGTCATGTTAATAATCACTTCCTTACTAACCATAATCATCTTCCACACAATTCATCCATCGTTACCTTTGGTCTTCCTCTACCAAAATAACAATCCATTCACACATCCCATTAAAAAGGTTATTAGTAAAATTATTTCGAGTTCGACTGACCCGAACTCATATGCAATTAAATAACATCGTTCCACGTCAGTTGCTAAAATAGCAAATCCTTTGGAAATAACGTAAACAAGATTTGGAGGACAAAGGTAAAGTCACACTTTGTCATTTTGATACAACTTTGCTACCTAACAAAAGACGATATTCGAGATAACTTAAGCATTGCATCCAATCCGGATCCAATAAAATTCGGTTCCGAAGTACCCCAATTACTTCTTGTAGGGAGGTTATGCACTACATCCGAACTTCGAACGGATTCGAATAAAAATTCATTCGAATTCAGAACATTTTAAATTCGGACAGAACTTGGAAATCATATCACGGACTCGGATCGGCTGTAGTGCACAAAAACTAACTAACCTCGAATATCGTCTTTTGTTAGGTAGTTTTGTAAAGTAAAATACTCGTAAGTATTCAGCTGCATCCAGTTGGAAGCCGACCCCAACATACTTAGACAAATGCTAGGCAGATTTATTCTCCGTTACGTACGTACCTTTAATAACAAAGAAATTGTTTTTCAGACTTCAGTGGACTTCAGATACATCTGCGGAGGCACCCTGGTCTCCACGCGCCATGTCATCACTGCAGCTCACTGCGTCACCAGGAAGAAGTCCAACAGGCTTGTCAACAAGAACACCCTGACGGTCTACTTGGGGAAACACAACCTTAGGAACTCTGTAGAAGGAGTCCAAGTTAAGTTTGTAAGTACATGCTTTTTAAGTGATGGATACTGTCAGAGTAATTTTTGGAGACCTAAATTATCAACTTAATTTCGTGAGCAACTGATTAACACAGTGCTAAAATATTATTTTGTCGGGATGATTCCCAAAAATCGATATGTAGGTAGATATATATATGTCCAGAATCAGAATCAGAATCAGAATCAGAAATCATTTATTTGCAAAGAATGTAGGTAAACATAGTTTTGATGGTGTGAAAAAGAAAAAACAATTGGATCCAGTACATTCTACCGTATGGCATGCAACATTAAGCACTATAACAATCATAAGCATTGCAAATCTATATTAATCCAAAAATGTCAGGTGATCAGTTTCTAATTTAATAATATTCTTAAAAGTCAAATTCAATTAAACAAAAATTGCAAGGTACTCAGTTTCTAATGTCTTAATCTTAAAAGTCAAATTCACTGGAAAAATAATAGTCTTAGTATATAAAATTAGAATATAACAAATGTAATAAATTGAAAGATTATTGAACAATTTCATATTGTGTTATCATTTAAAAACTCGCTAACAGTGTAATAGCATTTTTCAACTAGAAGTTTCGTTAATTTCTTTTTGAAAAAATGAGATGTATCATTTTTAATGTCATTAGGTATTTTATTGTAAATAACTGGTCCCATATGCATAATATTCTTTCTTAATAAAGCTGTTTTGAAACTACCTGTATGAAGTAGGCCTTTGTATTGGGATCTCAGTAATGCCGGTCTTGAAGAATGATTTATCATTGTTTCAAAAAGATTTAGGTTCTTTTTAACAAATAATGCTACCTCCAAAATATAGAGTGATGGAAAGGTTAATAATTTTAGGGATTTAAACACAGGGATACAGCTGTCTGTTGAATGTATGCCGGTCATTGATCTCAAACAATATTTTTGGGCTCTGAATACCCTTTCTCGTTCACTGCAATTCCCCCAAAATACTACACCGTATCTTAATATAGAGGCAACCAGACCATGGTAAGCTATAATGATGGTGTCATTATTAACTTTTTTTGACAAATTATAGAGAATATAAGCTCCTCTACTTAACTTTTTGCAGACTTCTTCTGCCTGCTGTTTCCAAGATAATTGGCTGTCAATAACTATACCTAAGAATTTAGCAACATTAGTCTTGTCAATATTTTGTCCATTGTATTCAATTTTTAAAGAATCAGGGTGCAAACGTTGATAGAAATGCATAATCTTTGTCTTTTGTAAGTTAATAATTAGATTATTAGAGTTTAGCCAATTAATAATTGATTTTAATGTGTCATTAATGTCTATTTCATAATTTGCTTTTTCCACGCATTTTACTAACGCTGTGCTATCATCAGCGAATAACACCATCGGCTGTTGCACATTTCTCGGAAGCTCATTGATGTACATAAGAAATAATGGAGCTGCGATGACACTCCCCTGTGGAACTCCAAATTTGACTTCTCTACTATCGGATAGGTACTTAAATTCCAATTTACGTCTAGCACATATTCTTGAGATTTCTGTATGTTGTTTACGATTACTAAGATACGATTTTATAAGGCTCAACACATTTCCTCTAATGCCGTAGCTGTCAAGTTTTTGTAGCAGGATATTATGATTAACGAAGTCAAAGGCTTTGGTCATGTCAGTGAATATAGCACAAACTGGTGTTTTTTTGTCAAGATTTGTCATTATATTATGTATTAAGTCATATATCGCCATGTTAATGTTTTTATTCTTTCTGAATCCCTTTTGCTTATTGCTCAGAATGTTAAACTTATCTAAAAATGAAAAAAATGTTGCATACATTAGTTTTTCGAAAATCTTGGAGAATACCAAGATAAGGGCAACTGGTCCGGTGCAATACTTCTTTGCTGGCTTCAGCGAAAAAAAAAATAAAAAAAAATAAACGGGGCTCAGTTCACTCTAGTTTGGAAACTAGAGTGAACTGTTATACATGTCAAAACGATGAGTGAACTGTCAAACAGTGAACATCTGTTATACAGACCATTTAACAAAATTGACAGATATATATTTACCACCACCATATATACGACCACCGCCAAAATACAGAATCTCGACTAATCTAAAGACAAATATATCAAGTTTCTCCGAAACCACGATACACAAGGATGCGTTCGCCGTAATATTCACGAATACGGCAGCGTAGACTATACTGATACCGTCACAGTAAATTTTCAACAGTAAGTAAACACTGAGGTCAACCAAAGTTGGTTGTTGATATTATGTATGTAAAAGGTCATATCTGAAAGTGCCCCGTCCCGATAACGAAGATGCTTTGCCTTGGTATCATAGGGTACTTCTTATTTCGGAAAAAAGCACGAAATATTTTTTTTCTATTTAATTTTTTTGAAGATTATGTCACCCACTATGTGATTGATAGACCGGTCTTGTTGTACATACAAACTCAGATCAAATATAAAGTTATGATGGAACGATGCAAACAACAAAGTGAAGCCGGTTCAAACTATGCCTTGCCGTATAAATACACAACTACACGCGCACACGTACAACGAAAGTACCCCTTAGCTAGTCAGTTGAGCTTTATTATTATTGTACGTGAGTGCGTGTAATTGTGTATTTGTACGGCAAGGCATAGTTTGAACCGGCGTCACTTTGTTGTTTGCAACGTTCCATCTTGACTTTTTATTTGATCTGAACATACAAAGCACAAACTTATGACATATCCATACACAAGAGAATCTCACACTCAAATCTTGATTAAAACAACTTTTTGAGCAAAATAAGAAAAAGATCCAAATTTGACCTTGAGTTGTCCTCTCACATTCTTGTGACGTTAAACTGTTCGACTCGCATTAGGGAAAAATATTTTGAAATAACTTCCTTATACTAGTTGGTTCTCTAAAGATTTTGCATTTATAATTTCGTGATAGGCCAACTTCTGACCTTGATGAGGTCTTAGATGGAACAAGCGAGTCCAGAATCAGATGATCACCGAACTGTTTTTATTCTGACCGAAGACGACTTCTTATTTCCTTATGTCTCCCAAGTTTATTATAAAACTGCACTGAAACCTCATAGTATGAAACAGTGCATATGACCTAGGACCTAGGTAATACATAATCTGGTATACAGTTAAACATAAATTGAAATAACGTAGAGAGAGACTTAAATATTTCATAAGAATAGTCAACAAAACTAACGATAATAATTGCCAGTGAGCCTTAGACTAGATATTTATCTAAAATTGTTGATATTAAACTGGTTACTAAATGGGCCAAAAGTGTGTGTTAGTGCAGAACCACTTTACAGTGTACTTGTTTGTAATTGCCTTACTGTTCTAACTTTACCATGCTACCGTATCCCCCTCAATCCGATTTACGTAAAATGGATTTGTACCCTTTGTCCGTATCGGACAGGAGTCAAAACTGGCTCAAACGCCGCCTGGTCTAATTGATTGAGAGAACTTTGGTCGTGTAATTACTAATTATCGGGTGTTGATCCTAACCTTTCGGGAAGACAGTGGTTTAGTTTACAGATTAAGTTTTTACCGTTCGATTGACAGTATATTTAAAAAAAAGTTCATATTGATTGACTTGGAATTTTAAATTCAAAGCCTTTTCTGAAAAAAGAACAGGCAAGGCTTAAAAACAAGCAACAATCAATAAGTAGCTCAAATATGATTCAGAGTCGCCGCAAAATAGACATAAAAATAAATCAATCACCCCAAACCAAAGGGTTTATAGAGAAGAAAAGGAATGATAAACTTAAATTAATTTACTATCAGACAATTCACAGCCTTAACCTAGGTCTAGTAATATGACAATGGTTCCTTATAAAACGAAGGTCAGCACTAAGTAAGACATTTGAAAAATGTATCCTATAAAGGAGCCAAATAGGAGATGAAAGTTATTATGAAGGCTCGGCATTTCCTTGCGTGATCGAATCAGAAATGTAGAGATCCGTAAGAGAACCAATGTTACCGACATAGCTCGAAGAATTGCCAAACTTAAGTAGCAGTGGGCAGGGCACATTGCTCGCAGAACGGATGGCCGATGGGGCAGAAAGGTTCTGGAGTGGCGACCGCGAACCGGAAGACGTTGCGTTGGAAGGCCTCCCACCAGGTGGACCGATGACCTCGTGAAGGTTGCGGGGATCCGCTGGTTGCGAGACGCATGGGACCGGTCAATGTGGCGACGCTTGGGGGAGGCCTATGTCCAGCAGTGGACGTCTTTCGGCTGATATGATGATGAAAGGTCAGTTTTGGTCGATGGCTTGTTAATAAATTAATTATCAAATAAAAATAATAATAACCAGCCTTATTCTAAATGATATGTGCTATGCGGTCGGGTAGGACTACCTTGCATTTTAATTCTACTTGGAACATGCAGGGAATTCAATAACGCTTACAGACCCCGCCATGTGCAATTAAGTGCGCATGTATGTAAAATATTCTTTGTGGCTTGACTTGAAAATTATTTAGAGGTATTTTAGTAGTTATTCTAACAGTATAAACACGATAGAAGCTGCATCTGCGTCAATCTTTAACAAATCAAATATTATTTTTGTTTTTGAAGTATTAATAATCATCATCTGCCTAGCCTTTTTTCCAAATTGTGTTGGGGTCGGCTTCCAATCTTACCGGATTCAGCTGAGTATCAATGTTTTACATGGAGCGACTGCCTATCTGACCTCCACAACCCAGTAACTGGGTAACACGATACACCTTGGCAAGATTGGTGTCAGATCTCAGGCTTCTGACTACCCGTAACGACTGTCAAAGATCTTCAAATGACAGCCGGGACCAACGGCTTAACGTGCTTTCCGAGGCACGGAGGAAACTCGGTATGTTGAAATGGTCACCCATCCACGGACCGACCTTGTCAAGTGTTGCTTAACCTTGAAGATCGACCCGTGCGGCTGTTATTATTTAGACACGAGCTCCTCGAAGTATTAATAATAAAATATTTATTTATTTGCGTAAAATATGGTATAAGTATAATGGTGTTAAATACTAATATATAAGACACAAACATGTTTAGGCAAAGCTAGCAAAATTTCAAATCCGGGCGGAAAGGTACGACATAACAATATACTATCCATAACATCAAAATGTTTTATCTATAAACTCAATTGAGCTATAAAAACTATGTCCAAACAACCATTTATAAAATGTAGTTTTAAACAATTTTGTATTTAATGCTTCTTCTTCTCGTATCAATAAACTTAAATTTTATCTCAAGTTCTCAATTAAATTCAACAAGTTCCAAAACAAACACACAAAAACAACAAATTTAAAATTTGTTCCCACCAGTATCTGTACGTAGCTGCCTGCTAACCTGTACAGCGATGACAAAATCATGTTATGTGGATTATATTATTATTTATATTTATCTGTTAAGCTATTAAATACAGAATATAATCTTCTCTTCCAGGTGAATAGAATCCTCCTCTACCCAGAGTACGACGCGAATACCTTCAGAACTGACTTGGCGATCCTGGAGCTTCGCGATACCGTCACCTACTCCGACAGAATCCAGCCAGCCTGCCTCTGGCCGGAGCAAGAGACTGATCTCCGGAATGTCGTTGGACAGACGGGTTCTGTACGTATATACATTTTTGGCATCGAACAAAATAATATATAATCTCTGGGCTAAAAGGGCGTATAGCACAAAATAACCCATGTTGTTTTGTGCTTTACACCCTTTGAGCAAAGCACAAAATAACCCATGTTTGTTTTGTGCTTTACGCCTTTTGAGCCCAGAGGTATCAAAAGCTCTTACATGTACTCTTATAACAGTTAAACTGGACTCATGCTCCAAACTCAAAGTATTCATTTCTATTAACACAGGCACTTTTTAACCGTCAATGATAGGCTAGGTAATAAACAGGTTAAGTAATAACTGGTTCAAAGTTCAGCAACGGTTGCTGAAGTCAACCCGAGGATGTTAATCCATTACACACCAAGACCACTCCGGGCCATGTAAAGCACATAGGCCGAAAACGCATTAGTAGGCGGACTGTGTTTCCTAAACACACATCTATGCGCAGCGTGGCATTCCCGAAACAATTTTGAACAAAGTTAAGCAAAGAAGACGTGCGTATGTTAGCACTATGGAGAGGAGCCTTTACCCATACGTGTTATGAACACACAGATTCTAAAAATAATATGTTATAATCCTGACCTTGGAGACGTTAGCAGCCTCAGCAGTCTACATCTATCGGCCGGATGATGCTGATGATGATGATGACCTTTCCATGACATACTTACTTTTACCAGAGATTATCTTGGCATCCCCACATCGATCAAGTTGCTAACAGAATCAGAAAACTAAGCTGGATCTTCAAGACTCTCAGACATTTAATACCTAAAAATGTATGTTCTCCTTCAGGCAAGAACAAAGAGAGTATTGTTATACTGCATCCCTATATGGGGGGGTGCATCTAAAACAAAATTTTTTGTATTGGAGCGAGTACAACGGGCTCTTATCAAGTGCATGTATTTTAAAAAACGGAGATATAGCACTGATAAACTATATCATATTAGTAACCTTCTAACGGTCCGGAAACTGTACATTATTCAAGTTGTACTCACAAAACATAAATCACTGACCTATGATTCCAGAATATTGGCAAGAAGAAGAAAATACATTATATTAAAAACACCACAAACAAGAACACAATTTGCTAGTATTCAATTTTGGAAACGTTCTGCTCAGATTTATAACGCTATTAAAAAACATATTTACGTCTACCCTAAGAATAGTTATGACTGCAAAAAAATACTTACGGAATGGATAAAAAAGCTTACCTACAGCGAGACTGAATCACTGCTACAGCAGATATACTAACATAAATACTGCACATACACACACACTCACATACACACACTTACACTTTCACTTAAATCACCTTGATTAAGATTATGTACTCGTATTAGTTTAGTTTAATAGAAACGTTTTGTTTATGAAAGAGCGGAGTCTCCTAATACAGGCATCTGTTGCTTAAAAGGAGGCTTCAATCTCAAATTTGTTGTACAAATATGGTTATCAAATAAACTTTTTTTATTATTTTATTATTATGTCCTTTATTACTTGACTTAAGATCCTATGATCTTAAGTTGGCACAGAGGACGTCAACAGTAGTTCTCCATCGCAAACAGTCTTGAGCTTCACGCTTCAACTCGTTCCACGTCATTACATCGCTCGTTGCTTCTATCGACACGGTGCGTCACGCTTCCTTTTACCTTGGGGAATCCAATTCTTTAACAGTTTAAGAAAATATCCCTCCGGAGTGTGACCTCTCCATGATCAATGTAAAATAAATAGGTACTAATCGATTTGACAATGGCATGTGTTTAATTTCCACAGATACCAGGCTGGGGATATGAGACTACAGGCGTGGCTAGAACAGAGATGAGCCTGCTGCATATGGCAGTCGTTGACCAGGAGACCTGCATCGGTTCACACCCTGAGTTCTTCAGAGTATACACCTCTGATAGGACGTACTGCGCTGGGTATAGGAATCGTAAGTTTTAACTTTAAATACATTTTGACGGCATATAAAGGTTTTAAGGGGCATACAATTCATCTTTCGATTTGCCACACTCGGCGGAGTACCGACAGTTGAAATTCCAACATCGAATGTCTTGACAAATGTTGCTCAAAACTAAACTTGTTGCGATTTAGCATGGCAATAGCGGTCTTTGACCCAGAAAAATAGTCTCAATAACTTTTACTAACGAATACGATCTATGGTTTGTTATTTACTAGCTTCTGCCCGCGTCTTTTCCTGCGAAAAAAAAATGTTTTATCATCCCAAAGGAACAAATCCCGGGGATAAAAAAACTTTTTTGAATTTTTAATTCTAAAAATAAAATTATTTTTCACTTTGTAGTTTTTTATTTGGAAGTCGGTAGTATTTTTTTTCAAAAAAGTTTTTTAATTTTTCCGTTTTTAGTTGTACCTACCTAAAATAGGCAAGTTGTTTAGTAAGTTACTCTATAACGCCAGAATAGATCACCCGAATAACATGAAACTTGAAAATAACCAGTGAAATGAGCGATCTGCGTACCCTTTTAGTGCGTACTGGCGTGATGTTATGTTATGCGATTGCAGCAATCCCGAGAGTTTTGCCGTTATTTATTGAAGAGTTCTGTTGTATATCTCCGAGGTTCTTCATCAGATCTCCACCAAATTAAAATGGGACCAATTTCGAAACATACTCTTTCAAACAAAAAAATAATTTTCAAAATCGGTCCTCAATTGACGGAGATATCGGTGAACATAAATAAAAAAAAAAAAAAACATACATTGAGTCGAACATAGAATTTTTGGTAAGTCGGTTAAAAACTATCTTATGTCCTTTGCAGGGTCTCAAAATATCTCTTTTAAAGTTTCATCTAAATCGCCAGCCTTATTGATTTTGGCAAGTCATAGGGCAAAGAGTATCAAAAATCGACCTCTTTGCCCTTTGCCTTGCCGAATTCATTACACTATAAGGCTGCGTTTCAGGCGTTTATTCGTGAAAAGGTAACATACAGATAGCTAGAGTTACTTTCGCATTTACAATATGATGTCTCTTTGGAGTATTGTTTTTTTTTTTCATTAGTTTATCCTCACACTGGAACGGCTCACAGCAATTACACCAATGGAGCTCAAACTTAGAAAAACTTTCTATAAATCCAGGTTACCTCACGATGTTTTCCTTCACCGTTGTCAGCGATGTTCAAGCTATACTAAGAAAGATAAGTTGAAAAAGTCACATTGAATTTTTATGTTATTTTTTATTGTGCAGGTGTTTACGAAGAGTTATTATGGAGGAGCTCGTGGCTATATAATAACCGCCGCAAGGTTGGATCATAAAGCTTAAGCAACGCTTGACGAGGTCGGTCCGTGGATGGGTGAACAATTCAATATACCAAGTTGCCTCCGTGCCTCGGCAAGCACGTTAAGCCGTTGGTCTCGGCTGTCATTTGAAGATCTTTGACAGTCCTTACGGGTAGTCAGAAGCCTGAGATCTGACACCAGACTTGCCAAGGGGTACCGTGTTACCCAGTTACTGGGTTGTGCAGGTCAGATAGGCCGTCGCTCCATGTAAAACACTGGTACTCAGCTGAATCCGGTTAGACTGGAAGCCGACCCCAACATAGTTGGAAAAAGGCTAGGCAGATTGATTGTTTACGAAGTGTTATTAGGGGAAGAGCTACTACTATTGCAATTTTAAAATTATCGCATCTATAGACAGATCTTGTATAGATACATAACAAAGACGTGCAACCACTCTCTACAGTGCTAAATGATTTATACGTGAGCTCTGAACGAGAGTGCATTCATCAACTGCACCCGATCCAGTGCCACAGATTAACTAGAGCGTAGAGCTTACTAGTAGTCTATGGATACCTACAGCTTTGTCGGCCTACTGTTTTGGATAGCCTGTATCCTACCACTGGTAAAGGGCCTTTCCATTTCTAATATTTTACCAATTTTATGTTATCGTTTTACCATTTAAGAAATGATTGTAACTGTGACTGTATTTTTTGAAGAGGCAGATGAATAATGATGTGTATATTTAGCTGCTGTTAAGAATGTTATACAAAATATCTTATCTTTTGTCATATGCAAAATGAAATTTCAACGGGAAACTCCAATAACTCTTTCTGGTTTGCCTGGTGTGAGGAATTCATATAGAAGTATATACGTATAGTTATAGGAACGGTGAAGTAAAACAATGTGAGGAAACTGAAATGTCCTAGAACCAACAATTCGAATACATGTGACGTCCACCAACCCGCATTGGGCCCACGTCGTGGATTACAGCCCATTCCCTCTAACAGAGAGGATGGCTGTGTCCCAGCAGTGGGAACATTAAAAAGGCTGATGATGAGATATGAGAAAAGCTTAATAATCCAAAAGCTCTTATTAGACTCTGAATGTGAAAATCTGTACGTCTAATCAGGCCTCAACGGCTGCTGTACAAAATTAAAACACATGAATAGATGGACCTGGAGTATGATATAGGACTAGTTGTGCCCGCGGTTTCGCGCCCGTCTACTGCCTACCCTACCCTACCTTCCTACCAACAATACCTACCTACCAATTATTTTCTAGCTCATTCTTCCGCGGAGAATCTTAACACCGCCATTCAGAAAATGACGTCAAATGCACAACCCCATCTATCGAATATGAAGTTCAACTGTCCGAGTATCTGAATGGCGTGAGTTGTGATATTTTACTTCTTTAACACTTTAAATTCATCTTTTAATAGAGTGAACCAATTGCGATGAAACAAAAAACCGGCCAAGTGCGAGTCGGACTCGCGCACGAAGGGTTCCGTACTTGGTAAATTGCGGTTTACGATTTATGACGTATTAAAAAAAAAAACTACTGACTAGATCTCGTTCAAACCAATTTTCGCTGGCAGTTTACATAGTAATGTACATCATATTTTTTTTTTAGTTTTAGTATTCTCTTATTTTAGAAGTTACAGGGGGGGGGGGGGGACACATTTTACCACTTTGGAAGAGTCTCTCGCGCAAACTATTCAGTTTAGAAAAAAAATGATATTAGAAACCTCTATATCATTTTTGAAGACCTATCCATAGATACCCCACACGTATGGGTTTGATGAAAAAAAATATTTTTAGTTTTAGTTTCAAGTATGGGAACCCCCAAAATTTTTTGTTTTATTTTTATATTTGTGTGAAAGTCTTAATGCGGTTCACAGAATACATCTACTCACCAAGTTTCAACAGCATAGTTCCTATAGTTTCGGAAAAAAGTGGCTGTGACATACGGACGGACAGACAGACAGACAGACAGACAGACATGACGAATCTATAAGGGTTCCGTTTTTTACCATTAGGCTACGGAACCCTAAAAACGAAGTAATACTTCAATTTACGCATCATTTTTATATATAAATGTACATTGGTTTTGTACATTTTACGTAACGCACGCACAACTAAACAGACAAAAAAAACAAAAATGCTGGAAATGGGCTCTGTTGGTTATCCTTTAACACACTGGCATTTTTTTTGGAAATATTTTCGATGTGCTAAAACGACTATTCTACAGATTTATTATATATATTGATATTGATAGATGATACTTAGACTTATAGTATAAGATACTTAGACTTACGGCCGTCATGCGTCAGTACATTCTCGTGGGATACTTTTCCTTGGCAAAAGCTAGTTATTCATATGTTCCTCCTAACTTTTCAGATGGTGCAGCCTGCAACGGCGACAGTGGAGGTGGAATGTTCTTCCAGAAGGGAGACAGCTGGTACCTTCGAGGAGTGGTCTCCCTCTCAGTGGCCAGGCAAGGCAGTTTCGGCTGTGATCCCAACCATTACGTCATCTTCACTGACGCGGCCAAGTTCCTGTCCTGGATTCAGGGTAACATTGAAGATTATATATAAGCTGTGATTTTTGAAATAAACGTTTTAGATTATGGTGTTTTTTTATTATGTATCTAAGCTAGGTAACACTTGGTCCGCGAGGTTTTCTGCCCTCTGTAATAAACAGGAGATAGATGATTATGTTTGAGCCCTCACAGAGACGGCCCGAGTACCAGAAAAAATCGTTTGTTTCGTCCCAGAAACGATATCATCGGACAACCAGACGGAATATCCACCACCGGTTGGCCATCTTAATATGTTGGACATCCCACCCATGCAAAACGTTAAGGACACTATGGAAACACTTTTATTAAGCGTACCGTTAAGGGCTGGAATATCCTGCCGAAGCCTGTATGCTTTCTGATATCTATATATTCTGAGGAAACTTATTCAAGATAAGAATGCATAGAAACATGCTGCTCCTGCTCCATAGAGCGGGCAATCTTGACTGTAGACGAAATGAAACTGGTTAATTTATATTATATTCATAATTATAGTACTGTTTTATTTTTTATTTTTGTTTCTCTTTTTGTTTAAGAAATAGACTCGCACGCTGTTCCGTTGTTGTTGAATTAGGTAATTAACCTATTTTTGCAATATTAGTAAGTATGTGAGAACCATGCTGCTATTTATTAAATGAAGAAATTTACCTGTTACATCTTGTAATAACCTATACGTAGTATAGTAGTGCTGTATGCATCCTCACTAAAATGAATTTATATATGTATGTAAGTGTTGTAAAATACTTTTTTTAAGAGTAAGTATGGAGTTTCTTGTCCGTTCTACAAGTTAATTTTCTGAATAGACGGTAGAATCAATTATTATTAACTTTAAATTTATATTTTTAACGTTCGAAAGTGCCGTTTGGCCTAGTTGAAATAAAGAATGTTTGTCTTGTCTTGAATTCAAGATTGATTAGATTTGTTACTTACTAGATTAATTATATACTAGTTTTCTTTCTTTCAATTACTTTTAGGCAAGTGTGCTTCATTGTCGACTGCATCATTGCTTTCCATCAGATGAGAAATTGTTCAAAGCGGAGCGTATCTGTAGAATAGAATGGTAGATGTTGATTACAACACAATCTTCATAGAAATTAAAAAGGAAGTAAACTTTTTGTATTATATACTGATTATACTCGTATAAGCTACAACTTGCCTACTGACGACATGACTGGTACTTTAATCCTACTTAAACTCTTAGTTATACAATTTACATAATAATAACTCTGGAGATACCTACACTGAAGCTACTAAAACCCCCTGAAGTTGTTCTAAGTTCTTGAAAATTTTATAAGTAAAACGTTGGTGTAGTTGCTAAGTGTGAGATGAAGCTTGAATTAATTTTGAGCTCTAAATTGAAGTAGAGATCGACAGACAGTAGAGTTTACATGGTCGTTGGTTGTTGTTTCAATTCTCAGTGAACGCAAAGAAATATGAATGTATTTTTTTTTTTTGAAATTACCTTTTCTAGTAGAGATATCGTTTTGGTTATTTTTAGATTGTTGCCAACTACTAATTTTACTAAAAACGAGATCCGAGAACTAAGGTAACCGACTTAACCCGAATAATTGCAAAACGTATGTAGCTGTGGAGGCAGAGAACTCGCAGGACAAATAGCCGATGGGGTCAAAAGGATCTGGAGTGTCGACCACGTACCGGAAGACGAATCTCTGGAATCGATTTTCACCAGGTCATCGATCCAGACCTGATGAAAACCGATTCGATGCCCCTTCGAAGTAGCGGAGATAGATGGCGCACTATGTCCAAGAGCAGTGGAAGTCCTTTAACTAAAATAATAATTATTGTGTGCTTAAAGTAACACAATATTTGTCTATACAAACCATTTTCTACATCATCACCAAACTTTTATATTATAAGTATCTAAATGGAGTGAGACTTCTACATCGTGTCGTGCTGTGGTTCGTCTCGGGCGTAAGTTGGTAACTACAGTAACAAGCAGGTAATGTGTGGAGATTAGTCGTGTCTGCGAGACGTGCTGCTAACTGTGGAATGCAGGGATGCTGTAAGATGTATGATATTATTATATCACTCATATTGTTGTAAAACTATTATCTAGGTATGATAAGTCAAAGTCAAAGTGAAAGTCAAATATATTTATTCAATTAGGCCAATAAACGGCACTTTTGAACGTCACATAAATTAAAATTAAAATTTAAAAGTAATAAAAAAAAAAACAAAGTAATAAATAAAAAAAATAAATAAATAAAAATGATTCTACCGTGCATTCGGAAAGTAGATTGTTATGGAGAAGAACGCACAAGAAACTCCATACTTACTCATTTTAAAAAAAAAATGGTGTTTTACAATATTAACATACGTACATACATTAATATATGTGAGGACGATGCACCCAGAATAGCTCTACACACAGGTATAAAGTATTAAAAAGCATTAACAGGAAAATTAATTAATTTGATAAGTAGGAACATGGTTCTCACATACTTACAAATATTACAAACATAGGTAAAATACCTAATTCAACAACAACGGAACAGTGTGTGAGTCAATGTCTAAAAAAAAAAAACAATGAATACAATAACTATGAATGGGAATATAAATTAACAAATTTGATTTTGTCTACACCAAAGATTGCCCTATGGAGCAGGACCAGCATGTTTCCAAGCATTCTTATCTTGAATATAATCATCTAATTTGTAATATGCTTGTTTACAAAGGGTGTTTTTAACTAAAGTTTTAAATTTACTTTCATTTAGTTTTAATTTTAATATATATACCTAGTCTATTTAACTCCTTGAGTGCCTAAAAGTGGATGCACGCAAGACACATTTGTTCGAAGCTTCATTCACTTTGAGCTAGGTAAATCCAAGCTCTTTATGTGGTGAAGGGTTAAGCGGAATGTAGTTTGTATTTAAGCTGGTAAATTGATACAAATTGCTTGCAATAATTTACTATAATTCACATGAAAACGTGTTGGTTAGTGACGAAAAGATATATAGAAGGGGACGATACTATCCAGACCGCTAGGAGGGTTCAACACCGTCTATCAGGCGGAGTGTGTGGGCATCATACTAGCGGTCCATGCCTTAGAAGCCAGGAGGGTTACGGACACTCGCCTACGCATACTCTCCGACAGCGCTTCAGTCCTCCAATACAATCTTTACGGAAAAAATATATTACATCGAAACTAATACTAGAATGCCACAACGCACTAGAACAAATATCTGTATCTAGTCGTAACACGGTAACACTGCAATGGATAAAGGGACACAGTGGATCGCTGGGTAACGACGCGGCTGACGAGCTTGCGAGACGCGGATCTAGCACGGCGGTCTATTGACCCAAGCCTGTTGTACCCATCCCCTTCAACCAAATACGCAAGTGGCTACAGGAATTCACCCAGACATAGGCAGAAAACTGGTGGACCTCGGCACCAGGCTGTAGGCAGTCCAAAGAAGCTCTGCCCTCTTTGGACAGTAGGCTTACCAGACGTTTGCTACGCCTGGACAGGAATGGCCTGCGCCTGATGACGGGGACCATCACGGGACACTGCTCACTTAACAAACACTTCCACACAATAGGCATAACGGACAGTCCTCTGTGCAGGGCATGCATGGAGACTGAGGAAACCGTTGCGCACGTTCTCTTTGAATGCACAGGGGTCACCAAGATAAGAACACAAACCCTCGGGTCGCCCAGAACTTACACGGACGTTCTAAGAAAACCAGGAGCCCTAATCAGCTTCTGGAGGGAGGTGGGCTGGCTGGAATAATCCACCCAACGGCCGCCATGGCCCACGCACAAAGATCCAGCTGAAGGACTAAGTGCGGAAACCAAACCCCCATAACATAGAACATAGGGGACGATACTATTATTTTACTCTTTGAGGGGACAGATCGTCTTCCCATCTTTTTTTCTGCCTTCCTCTTCGTCTTTTTCCGTCCCACGGGTACCATTCTGTTACTTTTTTGGTCCACTTTTCTGTTGTTGATCTCATCATGTGACCAGTCCATTTTCATTTCAAGGTTCGTGTTTTTACTTTAACATCTGCTACTTTGGTGATGCTTCTAATTGTTGTAGCTTTCCATTTGTCTTTCAACCTTAGTCCCAACATACTTCTTTCCATTCCTCTTTGGCATACACCCAGTTTGTGCTCAATTTTCTGTGTTAGTGGCCAGGTCTGGCAGCCGTAGGTGAGACATGGAAGTATACAAGTGTTGTAGACGGTTTCTTTTCCAGATGGGTATAGATATATTTTTCATAATTTCCCTGAGAGACCAGTATCTTTGCTTGGTATTATTTACTCATCTTTCTACTTCTTTAATTGATAAGTCTTCCACAGATATGACTTGACCCAGGCAAATATAATCTTTTACATATTCTATCTCTTCTTCTTCCACCTCAATTTTGACTTCGGTCCTGTTTGTCATCAATTTTGTTTTACTGATATTCATTGTTAAACCTACTTTTTTACTTTCAGTAGTTAATTGTTGTAATATTGTTCTTAGTGTGATAGGATCTTCTACAAACAAAATGACTGTCAAAATGAGTTGTTTTTCATCTAAAAGTTAACAGACGATTGAGATCAGCCCTTTAGCTGTGACAAGCGCACGCACTCTTGAAATCCGGTACCTCAAACTAAATAGATTTGGTTAAAGATGTTACAAACCCAATTTGAATTTGTTGCCGAATGAAATCGCTTTAATCAACTTCTTACACTATTTACTCAGCCTTTGCAGCCTGCAAGTAGTACATAAATACATAAACACACGCCTTTTTTCCATGGAGGTAAGCAGAAACTACAGAACGCCACCTGCTACGATCCATTCTTTGAATAGACCTTCAACTGTCCATTTCCAGACACAATAGAAATTACCATTGTTCTAATCCGATTCGGTCTGGTGGACAGATGACCGGTATACTCTTAGCGCTGTAGCATGGTGCGAGTAACAGTTTCAATAACATTTTTACGCGTATACGTATACGCATTTTTGGTATATGGTATGACGTTAAACTACAAAAATGCGTATTCGTAAATGCTTAAAAAATGTTATTGTAACTGTCACCCGCACCATGCTACAGCGCAAAGAGTGTAGCTGCAGGAAATTCTAATAAAGAACTCAGGTAACGATCTATCTTGTTCTAAGAATTGTGTAATACCTACCTCTTTTATCTCTTTTATTAGCGTTATACGTTTATAGTCATCGCTAAGACTTTCGTGTTTAGGAAATAGTGCTGTTTTTTGCGACCATATCAAGTAAAATTGTTAATAGTACACGGTAATTTCAGTGATATGTTTGTAAAGGTGAGTAAGCCTAATAACTAATTATATTTAAGGTTGTAAATAATTCGAATAAGATCTTTTTGTTTGCTTGTGTAACATTATGTGAATAAAGACTTTTAAAATTCAATCAAATCAATATCTACCTCTATTTTACTTAGCAACTAACAAATAACTGATAGTAAGAAGCTTCTGCCCAGAGTTAGCTACCGCGGTGCAACACGCGGTGCAACTCGAGCGAAGTTTCAGATCAGTTGTAACTCTGCCAAACTCCTAGTTTGATGATTTGTTAAGACAATGGTAGTTTTGAAATAGCGAGGGTACCTTATCATTTTTGGTGTAGTTTCCATTTAAATTATTCAAAGATTTAACCAAGATAGGGTTCTTTATTTCCAAAAATGAAAAACTCGCATACGAAATGTCATCCCATATTTAACTCTTTAAGGCCCACTCGCTCGAAAAACTCAACTCAAAGTAAATTGTTAACACGAGGTTAAATTGACAGTTTGTCATACAATATTATCAATATACTTGTGTTATTAACTAACTCTGGGTTAAGTTTTTCGTGCAAGTATGCCTTTTTTTGCTTGGAGAAGTGCACTCCAAACCACTAAAACTCTACGGTTCCACCTGTGCCGCTTATGGCGGGAACACTGGCACCCGTTTGTAATCACCGTGAACCCGCCGCGGCTGCCCGTCACCGGACCCTCCTCGAGAGAGTACATCAGAACACAATACACCGTGTCCACCCCAGAGACCAAATCAGCACATGGGCGCCAGACAAACCCGTGTGTACACCCTTGGTCCCCTTGTGACGGGTCAAGGTCAATGGCCCCGCCACCTACCAATTTTCAGCCGCAGGAGATAGGGAGAACGGCCAATGCTATACCGACACTCCTCCTCCCCTGCGGACCCACCGCATACGCCATCAGACGATGGCAACCCCATCCAGGCCGCGGAAAGTAGAGAGAGGGGCGCACCGCAATACCGACACATCTCTCCCACTGCGGCCTCCAACCCTCAGCCGTGATGTCGTATGGGTATGGGAGGCCCCATACGACATCGCAGCCCGCCTCAATTGCGATGTCGCCCAGGCAGCACCCCAACCTACTTTTTACCCGCTACGTCGTCGGCTTGTGCAAGTAGGCCTAAGGTCCATTTAGTCCGGTAAAGTAAGGCTGACGAATAGGGGTAGCCTTGCATAAATTCCAAGGAAGCTGAACATTTTCATGAACGTTAGGGATACCATTATAATATAATTGTGAAAAGTCCGCATGGATCCCATGTGTGCAATAATTTTTATTCAACGTCAAAGGGCCCAAAAATATAACCCATTGCAGTGTTTTTCATTGGCAAGTACAAAAGTAAAAAACTTAATAAAAAAAATCAAAAAACCCGACTGCTTCAAAAGCGAACTAAAAAGTCGTAAGCAAGGAAAAAATCATGCTGTGCAGTCGGAGGATACATATTCGCGGGCTGGCTGACCAAAATCTGGTGTATCCTCCACCTGCACAGCATGATTATTTCCTTGCTTACGACTTTTTAGTTCGCTTTTGAAGCAGATACATTTAAACATATAAGTGTAATATATTTTTGAAATCACCTCTTAATACCCTTTATTTTGATACCCCACACGATGGGTTTGGAAGAAATAAAAAATTTGGGCCCCAACAATATGGCACCCAATTTCCGCCATTTTTCTTTTGTCCAATTTTAATGTAGCCTATGACACTCGCAGGGTCAAGACGTATCGATTGACGTATGAATCATCAAAATCGGCCAAGGCATTTGGTCTCTGGAATGCCATATAGGAACAAACATACATACATACATACATACATACTTACATACATACATACATAGACTGATAAACACATTACCCTCCTTCGGCAGTCGGGTAAAAATTAAACAGTTTCGAACATAATGAAATTTGAGAAATAATAATAGGTACAGTAGATAACGCACGGTTTAAAACCGTGCGTTATCTACTGTCAGTGAATGAATGAATTGAATAGAAATTTATTGCGCTAATTACCTAAAATAAATTATTCTGGTGCAGCTAAAGATTTCGTAAAATAACGAGCTTCATTCGTTGTTGAAGGCACTGGAGGAGTAACAGTAAATAAGTAGATGTGAATTTTATTGCAATAAAAATGTCGTAAAGTTTCCTATTACTCGTAACTACAACAAAAATGTTAAAGTGAATGTTTGGTGCAGTCTACGACGATATTATTACCTATCTTTTTCGAATATCTGGCGTATTTGTGCTACCAATTGGAATTCAATGCGTGCGACATGAAAATTTTCATATCTGAAAATTAAAATTTGCCACAAAGCGACATAGCTACATAGATTCGTGGATTTTGCTTAAACTTAAACTTTAGCGATAGTGTTAGTACATCTATCTATACCAATATTATAATAAAGAGGTATGATTTTTTTGTTTGTCGGTACAAAGAGAACAGACAAAAAGTTAAATCAAAAAACCCGACTGCTTCACAAGCGTACTAAAAAGTCGTAAACAAGGGAAAAATCATGCTGTGCAGGCGGAGGATACATTTTCGCGGGCTGGCTGACCAAAATCTGGTGTATCCTCCGCCTGCACAGCATGATTTTTCCCTTGTTTACGACTTTTTAGTACGCTTGTGAAGCAGTCGGGTTTTTTGATTTTTTCATTTAACTTTTTTTATTTATAACTTTTTAGTTAGTTTTTTTTCGAATTAGATACATTTAAACATATGTTTTATATTTTTGAAATCACCTCTTAAAACCCTTTATTTTGATAACCCGCACAATGGGTCTGGAAGAAAAGAAAAAATTGGGCTCCCACAATATGGCACCCAAAAGCCGCCATTTTTCTATTGTCCAATTTTAATGTAGCCACTCGCAGGGTTAAGACGAATCGATTGACGTATGAATCATCAAAATCGGCCAACGCGTTTGGTCTCTGGAACGCCATATAGGATCAAACATACATACATACATACATATATACATACATACATACATAGACTGATAAACACATTACCCTCCTTCGGCAGTCGGGTAAAATGGCTCCGAAATGAATGGACCGATTTGAAAATTCTTTCACCAATAGAAAGCCACATTATTCCTGAGTGACATAAGATATTTTTAATCATAGCAAGCAATTCGGTTGCTTGTAAACACAGAACCTTCAAAACAGTCAAGTCATTAAAATTTTTGGGTCGAAGTCAAGTCGAAAATTAGTTAAGTCAACGAAGTATCCATTGTCTACCGATATCAAGAGCCGTCGATGAAGGACCATCGACTTTTTGAGATAGATTGGAATCTCGGTTAACTATGGACGCGTAATTGGACTTATAATTTTAAATTGGCTACCATTTTTGGCAAATTAAAAAGAAGATGGCTGGGAAAATATTTTTGGATGGCTCATTGCAGATAAGGTCTATTTGTCTTTAGAATTTTGGTCTATGATAGGTTTAATAATGTTATATATACATACATAAACTCACGCCTTTTTCCATGGAGTAGGTAGAAACTACAGAACACCACCTACAACGATCTTCACATACTTATTTTGCTTCATACACATTTATACATCTAGTCATACACACACAACACATACATTTTCTATATTTAAGTTGATGCCACAAACTCATTAGAGTTTTACCGTTCACCAAAAACATCGACTACATAATACAAACAAAAATAATAACCACTTAAGTAGGTAATTAGGTAAAAAGTAACAACAAAAAGCATAAAAATTACAGTGGGTATATGCGAAATAATTATCTAATACTTATGAGTACTGCGCACTTGGCCTTTCTGAAGGACATCACCTATAAGATGTGGTCCTTCAGGGATGTCCTAATAATGTTATCTTCGACGATATTAAGTTTTCCATTACTTTTCAAGAGTCATCATCATATCAGCCGAAAGACTTTCACTGCTGGACATAGTCTTCTCCCAAACGTCGCCATATTGACCGGTCCCGTGCGTCTCGAAATGAGAAGTATTTTTTAAAATCTATTAAAGTTTTTAATTAAAGAAACAACGTTGATAATTTCTTAATTTTCACACCCATTTTTATCATTAGAATTGGTGTGAAAATAATTTAAAAAATTGAGATTGTGGTGATTTTTTCGTTAAGTTTCCGATGTATTAATAATTGTTCTGTTGTTCGGGGCGAAGACAAATCCAGAAACACAAAGATCATAAAAATCCGTCCAGCAGTTCTTGAGTATAACAATAGGATAAAGATCCGTCTTGCTGTGAAGTCACTAACATTGACTGGTCGTAGATCATCATCATTTCAACCGAAATACGTATATTATAAAACATACGCCTCCTCTAAGTGTCGCCACATTGACAGCTCCCGTTTCTCGACTGGACGCACGCACCCAATAAAACTTTTCGCCGGCTTTTAAGTGTCCTGGTACATTGAGTGGAGTAGAGTAGAGGCAAAAAGAGAGATAATTCACATCAGTATGATGTGAATTATTGTTGAAGTTAGCGATAGATCGACGCGGAGGCGTCAAGAGGTCTTTGCAAACAGAGGACGTGACCCTGCAAAGAATTGTCGTCCTAGGAACAGTAAATATGCAACCTAACTTATTGCTAATATTATCACTAGTCACATTCCTATACTAAACAACAATGCCGTCTCTGGGAGAGTGCGTCTTGATTTTGAACAATATACTTTATCTGTTATTTATTAAAAATAAGTCATAAAATCCCTGAGTAGTAGAATTACACCAACCCATTTCCTGGTATCGTAAAAGGCGACTAATGGCATAAATAGCTAGTGACACTTTTGTTTCTTACTGTGCGGTGCGAACATCTCTCCCCCTTCGGTCACCGTGCCGAGAGCTGTATGACTAGGGGAGAGCAAGCGTGCCTGTTGTCTTAGACCGGGCGTCTCAAGCACCATGCAGCCTTACTTCTACAAGCGGGGTGCTGTAGAGTATGGAAAAACTTTTCCTTGCTATTTGTGGGAACAAAATGAGTATTTAACAACTTGGAGACGGCGGTGATGCTCGCCTCACACCACGACGTCAATTGTTCTCATGGGGTGAAATGCGAGCTGCGGAGTGTCACTTAGGTACGCTGAATGTGCAGGGAGGGATAATAAATAAGATGGATGAAGTATGTAAAATAGTGTAGGACAAAAAGATAGATGTGTTTTGTTTGAATGAGACAAAAAGAAAGGGAGTGGATAGGTCTAAATACGGGTCCCTGATCGCTATCTGATCCGGTGTTAAAGAGACACAGAGGGACAGTCAAGGTAAGGGGGTTATCCTCTCGGAGCGGATGATGAGGTGTTTAAAAGATTACTTTTGTATGAGCTGTAGGATTCTTTGGGTGAGAAATAAGGTGGGCCTAGAGCCTATCTTTATTTTGTGCGTGTATGCACCCGATACGGGATGCTCACCTTCTGAGAGAGAGGCATTCTGGGGAAGTTTAGGGGATTTATTCAATTAATGTAGATTTAGACCTACATTCATTCAATATATCCTTCGATCCGATCCAATTCGTTAGCGAGATGATTGTTATGCTTGGCGGCTTTAATAGTTGGGTTGGTGTGAAGAAGAATGGTTTCGAAAAAGTATAAGGTGCGGTGTGAAGGTAATAGTAGAGTGAATGATAATGGGATGAATTTATTAGAAGTATGTGTAGAGAAGGGTCTGTCTGTGTGTAATGAACACTATGTTTGAATTGGGAAGATCCACACTTATACGTGGGAAAGGAAAGACAGTAGAAGTATGATTGGTTTTGGTGTTATAGATAAAAGATTGAAGAGCAAAGTTGCAGATCCAAGAGCCTATTGGGGAGCTAATGTAGGGACTGATCATTATCTGGTTATGTGTTGGGTAGCTGGTCTGTTCAAGCATTGGCGTCATCGAGTTCCAGTCCTTTTGAGCGCGTTAGAAAGATTACAAGAACTGAAAGTAAAAGAGGAATATAAGAGGGAAGTAAAAGAGAAGATGGGTAAGATATTTGATGATATGAATGATTACAGATTAAAAGATGAATGGGAAATAGCGAAAGTAGTATGGTGAACGGAGGTATGAGAAAGAAATTCCTAGTGTGGGGCAACGTTTTTTATTAAAAAAAGAAAAGAAAGAAAGAAAGAACGTAGTCGCTTAATTATGTGGTATTGCGAAGAGGAAACGTGGTAGTAGAACGAATGATACTTGGGTAAATGATGAAGGGTGTTTAAAAACTACCGCGGCATTAATTAGTCTTTATTGTTTTCGGCAAATTATATGCGATATTTTTAATAAATAGTGTGGTAGAAGATACGGATGAAAAATTATGGGACGTGGAAGCAGGATTCAGAGAGGGAATGGGATGTAAAGATTAGATCTTCTCCTTGAGGTGCATAACCAAAAAACATCTGGCAAAGCACAAAAAGCTCAAAAACTACTACAGTGTTTTCGTTGACTTGGAGAAGGCCTATGACAGTGTGTAGAGGGATGAAATGTGGTCGACGCTATCCGGGTACGGTGTGGATTGGCGCTTGGTACGGACACTGAAATCTCTATATCCAGTGCTTGAGTTAGGATTAATGGGTCATATATGGACTGGTTTTCCATCTCAAGTGGTGTTAGAAAGGGCTGTGTAGTGTCACCGTGGCTGTTCAACTTGTAAATGGATAGTTGTCTCATAGGTTTGAAAGAGCTTGAGTTCGGATTGATAGGTGGTGGGGCGCGCAAACTCCCTCGTACATCTCATCACGAAACCGAACATCTGGTAGGTTTTTACAGTAACATACATAGATTACTTACTTTAATCAAATTACATACCAAATGCAAAGTTTTATACAGAGTTAGGTTTTTTGCATAATCACGTTTTCCTCTGGGACACATTTATGGAGAAAAAAAAACTTTGATGTATAAAACTTTATAAAAAATCACAGCTATAACAATAAATCTAAAGCTAATTCTCTTTAATATTTTCTATAATCCAGGGCAAGGCTTGAGCGACATCAGCAAATATGACGTAATGTTGAGAGTCACACACAGGCTCGCTCCGACTTGACACCAATAAGGAGGATACTCCTCGAAGGTACCAGCTGCCGTCTTTCTCGAAGTACATGCCATCCCCACTGCCGCCATTACAAGCTACAAAGAAATATTTGTCAGTTTGCAGTTTGCGGCAATAGATAAAAATAACACATTAAGTTCTGGTCAAACTGAAGCAAATAGTCGCGTAACTTTTTAACCTTCACTTCCGAGCAGAACGGCTCTGCGTCACTGACGCGTGAATCCGCTTGCACATGCCAATAGAACTTACCAGAGTCTCTAGACAAGTGCCATGCGATGTTCAAAAGTGCCGCTTAATGGTCTAGTTGAAATAAATATTTTTGACTTTGACTTTGTCAGCGATGTCGATGAGCGAAATGCCAGAATGTAAGAGATTGATCACATGACATTTTGATAGCGATTGACAATCCCATAAATGGTAATATTTCATTGATAGAATTTCCTTTGTCTAGACCCTCACGCCTACGCCACAATTCGTGTTGTTTCTACTTACGAACTGTTTACACTGTCACGGTGCTGCACAATAAAAAATCTTGTCTGTGCTAAACATGATTTGTGCCGCGGTAATACGACGACATAATTTGCGAATTCTTGCGTAGGTCCGGTGAATTTTCATAGCCTGTACAAGCGACCCGGCGCCGTGACTTCGGAAATTCACGGCAAGTAGATCTTATACGCGTCGCTTACGCGTTCCGCATGCCGCAGAACCACTCTCTTCGGAAGTGAGCCTTTAATCGGTCATTAATTCAACCGACACTTGCATTCACATCAAAGTTTCCTTGCGGTATTCACCTCAGTTTAACTGCCATACGCCTCATGGTGATATTGATCATCTAATTGACTCTGGAGTGGCATGTGCCACCAGGCATGAACAAAACAAAACTTACCATCTCTAGATCCAGCGCAATACGTCACGTTTGAAGTGAACCGTCCAAAGAATTCCGGATACGATCTGATGCACGTCTTCTGGCTTACCACTGGCATCTCCAGTAAAGTTTGTTCTGTATTCTCTTGTCCTGTCCTCCAATTCCAGCTCACCACCTATGGAAATATTACAACGTTCAGCCTTTTTACCGACTTAAGAAAAACGGAGATAATCAATTCGACACGTATATGTATGTAATATTGTTGGAATTGCACAATATGTTACTCTATGTGGGAACTCGTGTTCTAAATTTTATAAGTGCATGTTGGGCTGTTTGTATGTTTGTATGTTTGTATGTTTGTATGTTTGTATGTTAGATTTAGTCTTCTTTTTATTTTACTTTTGTATAGATTCCTTTACCGATTATTTTGTAAATGTGTGAACATTGTAGGCCTTCTAGATGCTTGTTAACTTTTTAACTCGTTTTATTTTCTTTTGTTTAAATAAGAGTGGTATTTAATACTTTAACTGTAATTCCCCTTTTTTCAATCAAAATATTCGAAATTACTACCAAAAATACTGAATTGCACACTAAATTTGCTCATCAAATAAATGAATTATACTATACTGCTAGATCTTTAAAGCTTAACTGTTTTACTGAATAACTATCTGTTAACTAAAAGTAAATCTAATAATTCTTCGAGTGCAACAAAATATTTAAGTTTTAAGGGAGGGGGGGAAACGAAACAAAGTCGACGGAGCCCCGCTGCGCAGGGCTCCTATTTCTGTCTGCAGGGTCTAAAGTAACCTAACATGAAGGAGATGACGGGAGCTGAGTTCGCTCGCTTTGCTCGCTCACTTCAGCTCCCGTCATCTCCTTCGAACCTAACCTATCCGTGTCGGGGTGCCCTAAGCTCCCGAGCTCGCTTCGCTCGCTCTTGGACTAATTCACATTTATTTTATATTTAATTGAATAATTTGTGTGCAAATCAGTATTTTTGTTTTACGGTGAGTAATATTGTTTTGCAGTAGGTTATTAGTGGAGATATTTTGTTTGCTTAAATTTCTAAATAGAGGTGCAGTTAAAAATTCCCCTTTAAATAATATGTAATCTTTTTTTTTTGTTTTCTTACGACTTATTGTCGGGCCTACGTTGTCCCCACATATCTAAGTACTAATGCTGTAACAAGGAAATATTGTAAAACCAAACCATTTTTTTAAAAGAGTAACCATGGAGTTTCTTGCCGGTTCTTCTCCATAGGAAACGACCAACCCGAACCATGCACATTGTCGACGTTTTATAAGTGCCCATGTAGGCCTATATGAAATAAAAAAATTGATTTTGATTTTGATTTTATGTTTGTATGTTTGTATGTTTGTATGTTTGTATGTTTGTATGTTTGTATGTTTGTATGTTTGTATGTTTGTATGTTTGTATGTTTGTATGTTTGTATGTTTGTATGTTTGTATGTTTGTATGTTTGTATGTTTGTATGTTTGTGTGTTTGTATGTTTACATGTTTTTATTTTACATTGCAAGTTAAATAAAACCTGGAAAAAAAAACTTTATACATGTATGTAAGTGTGTTCGGGTCAAATCATGCAACTGAATTTTAAAGCAGTTTTCCGCCACCGATTAAGATGAAATTTGCATACACGTGGATATATACATTGGATGACACTGCATGGTTAGCTAAGTGACGTCATTCTAAATCCAATATGGTGGACGGACCAAGATGGCGAACTAGTTGTTTTTTGTGCACTGCCATGATAAGGGTGTGAAATGAAAGGGTTTGCTGAGAAGAATATGTATATAAAAGTTTGTAAACATACAAACTTTTTAGAAATAATAAATTAGTTTTCGCTTGTATTATTTTCACTAACGTCGGAAATGAATATTGTAGATGTCTCGATCTCAATCTTGATCTTAATCTTTGTTTATAAACAATCATCTGTTGAGTTTGCAAATTAGAGTGTTTGAGAGGGCGATTCACAAGCAGCGGACAGGCCGCGGATCAAGATTGGGATTAAATAATCTGGGCATGTGGAGGACAAGAAGGGAAGTTGTATCTTCCCGCTAAATTTCCATCACCTACTTTGCGACCATCATTTCCTCGTAGAAGGATGCGATGGCGTCCCACGCTGATATAAACTAGCCCAGTAACTGCGGCATATATATGTTTAGCGCTAGCTAATCGCTGCCACGGTAGTGCTCCATGATCACACTCCTCGCAATACTTTTACTTACGGAACCGCTGAGTCCAACAATATTCTTGAGATCAATGTCAGACTCGGACCAGAGACAGGCTGGTTGGACCCACTTGGAGAACGTGATGGGTTCCTGAAGCTCCAAGATTGCCAGGTTATTAAAGAAGGAAGATTCTTCGTAGTTTGGGTGGGGATGTTTTGCTATAACCTGGAGAAGAGAGGACACACATGAAAATTTTGTAAGTTGCAAGTACTACATGGTTCCGCTATAAAAGTATGTGTAGTAAATGCGAAAGTAAGTCTGTCTGTGTGTTTGTTACCTTTTCATGTCTTAACGGCTGAACAGATTGGGATGAAACTTGGCACATGATAAATGATTTTATTTCTGTAAATTGGTTTGTACAAACACTTTACATGTCTAACATATTTTTTTAAACTAGATTAGGTCGGCGTTTCCTATCTGACTACTCTAAGAAGAAAGGCCGAAACAAACTCAGAGGTCACAGTCTCTTTTAAAGTCCTGACAAAATCTGGTAAGATCATGTGAAGACCATGTAGAATGATGTCTGAAATGGTCTTTTGAGGAAAGAACCAGCCAGATTGAGTGGAGCTGTCCAGTCAGTGGAAGCATTTGTCAACAACCGAGCAGCTCAACTCAGAATTTAAGGAGCTCAACGATTCGACGAACAATACCAAAGAAAGGACATTCGGGTAGGCCGCATAAACTACTCAAACTGCCAGACCATGATAAAAAACTAAGATAAATAAAAATTCAAAACAAAAAAAAAATGAACCACATACTCTTCACATTCACAATAATTAAAATAAAATAATATAATGGACATGGGTAAACCATGTCCTGGATTAAACAAGTTCTAAAAAAATACTTTTTTATCCCGGTACCATGTACGTGGGACACTCAGAAAGTTTTGCGAAACTAAAAAAAATTGTTCTATACGTACATATATTTTTATTAAATCTTTTCAAAGTACTTTCCACCAGCCTCTATACAAAGATTCATGCGCCTAAACCAGTTTTCAAAACACTTTTTCCAGTCTGCCGCAGACACCTCGTTTACAGCCTGCTCGAACGCAGCCAGCGCATCTTCCGGCGACGAAAATTGTATCCCTTTGAGCTGATTTTTTATTTTTGGGAATAAAAAGAAGTCACACGGTGCTAGATCAGGGCTGTAAGGAGGGTGACCCAGGAGTTTGACTGGAGTGCTGTCCAGGAAGTCCCTCGTTTTGAGTGCGGTGTGCGCAGGTGCATTGTCGTGGTGGAGCAGTAGCCCGCGGAGCCCTGTGTTTGGTCGCTTGTTGCTTATAACAGAGAAAACTTCTGGCAAACATTTGGTAGTATACCATTCGGCATTAATGCTTCTTTGATCCCGTAAGGGAATTGATACCAAGTGGCCAGTCAAATTAAAAAAGCTAGCGATCAAAATCTTACCCCCGCTTCTAGATCGCTTCACTTTGGTAGGCGTTGGCTCATTTTGAAACACCCAAACAGTCGACTGGCGCTTGGTTTCTGGGTCGTATTGATAAATCCAGGACTCATCACCTGTAACGATGTCGTAAACACGCCGAGACGAGCCTGCTTCAAATTTGTTAAGCATATCACGGCACCATTCCACCCGGGCCTGCTTCTGAGCATCGGTGAGGTTGTGCGGCACCCAGCGTGATACTATCCTCCTCACGCGAAGATGGCTGTGTAGAATCTCGTGAACGCTTCCCGATCCAATCTTCAATATGTGTTGAATCTCCTGATATGTAATTCGCCTATTGTCTTGGATTAAATTTTTCACTGCTAGCACGTTTTCTTCGGTAACAGCCGTCAAAGGGCGACCGCTTCTTTCGTCATCCCCCAAAGTTGGTCGACCGCGCTTGAATTCGTTATACCAACGATACACGGTTGCCTTGGAAGGGCCTTCATCCATGAATGCCATTTGAAGTCTATCGTACGATTCATCCGGTTTCAGGCGACACTTGAAATCGTATAAAATCATAGCTCTAAAATGTTCCCGGCGCAGATCCATATTTCAGTGAGACACAATACTTTGAATTAACTCGCAAAAAATGTGGAGGGAAATTTTGAAATTGGAACTTACTTATTTTTACTTATAAATAATCATATTTTCGAAAAACATTAAAACTGGCCAGTCTCCCATATATAAAAACTTTTTTTCGCAATACTTTCTGAGGGGCCTGGTATGTTCCCTTGGGATAATAAAACACTTTTTACATGGGCGAGGTCGTGGGTAGGAGCTGTTTTTTTTTCCTCTTTTGTAGTCGCCAAGCCTTTAAACTGCTTCTCGATTGATTGACATGTGAAATTCATCATTATTGAAACAATTTATTGAGAGAGGTTTGTACATTTAAATAGTTTGATTCTAATTGCACCCATGCGAAGCAGAGCTTGGCTGTGTAGGTACCTTTACAACAAAATATTTGATCATCAAAAGTCTTTCCTATGTTTTTTCAAAATATTTACTTACTTACACTGTACTTACGGTGCGAAATTGAATGTTTTCGCCGGAGTCCCTGAGCCTATGTTTCCCCAAGATGACCGTCAGGTTGCTTTTGTCGATGCGCTCGGAATGTTTCCCGGTGACGCAGACCGCTGCCGTGATCACGTGACGGTTAGAGACCAGGCTACCTCCACAAATGTATTTGTAGTCAGAGTTTTGCTAAAGCAAAAAAGGCAGTTAGGGTCGTAATATAAATCGGTAGGTGTAGGCACATGAAGTACGCGGGAATTTCCAAACCATGATAACTGAAAAGGCATTTCGCAGAATTTTCATCAAGCTAATATGAAACTTGTCGAACATTCAAGCTTGCGGAAGTACATGAGTGATTTATCAATGAACTCAGATCCTTAGTTAGCGTTGGGATTACTGTCCCCATGTTTAGGGTTCCGTAGACAACAAGGAACCCTTATGGTTTTGCCATGTCCGCCTGCCCATCCGTCAGTCCGTAGCTTAGCTCAGAGACTTATAATTTGACATGGATATACATATTAATCACGCCGACAAAGGAATAAAATAAAATCATGTTTTTTTTTTTTTTAATCTCCTTCCTTTACAAGTAAACTGAGGCTGTTTTTTTTCTCGACTATCCCGTGGTGTGGGGTATCGTTGGATAGGCCATTCAAAAATATTACGGGTCTGTGAAAACCATTTTTCGATTCAGGGATCTAAGCTTTAAATTACAATTTTTTGTTAGAGTGAAGTGTCCCGTCCCCCTGCCAGCTAAATGGTTGATTTTGGATAAATGTGTTGTAGTATTGTTAACGCAAATTAACATGTTTTATTTATTTTAATAATTATTAAATGTGAGTTCTGAATTATATTTTACAAGTAATCTTATTTTACATGTATTTTATATAGAAACTTTAACTTTAATAATTGCAATACTAGTAGGTATTTATATGTGAATTAAAGGTCTATGAAAAAAGAAAAAAGTCAAGTCAGTGGAACGGGTTTAAAAAAATCAGCTCTCGTTGCATTTATTCAATTCATGTAAAATACGGCATAACTTATCAATTCATTGTTGCATAACTCACTTTAAAGGAAACGAGCATGTCTTAGAACCAAAAATTCGAAGACATGTGACATCCACTAAGACGTCCCACTGAGCCATCCACCAACCAGCACTGTGGACCGCGTGGTGGATAACGGCCCATTCCTTCTCCCACGGAAAGGAGGCATCTATCTCAGCAGTATGAACAGTAAAAGGCTGATGTTGATGATGATGATGAAAACTAAATATTATGAAGTGCCGTGATTGCTAGCGTCTTTCCAACACTAGTTTGAAAACTCTGGAACATTACAATTTGGTAAATGGGATGTTAATAGAAAAGATACTTACTTGCCCGTAGATTGCTACTGTCCAGGGCCACTGTCCTTCCAGTGTGCTTCCTGGCTTTTCATTATTTTTACCTTTGTTTAGTAATACCTGTCCACACTCGGGCTGAAAACATTAAACTGTCATTAGACTAGAGTTTCTCAAACTAACGTTCAAGAGCAGCATATAACGTAGGGGGACCCTGGAGGACTCCCAATCCTTTGGTGTTGGACTTAGTTTTAATCTTTGAAGATTTTATATCATTATTAAATTGATAAATTTTCATCATTCCCGAATGTGGAAGTACACTTTCTTGTGATTGTAGCAAATAGTTGCAAAGTGAGATTGTTTTCCACTCTGGGAAATCCATAAGTCCATCAGGGTTTGAAACAAGTACGAGTTTCCGAGCCTACTTTCTAGGTAAAAAAAATAGCCTGCCTCAGATGTGGTGTTAAAATTTTCGAGATCGCATCGCATGCCATTTATATATATGTTATACCGGCTGCTTCTGTACTAAGAATACTTGCTGAATAATCCCCTGTTTTTGCCGTATTGTAAGCTTACTGTCAGTTACATTGTTCATATCACTGTTAACTCGAAAGAAAATATATTTCAATACTCACAGATCCAAAGGCACCCGAAGTGTAAACCTGCAACAATTATAAGTCCTTGTAAATTTTATGTAACCATTTATGTTAATAAATAGTACATTACTGCAGCGGCCAGCAAAAGAGACATTGATGGACGGACGTGTAAATGTGGGCCGAGACGAAGCCAAGGCATACATAGGTAAGTCCATCAGTTCGAGGACCACCAGTTTGGAGGTATGCGGAACAGGGTGTAAAGTCCCACAAACCTCCACAGAAAAGGGAAGATCCTCCGACCAGACGGGTGTTGCGTGTGGTCCGGGCAACTGCCCTACGGTTATAGTCGGACAGTTGTATGATTGTAGTTCAAATCGCGCCGAAAACTTTGCTTGCGCGATGCAGGCTTTGTGTGACGTCATTTCATTAGTTGATAAGTGGCGGCGTTGGTGCCGCTAGAACCTTATATAGAGAAGTCACGAGCATTGATCATAACGCTGCCTCAATGTGGGTTGGCGATTTCAGATTTACATTAACTATAAGGCTGGACATTATATAGTCTCAGACCGCTTGGGGTTCTTTTCAATGGAGGCTTCTGTAGTATTCGCGGGCTGGCTGACCAAAATCTGGTGTATCCTCCACCTGCACAGCATGATTTTCTTCTTGTTTATGTCTTTTTAGTTCGATTTTAAGCAGTCGGGATTTTTGATTTTTTGATTTAACTTTTTTGTTATTTTTTTTTCGAATTAGGTACATTTAAACATATAAGAGTTTTATATTTTTGAAATCACCTCTTAAAACCCTTTATTTTGATAACCCACACGATGGGTTTGGAAGAAAAAAATTTTGGCCCCTACAATATAGCGCCCAAAATCCGCCATTTTTCTATTTTCCAATTTTAATGTAGCCAGTGACACACGCAGGGTTAAAACGAATCGATTGACGTAAGAACCATCTTCATTCATCACATCCACATCCATCCAGACTTTGGTCTCTAGAACGCCATAAAGGAACAAACATACATACATACATACTTACATACATAGACTGATAAACACATTACCCTCCTTCGGCAGTTGGTTAAAAAACAGTCGAATTCATAACATCCTCCCTTTTGGTAAGTCGGTTAAAAAATAGCAAAATAAGAAATAATTACAGATTCCATTGTCAATGTCAAAGTTCACGATCAATAAATAGCCATACATATTAACAACAAAATTTCAAAATTTAAAAAACCCCCGACACATTTATCTTGCAAAACACCCCGATATAAACAGTAAAACGCCCATAAATTTTGAACGGCTAAACTGATTTTATTCAAACATAGAAAATAACACTTTCGACAAAATTACCTTGCATACAAAAAAAAACTAAATCGGTTCATCCGTTTAGGCGCTATGATGCCGCAGACAGACACACAGATACACAGCAACACACGTGAAACTTATAACACCCCTCTTTTTCCGGCGGGGGTTAAAATAATCATTCACACATTAAAAATGTCTAGGGATCAAGTACGTTTTAGAGTATCGCCGCAATTGAGGATTATTATATAAACTTTTTTGGATCGTTATTGATTCTTTTTAGTGAATTTTACTATTAAAATAAACATAAACAACATATTAACACAACAACAACATAACATATTTAACTATAATAAAATTTTGATTAAAAATAAAAAATCAACTGTCTATCAGGATTTTAAGAAAACCATTACAGTTATTGTATCGTAACTGAAAAAAAGAATAGCATCGATATGGAGCAATGTCATCATTTGACACGAGAGATATTGAGAGCCGTCGAAATGTTGCAAGCTGGTTCCAGGCAACGTACTGTGGCTGTCGCTCTTGGCACTACACAGAGCGTCATAAGCCGCCTCTGGACACGCTGTCGTATCACAGGCAGCGTGGCCGAGTGACATGGAGGAAGATCTCACATCACCACTCGCAGACAGGACCGGTAAATCCAAAATACTGCTCGACGGAATCGTACCATGACCGCCATGATATTGGCAACGAGGGTCCACAGCTCTTCAGGCTTGCTGATAAGCGACCAAATCATACAAAATCGTTTACGTTAAGTCAGTTTGCGTTCCTGAAGGCCGCATAGAGTTCCACTTATATAAAGCAATCCGCATTAGTAGCGCCAGTTTACAATGGGCTCGCAAACACAGTAATTGGGAGGAAGAAGACTGGCGTTGAATCTCGTTTCGGTCTGAGGCCGGATACAAGACGTACTTGAGTTTGATGGACCTCTGGACGTCAATAACGTTTGAAATTTTGTCAGGTAATTCATTTATACATGGCAAGAGTGCGTGTTACGGCTCTAGCGTAACACGCACTCTTGCCGATGGTCGCATCAACGGTCTACCGTGGCCTGCTCAATCGCCAGACCTCTACCCAATTGAGCACGCATGGCATATGCTCCAAATAATAGCTCTGCCGAGTATGGATGCCGTGCATTGTTGTGGAGTACAACAATGTTTTGACTTGTTATAATGAACGTGGGCGGCCATTTCTCAAATTGATTTTGATGAACTGATTTCAAGCAAGTCAAATTCGCTTAAATTTGTGTCAATGGTGGAAACACGGTTTTTTCTTTATTTTTGCCTTATTTCGCCATTTGATAGAAGACATTAACTAAAGTTAAATGCTCACAATTTGCAAAAAATGCAAATTTTCTTAATTTTTATAAAATATACGCATAAGTTGTTAACTTAAACACAGGATTTGGTCAGTCTTAAATATTATTTTTTTATAGTTAACAATGTACTTGATCCCTAGACACTTTAGATGTGTGTATTAGCAAACAATAAAACATCTGGATACTTACACACAGATATAGATTAATCAGCACAAAACTTAAGGCGACAAGTAGCAAGATGCCAGGTAGCTGAGCGAGGAGACAGGCAATAATTAGAATCAAAGTTGATTTAGATTTATCTTAATATTATTAGCTACGAGAGTTGACTTTCTGGTTTTGACGCAAGCCAGTATTATTATTATGCATCACAACATATTTTTCAAAACACGGTAACACAAGTAAGACTTTATCAACCGCTCTTAAAGCTTTGAGATATTCATAAAAAAATATGATATCCCCTTACAAATATGTATTATTTACTGATCCATTTGTTCACTTATGGATTTTAATGCAACGCCTGTACTGCTATTTCTAAAAGCATGTTTTTTGTTTTTCAAAATCCCGTCTTCTAGTTAGATTTATATCTGTGGGAGTGGGCCTATCCCCATCAACCAGATGCAAAGCCATAATCAAGACAGCTACTTATACATCTTAAAACTGAACGCCTAGGAGAATATTTTATCTTCAAAGAAGACTCGTCAAATGTGACCCAAAACACGACAAGCTCCGGCGCAAAAAAAATGCCATGTTCAAATTATAATAATTATGTAAAATATTATTATGTATATAGCATTATTTTAATTTCAATGGCTATCGTAGAAATATTGAAACATAAAACATGCGAAAAAACACCGACGAAAAATTTCCGAAACGCGTTTGTTTACAAAATACATATCTATAGAAGGTACTTCAATTCAATTTATGTTTAATTGTTAAATATGATGCACATTATTTTTGGAAATGGCGAATATCATTAATTTATTTGTCAAATATATACAACATTTTGAGAATAATATATTTTGCGCCGAGGCGGGGTAAATTTTGTATGGGCCGTGAAGAGTCTTCTTCAAGTAATTGTGAACAACTTACATTAAGAAGAGCAAACAGCGCAACTGCCGTCGATATCAGCTTCATCTTGCAAACTACAGAACTAGACTGACGGAAAACATAACAACCAGAACGCTTATAACGAAAACCACCTCATGAGGAAAAATATTCCACTTACCTCATCCTAAATAGTTTTATTTAAAACATGTTATTAAGGAAAATGTGATCATGCTAAAAACCCGCAGACTTGCTTGTGCTTAGCGCATCAATAGAGATCAGGCGGACCAGTTTGGCAATTTTTGTTCAAAACTGTTCGTAAGAAAAAAATACGGCCAAGTGTAAGTCGGACTCGCGAACAAAGGATTCCGTATCATTAAAGCAAAAAAGCGGCAAAAATATTACCTTTTTGGTATGGGTGCTCCACTTAAATATTTATTTTATTTATTTATACTTTATTGTACACCAGAAAATACAGGAACAAAAGAAACTTAAATCTAAAAATATACTCGTACAATGGGTGACCTTATCGCTTACCGCGATCTCTTTCAGGCAACCTGGAATTATTATTATTCTGTTTTTCAACAGAAATACATCATCATCTGTGAAAATATCAACTGTCTAGCTATCACGGTTCATGAGATACAGCCTGGTGAATCAGACAGACAGACAGACGGACAGATAACAAACACACAAAAGACCCATAACAGCCCTTTAGAGCTGCTCAAATTAAGAGAAGATCCTAAATCTTCCTTAAACGAGGTAAATCACTTCCTTAGTAATGTAGGTAAAGGTTTGGCTGCACAAATTATGTCACAGGCGCCTGGACAGACAACGGCAGCAAGTGATCAATGTCCTACATTAGAAATTAAAAATAACAGTGGTCATGACACAATTGTCGGTTCTCTTGCCGTGCTGGAAGTGGATGAAACAGAGGTGGAATCACTCATTCTGCAATTACGTCATGACTGCGCCGTTGGTTGGGATGGAATCTCTTCCATATTGTTAAAAACATGCCGACATGTATTGGTTCCACCTATAACCTTTCTCTGTAATCGCAGCCTTCAAACGGGTGTATTTCCGGATGCCATGAAAAAGGCAATAATACAACCAATTCACAAGGGGGGTGACAGGGGATGTGTTAGTAACTATAGACCAATTTCTGTTCTAACTGCCCTTTCCAAGGTGCTGGAGAAGATCCTGGCAGATTCTCTAAGGAACTTCCTGGACAAATACCACATCATTGCCAAAAACCAATACGGTTTTCGTAGAGGAGTTTCGACGGAAGATGCAGTCTTGGACTTTACGCAACAGGTTGCCAGGAATCTAGACAACAAAACTAAGTGCCTGGGGATCTGTCTGGATCTCTCTAAAGCCTTTGACACGGTTTCTGTTCCCAAACTTATTGACAAACTGGAACGTATTGGTGTGCGTGGATTACCACTTGAGATTTTTAAAAGTTACCTCAGTAATCGAACGCAGCTTGTAAAGGTGGATGCGTATTATAGTGACGAGGAGCTAATAACATATGGTGTCCCCCAAGGTAGTATACTCGGCCCCATACTCTTTCAAATCTACGTAAACGACCTTTGCAAGATGAACCTGCCTAACTGTGACATCTACGCGTACGCAGATGACACCGCGATTCTCGTTTGCGGACCCACTTGGGACATAGTTAAGACTACTGCAGAACAAGCCCTGTCCAAAATAATGAAATGGCTGAACTCTAACCTTCTGACACTCAACTTAACCAAAACCACTTACATCCCATTTGCAATCCGACGTAACACGAGGCCGACACATACCTTTAGTATTGCGGCTCACTCATGCTCAAATCCAATACCATCTTGTAACTGTCCAATCCTTACTAGATCTGACAATATAAAATATCTCGGAGTTCAGATTGATGATGGACTAAGATGGAACAAACAGATTGACGCCCTTACCACAAGAACAATGCGCCTCTTGCACGTCTTTAAGTCACTGAGAGAGTCAGCCAAACTTGACACTCTGAAGATGGTGTATTATGCTCTTTGCCAATCTGTTATTGGATATTGTATTACTGCATGGGGTGGAGCAGCAAAAACTAAAATGTTAAGAGTAGAAAGGGCGCAAAGAGCCATACTTAAAGTGATGACTAGGAAACCCTACAGATTCCCAACAACTGAATTATACTCTAACTGCAAAGTCCTTACGGTTCGCCAGCTCTTTCTGCTTCGATCGATTTTAAGAACTCATGCTAAGCTGCCGCCACCAAATCCTAATAAGCGACTACAACTTATCACTGGATCTCAACATAAAACCACTTTCGCAACGCATCAATCTTATACACTCGGTAATTATATTTACAATAAAATTAATAAAGAATTAAAAATCCTAAAACTAAACACCCACGCGGTAAAAACTAAACTAACAGAGTGGCTACTAGAAAAGGACTATGCCTACACGGAGTCCCTACTAACATACATCACCTAATCTCTCATGCACCGCGATTTCTATAACATACACAAATTTAAACATGCGCGCACAACAACCTTATCACACATGCTCACCTTCCACTACACACACACACCCTCACACACATACATATTTACAGTATAAAAGAGTCACATAAATTATTGCGGCGCGGCGGTAGAACGACACTGTTCATTAATTGTTGTAACATTTATAGTGTATAAGATTTTTGTGGCCGTTCACTGTTTCTCAAAATACAGGTTATCGCCTAGTTTGAGAAGCAGGGTTTTAAAATTTTAGTACAGATTATACAACAATACTAGTGAAAACTATATAACTGTTTGCCCATTGATTTTTGTGTAACACTCTGTAATTTTTGATGAATAAACATTATTATTATTATTTTTGGTAAACATGGACTGTTTCTTAGCTCTTTGGCTAGTTTAAGCTACACCAACGGGACAAAGCCAAGTCAATGTAGCGTGTGGTGGATTTTGATCATGAAGGAGAAGTGTTGTGAACTGTTTCATTTTCTTCAATTTGCATGAACTTCCTCACTATTCTGCAGGTGTTCAAAATTGCGGCTTTTTGAAGTGTAATGTAAATTGAATCTTTTACGTCTATAAGTTTGAGGCTATGGTGGAGATGATTAGGTATAACACCTGTAGTTGAGACAACTATGGGTACAACGTAAACTTTTTCTTGCCTCCAGATTCTAGTCACCTCTTCCTTTAGTTCCGCATATTTGCTTATTTTCTCTCCTATCGTCTTTTGCAAATTATGCGTGTTGGGGACTGCGATATCCATAAGGTAAGTGATTTTGTTCACCTTGTCTTGGAGAGTAATATCTGGCCTATTGAAGTGAACTGTTCTGTCGGTTAGAATTGCGCGATCGTAGTAGAGTTTATGTGTGGTGTTTTCTAGAACATTTTGTGGAACGTATTTATAGTACGGCGTGTTGGTATCTTGTATGAGTTTATGTTTTATTATTATTATTATCTCCTTTATTCATATTCTTTCTTATTGTCTACATTTTTAAATATTTTTATAAAACATACAAAAAAAAAAACATTTAAAAATATAAAAAATAGAGACCCACCGGTATCGGGAACAGGGTCCAAGCTACCGGCGGTCAGGGCTCCAGAGAGAGGAACCTCCTAACAATACGAGCCGTGTCCAGCAATACTGCTTTCTGGATCAGGCCCTTGACCCAGCCGCCTAACGAGAGCCTCCTAAGGTGTTGGTCGAGGCTCGTGGCTATTAAGCCATTGGCTGACACGACTATCGGTACAATGATCGCTGTGTCCACATCCCACATGTCGACAACCTCGCGAGCCAAGTCAAGATACTTGATTTGCTTATCTTTCTCGGCTTTCACGAGGTTCCCGTCATGCGGGACGGTAATGTCAACAATCATTGCACGCCTCTCGATTCGGTCCACCACCACTATATCAGGCTTATTAGCAATAATGGTCCTGTCAGTGATGATGGACCGATCCCAGTACAATGTGATATTGCCATTCTCGAGAACTGGGTCGGGCACATACCTGTAGTACGGCACCTCCGATGCCACAAGAGTGTATTTCAGAGCAAGTTGCTGATGGATAATCCTGGCTACAAGGTTGTGCCTATGCAAGTACTCTTCGTTAGCTAGACGAGAACAACCAGAGATAATGTGGCGGATCGATTCACCCGGCCGGTGACATGCCCGACAGATGTCAACCGTGCCATCCTTCACAATAAATCTCCGGTAGTTATTCGTCATGATAACTTCGTCCATAATTGCACAGACAAAACCTTCGGTTTCCCCAAAGAGGTCACCGAAACGCAGCCAGGCTACGGACGCTGACTGATCTACATCGGACCCATGTAGGGCCCGGAAAAAGCGTCCGTGAAGCTCCTTACTCTGCCATACCTCCCTGCGGTCGTTAGTGTCAAGCACTACAGGCTTGCGCCAGTTCTCATTCGCCAAGGAGAGCGGGGTGAGTCCCTTGTCCACTGCTACTACATCTCGATGCATTTCCACGTCGGCGTGTAGAAAATATTCCCTGAGATTGCATATCTCGCGGTTGTGGAGGTTCTTGGCATTTAAAAAGCCTCGGCCTCCACACTTCCGCGGGATATACAATCTCATGACCGACGATCGTGGGTGATGCATTCGATATGCAGTCAGCAGTGTACGGACCCGCCTATCCAGGGCGTCGAGTTCCGTTTGAGTCCATTTGAGTATGCCGAAAGAGTACATCAATACCGGCATGACCCAACCGTTGAAGGCGCGCACCTTGTTTCCACCCGAAAGAAGGCTATTAAAAACCTTTTTCAGGCGGCCAAAGAAGCGTTCCTTCAACGATTGCTTCATGTCAGTAGTGCTGATACCTAACGCTTCCGACATACCCAAATACTTATAGGTTTCGTTTGGAGAGAGGGATCTCAGGTTTATGGAATCCGCGAGTTGAATTCCCGCGGATTCCACAATCTCGCCTCGCTTTACATGCATGACCGCACATTTGTCCACGCCAAACTCCATCCTGATGGCGCTACTAAAAGTTTCAGTTACCTTCAGTAGCTCCATCAGCTGAAGATTGCTGGGGGCAAAGAGCTTCAGATCATCCATGTAAAGGAGGTGAGATATAACCTGACCACCTCTCTTCAACCGATAGCCTAGTCCTGAATTCTCCAGCAGCATGCTTAGAGGATTCAGGGCCAGGCAAAACCAAAGTGGACTCAAACTATCACCCTGGAATATACCTCGCTCGATCCTTACAGGTTCGCTATTCCTCTGGATATTTCGACATCCTGGATAGCAAAGGACTGTGCTCCATTGCCTCATACACGACATCAGGAAGGTGCGTAGAGTTGTATCTATTTTATACAATTCTAGCACCCTCATGAGCCATGTATGAGGCACCGAGTCATAGGCCTTCTTATAATCTATCCAACATGTCGACAGATCCTTTCGGGAACGCCGAACCTGTTGGCTAATGGCCATATCTATAAGGAGTAGCTCCTTAGTACCGCGAGACCCGTTCCTACATCCATTCTGAGAGGCCGACATGATCGAGTTATCGTCGACGTGTTTATTAATTTTAACTCTCAAAATGGATGTAAGAACCTTATAGACCGTCGGTAAACATGTAATAGGTCTATAATTTTTGGGTTCCGCGGTGCTACCAGACTTGTGGAGCAGGTGGGTAATTCCTGTTGTTAAGAACTGGGGTAGCGAACCAGACTCTAAGGCTGCCTGGAACTGAGATGCCAAACGAGCGTGCGACCTTTGTAGCCATTTTATCCAGAAGTTGTGCAGTCCGTCCGGCCCTGGAGATTTCCAGTTCGGCAACGGGCGGACTGCACGGGCTACATCTTGGGCGCTGATCATGATAGCTCCCATTTCTTGTATGGGATCGCAAGCTCGCTCAACCTCCCGAGTCCATTCACCTTCGGTGTGACTGACAGGCACCGACCAGATAAGTTGAACATGGCGTCATCATCCGGCAGGCGCGTATCAGTCACACCTTGGTTGGGTCGCTCCCAAGCTGCTGTCGCTTATTATTATTATTATTAAAGGTTAGCGGGTACTGAACATATTTTTTTTGGCAGATTACCGCATTCGCCTCTAACGGGGAGCTAAAAAACGCGAAAAAAACGTCAAAAATCTACTATATAAATAGTTTGCGTATGTATTTAACATTGAAATGTTATTTAATAGTTTTAAAGCTAGACAGTATTCAAACATAACCCAGCATTTATTTCTAGCATTTAATTTTTATTGCTTTACATCTTAAGTACTTCCTACTGTAACTGTATTATTTAATAAATGCGATAGTTTTGGGTGGTTCCTCAATCACGCTAGAATGCCTGAACGGATCTGGATGCAATTTGGCACAGAGATATATTCAATCTGCCTAGCCTTTTCCCAACTATATTGGGGTCGGCTTCCAGTCTAACCAGATTCAGCTGAGTACCAGTGTTTTACATGGAGCGACTGCCTATCTGACCTCCACAACCCAGTAACTGGGTAACACGATACCTCTAGCTAGACTGGTGTCAGATCTCAAGCTTCTGACTACCCGTAACGACTGTCAAAGATCTTCAAATGACAGCCGGGACCTAAGGCGGTACCCCGAGCAAAACGCCGCGCAAGCCGTTTTTTGTGCTGTTTTAAGGAGCTATCTACTCGTTATTTAAAAAGCAATATCAATTAATAAAAATACATTAAAATTCTACATAATATTGATTCTAATATGGTAGATTTAGTTTTTTTTTTAATGTTTTACATATTTCACTAATCTGCTTCCAAAAAAACATAAAAACGAGAAATAATTATTGATACTATGCATCTCCTCGTAAAGTGTTCTTCAATCATTTTTTGTACTAACACTAATGGATAGACAATTTAATAACGAACATTTTTGTAGAATTTGTTTTTTCAATAGACCAAAATTCGATTTTATAAAGATTTTATTTTAAAATCTGGGCGTATTCACTACTGTAATTCCTGCACCACCAGTGCCGCTAGACCAATAGGAAAGCTCATATCTCATGCCGTTTTTTGGTCAGGGTACCGTCTTAGTGCTTTCCGAGGCACGGTGGAATCTCGAAATGTTGGAATGGTCACCCATCCACGGACCAACCTCGTCAAGCGTTGCTTAACATTGAAGATCGACCCGTGTGGCTGTTATTATTTTGCCACGAGCTCCTCCACACACAGGCACAGATATAAATTATAGTCTGGAATAGCACATAGAATACTTTTATCTCAGTACAATGTTTCTTTGGATTAATAATAGTAGTTTATGCAATGGTCATATAATAGGGGTTATTAAAACACGAGCGTGGGTTTATCACCTTAGGCGAAGCCGAATGTGATAATATTAACACGCGAGTGATTTAATACCTAATTATATGCCACGGCATACACTATTTTATCTTCACTCATACAGTTGAAATAAAATAAAAGTGGAAAAGGAAAAAGTATGCAGTATGGCGGGCAATTTAGATTCTCATTGCACCATGACTGTCAATGTCATTGAGCCCAGTGCCAATAAATTAAAAATTAAAAAGTTATTTTATGATGCAGTTGTTTGAAAATCGAAGGAAAATGTTGAACTGTAATGGGTTTTTTTTTTAATTTTACCTATCCACGAATATAAAGTACGTGTTTATGCAATATATTTTGAATTCATATTTGAAACATTACGTTGTGAGTGTAGATAAAACACGTTTCACTCGGCCGGGCAGAAGCTAACACAAATATTACACGATTTTGACACACAAGGCCAACAGATAACCAGTTTAAATAAAGGTTAGAAAATTAATTTATTAGTATGTTCATGATAGTTTTATGACGTACAGCATGTTTTGGTTTACTTTAAACATACATCCTAAAAAGGAGGAGGTTATCAATTCGACTGTATTTTTTATATTTGTGTTACCTTAGAACTTTTTATTAGGTGAACCGATTTTTCACCGACTTTCCAAAAAGGAGAAGATTCTATGTTCGACATTATCAATGTTTTTTTTTGCATGCTCACCGATATCTCCGTCAATTGTGAACTGATTTTGAAAATTTTTTGTTTGAAAGAACTTTCAAAATTGGTCCCATATTAATTTGGTGAAGATCTGATGAAGAACTTCAGAGATATAACAGAAAACTTGTCGGGATGGCTGCAATCGCATGTCTGTTCATTGTTTATACCATTTTATAACATAACATCCAGTACGCTCTACCCCTTTAGAGTGTTGCAGATCTTCATTTCACCGGTTAGGTCCAAGTTTCATGTTATTCGGGTAATCTATTTTGGCTTTATAGGTATCTTACTAAACAACTTGCCTATTAGGTAGGTACAACTAAAAAGGGAAAAATAAAAAACATTTTTGCAAAATAATATTACCGACTTCCAAATAAAAAACTACAAAGTGAAAAATAACTTTAGTTTTGGTAGTCGGTGTCCTTATCGCAAAAAAATGGTACCTACGAAAGATACCGACTTCCAAAGCTAAAGTTATTTTTCACTTTGTAGTTTTTATTTGGAAGTCGGTATTATTATTTTAGTATGACTAGATGTATGAATGTGAAAATCCAGGAATACTAGGGTAATTAGAAGTAGAGACTTAGCGATAGATTCTAGAAGAAATATTAATTTAGATACATTGTACGAGGACACAGAATCGTTTTCTGGGAAAATGTCTTTGGATTTAGATACAGTTTTTAAAGCATTACGTTGATACCCGAATTTGACGGGAACCCGAATGTGCTGACTAGGTTTATTCAATTGTGTGATCATTAAGTTAAAGAATATTATTATGTTCAAGGTGGTTCCGAATTAATTAACTCTGCACTTCTTAATGGTATATTAAATAAAATTGTAGGGTCTGCTGCTCTCTTAATCAACTCAAATGTTATAGCAACTGATTGGAATGGCATCCGTAAGGCATTAATAAATAATTTTGCTCATCAAAGCGATGAGACCGCTCTTTATAGTGATTTATCTCTTTTAACAAAGGGCTCTAACACTCCGCAAGAGTTCTATGAGCGTTGCTAGAACCTTTTAGTTCAATTATGACATATGTGTCTTTACACGACTCCTTACAAACTACTATAGATGCTAAGGATTTATATAAGAAATTAACGCTCCAGGCGTTCACGCGCGGATTAAAAGATCCTATAGGATCACGCGTGCGTTGTATGCGCCCTCAAAACATAGAACAAGCACTACAATTTTTTAATGAAGAAACTAATACCATTTATCTGCAAAATCGTAATGACCGTTTGCCTGATAAAATAATTAATAGCAATAACCAACCCGGTAATCATTTTAAAATGCCCTCTCAGCCGTTTAATATGCCTGATCCAAGGCCTATTAATTATAGCATGCCAGGACCGGCACGATTCCAATTGCTAGTCCAACAACCACCGCAGTGGAAACCTAAATATATAGCGGGTCAGCGCAACCACGCCCAATGAGTGGTGTTAGCAGCGAGCAGACAATTACCACCTACTAACGCTTCATCAAGGCATGATTGGAACAGATCAGGGAATCCTCCACCTAATAATTATTTCAAAACTCGGGAGATGCATTTTAACGATTGTTTCATTGATCCTTCGATCAATGATTTACTTAACGATTATGATGAAACTTATTACGATTACTATGGCTTTCAAATTTTCGGAAAACGCCGAAATCCGACAAATTTAAATAGAGATAGCAGTTGGTGTTCTGTAGTTTCTGCCTACCCTCATGGGAAAAAGGCGTGAGTTTATGTATGTATGTATGTATGTAAAATAGAGATACATCTCCAAACTCAACGATACCTTCCATACATTCAAATTAAGTCACCTTTACTTAAGCTTTTAATAGACACAGGTCCTAATGTTGTCGAAAAATACTTTAGTGATTTGCCATTAAATTATTCTCCATTCGAAGTACATAGTGTTCTTGCTAAAACTAAAAATGACTATTCAATTTTTTTACCTATTTTTAGTGAATTTAATGATTCAAGCACAGTTTCATTTGATATTTAAAAGTTCCACGACTTCTTTGATGGACTTATTGGTACCGATTTGGTAGAAAAATGGGAAGGTACAATAGATAATTATTTACAACTAAGTTCGCTCCAAACCCTATTAGAATCTACGACTCACATAATACTAATTTGTATGACAATAATTATTATTCCAGCAAGTACATCTAAGTACTAAAGTTTCCAATTAAAGTCCGCGATGGAGATGCTTATATTCCTGAACAATCTATTTCAAACTGTATTATACATGAAAAACCTTACTACGGTTAAACAGAATAGGGGTATATTAGAAGTACAGAATCCTAGTAGAAATGATATAATCTTTTCAATGAATCGTGCAATGTCTGCAGAAGACCATAATGACGAGTGCACGCGCACAAAACAGCAAAACCAACGCGTAAAAGACTTGCTATCGCGTCTGCGTACTTACCACTTAAATGAAGAGGAACGTATTATTCTAGAATCATTAAGCTCGCATTATGCAGATGTTTTTTTTTATATTAAAGGTTTTATATTAAATTAAATTATATTAAAACAAACTATATTAAATTAACGCTCACAAATAAAATTAAACATTCAATTAAAACTACAGATGAAGTTCCAATCTATACAAAGAGTTATAGATATCCATATATCCATAGACATGAAGTACAGGAACAGATAGGTAAAATGTTAGAACAAGGTATAATTATACCTTCAAATTATTCTTGGAGTTCTCCTATTTGGGTGGTAGCTAAGAAAGCTGATGCATCTGGAAAGGCGAAGTGGCGTATTGTAGTAGATTTCAGAAAACTTGATGAGAAAACCATAGACGACAAGTACCCTATCCCCAATATAGCTGATATCCTAGACAAATTAGGCAACTGCCAATATTTTACTACGCTAGACCTAGCTAGTGGATTCTACCAGGTCGAAATGGACCCCCAAGATATTACAAAATAGCATTTAATGTAGAACATGGGCATTTCAAATTTTTGAGAATGCCCATAGGACTTAAAAATTGTCCATCTACCTTTCAGAGAGTGATGGACAACGTGTTGCGCGAATTCTAAAATACTATTTGTCTAGTATACCTAGATGACATAATAGTTTTTAATACATCATTGCAAGAGCACATAGTCAACCTAGAAAAAGTTTTTAAAAGATTACGCGAATCTAATTTTAAGATACAAATGGATAAATCTGAGTTACTTAAATTAGAAACAGCTTATCTAGGGCATATTATAGGCAAAGATGGAATAAAGCCTAATCCAGATAATATCTCAGCAATACAAAATTTCCCTTTACCTATAACCCCTATCGAAATTAAAAGGTTTTTAGGACTTCTTGGTTATTACAGAAAGTTTATACCTGATTTTGCTAAAATAACCAAACCTTTGACTTAAAGCTCAAAGAAAGGCTCCAAAATTACACTTGATCAAAAATATTATGTCGAATGCTTTGAAAAATGTTAGACCCTTCTGGTCAATGATCCAATTCTTCAATACCCTGATTTAAAAAAAAGAATTTATACTCACTACGGATGCTTCAAAGGCAATTGGAGCAGTACTTTCACAAGGGACTATTAGATCTGATAAACCAAAAGTCGATTCTGCGACTGGCAACACTGGCGACAGGTCGTCAAAAAACGGCCTAGTAACTAATATAGTTTAAAATTATTGTTTTATTGTGTATAATTTGTTTAAAATCCTTTATTTATATTAGAATCGACGTATAAAGTGACACACGTAGTGTTTGTGACCAGTTTTTATTGTGAAAACTAAATAACAATTGATATTTCACTAAGTCATGTACCGGCTGTCAACGTTTGAACTGTGGATTTGAATTCTTCGAACCGGGGGAGTATTTTGTTTTGATTTGCGTATTTATTGCTGTATTATTTACATACTATACACCATTCATACACTGCTCAGGGCGCTGAGCGACGGCGACGTCCAGTACACACCGGCTACGTTTATGTCTCATTTTGTTTGACAAACTGTGGAAGCAAAATCGAAGACGAAAACACTTGCCCCAGACAAACATTCAATGCAAACCCTACTTCACACATAATATATCTCTAATATAGTGTAAATATTACAGGTAAAGCCCCTAGTTCATAAGCATTGTAAATAGACTTTGTGCCCACTCAAACTCAAACTAATGTTCTTATTAGAAATCCCTATATAAAATCGAAGATAATCAAGCAATGCAGACCAATGTTTAATAAAGCCTTTCCTTAAAGTACCTGTAATTAAATATGAGAATATTAAATGAAATAGCTTTTCTTTGTTCTTAGTTTTTTTTCATATACCTCCATATATTTTTTATAATCTTATTCTTTTTTATTTAATTTTTTGTAACTTTTCTATTGTTTTAAAACATTTTACTTCTTTTTTAACTCTAAAAGCCCTCCTACTTTCTACAGGTTTCTAACTAACATAGTATTCTCTTCACATACTCAGCTGTTTCCTGTCACATTACAGGTGTCGCTTAAGGCAAACATTCAATATGATGACCCGGGCAGCAACCGTTCGTGACATGAGTCACAAACTGAAAGCAGTGCTGAGGGAGCTGGATTCATCAAGAAATGAGTGCAGCAAGCTACTGCGGGAACGAGAGGAAAGTGAAGTTGAAATTGAATTAATAGTAAATAAAAACACTCAACTCAAGAACCAGCTTGCAGAACTACACTCCCAGCATATGGATATACTGGACCAGCATCACCATCTCCGTCAACTAGTGTCAGATTTTCAGCATTGCCATGACACTCATGACCAGACACTGAAGCGTATATCTGTACTAGAAGCAGAATTGTGCAAGGCTCATAACACCATTACCTCTATCGACTCGCTGAAAGTCAGTGAAGAGGTTTCTAACACCAGTAACCTGTACAATGAGCTTATGGATAATGCATCTGAACTAGTGTGTGAGCGGCCCACCATTACCATAGACCTTACAGGGGATGATACCATTGCTAAATGTCCAATTCTAAGCAGTCATAATAAAATTAAGAAATATATTAAAATCAATAAAAGTATTAAGAAATACAAGAAACTTTTAAAAACTCAAAGTATTTACAAATATAATGTTAACCTTAGAAGAGATTTCAGAAACTTAAAAAACCAATTAAATATATGTAATAGTAAATTAGAAAATACTACACAAATGTATGATGTTAACATCCAGAACCTTCAAAGGGAATTATTGAGTAGGGAAAATACACTGAAGGAAATATTTTGTAAATATGAATGTAGTCAACAGATGTTAAGTGAGCGCATGCAGGAGGCCTGTGAGTTGGTGGACCTGGTGAAGTGTAATGCAGAGAGGTATGAGTCATTGACTAACAACCTCAGCTGTAGTTGTGCTGCTGTTCCGCCACCTCTCATGTCACAACATGTTGCTCCTACAACTTTACCCATCACTCATACTGCAACAACTTTGTACCCCACCAAAAGTAATGTCTTAGTATATTCTGATAGTTTAGGAACAGGTTTTGGATCTTTGTTAAATAACTGTTCTAAACATACAATAGTGAACCATTGTTATCATAAACTGCAATTTAATGAGCTTATTCATAAAATTCAACAGACACAATTGAATGAGCAAACTACTGTAGTACTTCTTTTTGGAAATAGCCTTAGTGTAACAAAAAGGGACTTAGTTAATGGTATTGACACCCTGCTTAAGTTAAGATTAGGCAAATTAATATTTTGTGCATTGCCCTATTCTGACAAGTTACTTGTTCAGGAAAATGAATATATTTCTAGTTTAAATAACTTGATGCATATTTTATCTTGTCGTCATAGTGACCGTTTATTGTTTTTTGACACCAACAATTTTGTTAGTGATTTTGTTTTGATTCGGGACCATATGTTTCTTCCCAAAAATAGTCGACATTTATTAGCTACATTGTTAGCTTTTAATATACACGCAGTTATTGATGATTTAACTGAGACTAGGTTTAGTGATTTAACAGTATTATCCAGTTTTTCTGATAATACTACTGTAGATTCTTTAAACTATTAGAGCCGACAAAAGAGAAGACGAATAGTAATATTTTACTATATCATCAAAATATAAATCGCTTCTCCGGCAAAATTTTGGACGTGGAATTGTTAGTAGATAAATACCACATGGATATCTTATGTTTTTGTGAAACTTGGTTAAAACCAGATAGGATGTTGTTTAATGTAAATAATTTTTCAGTTGCCAGCGCGTACAACAGATCCTCAGTGGGTGGTGGTACCCTGATACTTTGTAATAGTCATCTCAAATATAAGGAAAGGAAGGATATCACTGCTTACTCTGTTGATCGCTTATGTGAGGTAGCATGTGCAGAGGTCGAGGGGCATACTATCTTGTGTGTTTACAGACCACCAGCATCAAACTTGTCATTGTTTTTAATTACAATGGAAGAATTGTTAAGTAAACTTTTCCGGGATAATAAATTAGTTTTTGTTTGTGGTGACTTAAATATAGATCTATTAGTAAATTCACCTGAAAAATGTAAGCTCATATCATTGTTTAAATCATTTAACTTAAAGTATTTATTTAATGAACCAACAAGAATAACAGCAACTTCAGCTTCGTGCATTGATAATGTTTTCACTAATTGTAAAGTAAAATAATCGTTTTTAATTAGTGGCGTTAGGTCAGACCATACTGGTCAACTAGTATCTTTTGAGTCAGATAAAAACAATAATAACCTAGCTAAATCAATTCGATTAAGACCTCTTACAAAAAAAAATTAAATTCTTTTAATAATAATGTTTTTAGCAACCTATGTAACGCCAGTTTTGATTCAAAAGACCCCAATATAAATTACGGCACGTTGTTTTCTACAGTTTGCCAAGAATTCAATAAAACGTGTCCTGTAAAAACAGTTAACGTCAACAATTACTAATCAAAATTTAGCGAATGGGCCACTGTGGGCATAAGAAAAAGCCGAGATATCTTATATAATTTATATTACGAAAAATCTTTGACTTCCAATCAAGTTTTCCACACTTATGTTAGAAACTATTCCAAAATATTTAAAAGAGTCTGCGCTCAAGCAAAATCTCAAATAATAATTAACAAAATTGGTGTTTCTAATAATAAAATAAAAACTGTGTGGCAAGTAATTAATAGAGAAACCGGAAAGACACAACTACGCGATCAGAATGAGTTGTCATTGAAAATAACTAATCAAACCATTTCTGATAAGCAAGAAGTCGCTGAGACATTAGAAAATTTATTTACCAACATTCCGTTAGAGGTTACGAAGTCTCTTCCCTCCTCATCTAAATTAGCTGAAGCTCTTCTTAAGGAAAACTTTACTAAAGACTTACCAACCTTTAGATTTAAACCAATATGTTTTGATACAATTAAAAACGCGTTCAAAAGTCTCAATATAAAAAATACTGAAGACTTATGGGGGATATCCGTTAGGGTTCTTGGAGAGATTATTGATTCAATTTCTCCTGTCCTAACAGGCATATTCAATCAATGTTTGGTCAGCGGCACGTTTCCTGACTTAATGAAACACAGTAAAGTAGTACCAATTTTCAAATCAGGTTGTAAGAGTGATCCCTCTAATTATAGACCTATATCCGTGCTTCCAGCATTGAGCAAAATCTATGAAAAAATCATGCTGGATCAGATGTTGTCTCACTTCAATTCAAATGGGATCCTGCATAGTCAGCAGTTTGGTTTCACGAAAGGTAGGTCGACAACGGACGCGGGAGTAAAACTCATCAGTCACATTTTGGAATCTTGGGAGAAGTCCCAGGATGCCATTGGCATTTTCTGTGATCTCTCAAAAGCGTTCGACTGCGTCGACCATAATACACTGATCTGTAAATTACACCACTACGGAATTCGAGGACAAGCTGCTGATCTTGTGCTTTCCTATTTATCAAACAGACAGCAAAAAGTAAATGTTAATGGGGCGACGTCCTCCGGGTCTCTAGTCAAGATGGGCGTGCCTCAAGGTTCAATTCTCGGCCCATTCCTCTTCCTTGTTTACATTAATGACCTCCCTTTTATGATGGCCAAATTATCGGATATAATTCTATTTGCTGATGATACTTCGCTAATTTTTAAAATAGATAGGAAAGATACGGATGTCTTACAGGTCAACGAAAGTCTAATTATTCTCTCAAAATGGTTCGCAGCTAATAATCTTTTACTGAATGCGAAAAAAACTAAATGTCTTAAGTTCTCTTTACCAAATGTACCACAACGTGACCTAAATTTAAATCTTGACGGCAAAAATCTTGAAGTTGTAGCTGAAACTGTATTCTTAGGGATTACTATCGACTCAAAACTGCAGTGGGGCGCGCACATTAGAACTCTTTCGGGTAGGTTAAGTTCAGCTGCATATGCAGTAAGGAAAATAAGGCAGTTAACCGATGTAACCACAGCTAGGCTGGTTTACTAAGCTTATTTCCACAGTATTATGTCTTATGGCATTCTGCTGTGGGGATCAGCAGCAGACGTTGACTCAATTTTCATATTACAAAAGAGGGCAATCCGCGCGATCTATAAAATGGGTCCTCGCGAGACCCTCAGAGAAAAATTTAAAGAGATCGATATACTGACTCTACCTTCACTTTATATTTTAGAATGTATTTTGTATGTCCGCAAAAATCGAGGGCTTTTCAAAACTAGAAGCGACTTCCATAATTTAAATACACGCAGTAAACACGAAATTGTATTACCCAAATTCAGATTAACGAAAACTAGCAAGTCTTTTCTTATAAACAGTATACGCTTTTATAACAAGTTGCCAAAGTCAGTTATAGAACTGACCGACGGAAAGTTCAAAAATCACATCAAACGTGTCCTTATTAAAAAAGCATATTATAAAATCAAGGACTACGTTGAAGATAAAAATATTTGGTTTTAGCTCCTTCTGCACATGCGGCTTCCCTGGTAACTCATAAACGGCACAAATATGTGGATGTCTCTAACTATTCTCAATCTAATTTTTCTTCATTTAATAAGACTTTTTACAATGGTTTTCAATTATCTTTATAGCCCTTTGCTAAGAATAGTTACAGCACTGATAACAACATTTGTGCCACATGTTAAATTTAGTCTTGTTATACTTTGTATAGATTATTTTACCGATTGGTTTGTAAATGTGTGAACATTGTAGGCCTTCTAGATTTCTAGATTGTTAACATTGTATCTCGTTTTACATTTTTTTAATTTTTTGTTTATTTATTATATAATCACTTCTTGTTTAAGTTTCTTACGACTTATTATCGGGCCTGCGTTGTCCCCCCATCTAAGTACTGCTGTAACATGGAAATATTGTAAAACCAAACAATTTTTTAAAAGAGTAACCATGGAGTTTCTTGCCGGTTCTTCTCCATAGGAATCGACCAACACGAACCGTGCACATTGTCGACGTTTTATAAGTGCCCATGTAGGCCTATGTGAAATAAAAATTATTGATTTTGATTTTGATTTTTGAATAGCATATGCTTCGCGTACGCTTAACTCTAGTGAAATAAACTATAGCACTTTCGAAAAGGAAATATTGGCTATAGTCTGGGCAACGAAGTATTTCAGACCATATTTATTCGGACGTAAATTTAAAATTGTGACCGACCAACGCCCTTTGCCCTAATGGGTAATGAATATTAAAGAACCGAATTCCCGTTTAACCCGTTGGAGATTACGGCTAAGCGAATTTGAATTCACAGTTAGGAGCAAGGAAAGCATAATACTAATGCAGATGTTTTGTCACGAATAGAAATTCTTAATGAAGAAGCTAGTTTGATAGTAGTTACCACCTCACAAGGTGCACCTTCAGACTCAGATTCTATAACTGAAACCGCGGATTCTGGGACTTTAAGCGGCCATAATGATTAAGAAAATCCCATTATAGAAATCCCTATTTCTGACGACCCCCTTAATAAGTTTAATAAGCAAATATATCTTAATGTTGTTGGAGATATAAAAAGCAGGCTTAGTGTTTCTAACCAGTTATAGTTGCTATTCTGAAACTAACGGGACTTAGAATTAATTATACATTCCTGAAATTTGAATAAATACTCATTAAAATTAATAATCATTTAAAATTATTAATAAATAATCATTTTCATTAAAAACAAAATGGATTTCCGGCTTGCAGTTTAATTTTTTTTTTTGTTGCAGGGTAGAGTGTCTTCGGTGAAGTTTTGCCAATGCAGCGCCATCGATTGGAAAATAAAAAATATTTATTTTTTTCTTAATAAATGTTTACGAAACCAAATGTTGTTTTGTTTATTCTAATGATTTTTTAAGATCCACAGTAACACTGGAGAACAATCTTTAACTTAATCAAGCAGAAGATAAATATCGTCAATAAAATATTGACTTTAAGTTTGATAATAACCTCAAAGCAGTTTTGATTTTTGACTGAATTGTATAACTGAATAAATTGAAAACTAAAAAGTTTTTGAATATGTATTTAATTTGTAATGAGTTCTAATTGTATAGCTTTTCTAGATCTGAATAAAAATGGTGAACAAGATCTGAAAGAGCACTGAATACACCGGCTTTAGCATCTGGTACAAAAACTTAAAGTTGCAGTTTTAGCATAATCATGACTAACTAAGGTAATGGGTCACAACAAGTAACCCTGGAAAATCCATTCGTGATTAAAACTTTTCAATAATATTTGTTTGTTTCAAATCTATATTAAGAAGTTACTTAAACGAAGGCAATCCTCGAGTTCATTCAGTACGGCACCAACTCTGTATAGTACAGGTTCTTGCTCCTCGTGAGTTTACAACAGTTAATTCTTAGCAAAGATATACCAGTACGTCATCGTCGAACAAATCTTGAAGTAACATTTACTGCCAACGAACAACAATGATTTATTTCAAGTGTAACATATAACAAGCTATTAAAATAGTAACGCTTTAGATGACTAACCCTGATTGATTACATTTTCCTGTTTTATTGACGTCAAATGGACCCAAACAAAGGAATAATTGGGATAAAGCCCGAAGAAAACCATAAATATGTTTAATTATGGTTTAGGTAATTATTTTAATTGTTAGCTATTGTTTTTTTTTTTTTATCGATTATCTGACAAAATATCAGCAATCAAAAAACAAACAAAAACAAAGGATGTTTCAGTTACAATAAGGAAACTTAAATGGAAGTGGACGGGGCATACTATAAGAGGACGAGAGAAATGGTGTAAAACTATAATGTACTGGTATCCGAGAGACAAAAAAAGAAACCGAGGTAGACCATTTAGGAGATGGGTGGACCACATTAAAGCAGTCGCGGGCAGCGCATGGACCAGAACAGCTGAAAACAGGAGTCTATGGAGGCAGTTGGAGGAGGCCTATGTCTATAATAGACAAACAGACAAAAATGATAATAATTAAACTAATTCAAAAATTTAATTTATTATGGGAAATATTGTAATCAAATTCATATTAATACTATTGTTTAAATATATTAAATAATAATTCAAATGAAATAAATGATAAATGATAAATGATAAATGATAAATGATTTTATTTCTGCAAGTTGGTTTGTACAAACACTTTTACATGTCGATCATATTTTTTAAAACTAGATGAGGTCGGCGTTTCCTATCTGACTACTCTGAGAAGAAAGGCCGAAACAAACTCAGAGGTCACAGTCTCTTTTAAAGTCTTGACAAAAACTTGGTTATATCATGTGAAGACCATGTAGACATATGTCTGAAATGGTCTTTTGAGGAAAGAACCAGCCAGATTGAGTGGACCTGTCCAGTCAGTGCACGCATTTGTCAATAACCGAGCAGCTCAACTCAGAATTTACGGAGCTCAACGATTCGACGAACAATACCAAAGAAAGGACATTCGGGTAGGCCGCATAAACTACTCAAACTGCCAGACCATGAGTAAAAACTAACTAAGTTATAATAAAAAACAAAAATCCACATAGTCTTCACATTCACAATAATAAAAAAATAAAAAATATAATACTTTAAAAAGTAAATATTCTTGTCATTGCAAGAAAACAAAAAAAAATATCAAAATTAAAAACAAAATTCACGGTGCAAAATATAAAAAAAATCAAAATTAATTGGAGCAGCTCAATCCCAAGCCTTTTTGTCCTCAACGTAATCTTTAATAGTATAAAACGCTTTCTGACACAACTTACGTTTAATGAATGATTTGAATTTATTAAGACTTAGATCTTGTACGTGGCTTGGAAGCTTATTATAAAAGCGTACACATTGACATCTAAACGAGCCACCTATCTTCTTGAGCCTTGTTGTAGGTACTACAAATTTGTGTTTGTTCCTAGTATTTATGTTATGGATATCACTGTATTTTTTAAACAATTTTATATTTTTATGAGCATATAAAAGATTTTCATAAATATACTGAGAGGGCACAGTCATTACATTAATCTCCTTAAATTTCTCTCTGAGAGAGTGCCTCGGGCTTAATTTATATATGGATCGAACAGCTCTTTTCTGCAAAACAAAGATATTCTGGATGTCGGCGGCATTTCCCCACAACAGAATACCGTACGACATTACACTATGAAAATAGCTAAAGTATACTAAACGGGCTGTCTCTATGTCAGTAAATAATAATTGTGCATGTAAAATTTAAGTATTTTGTCTGAATAGGCTCTTTTTATTTTATTTTTTTAATTGTTTAATATTAATAATATTAATACAACTTGTAATGTCGATGAGGAATATAAATATTTTTTTTAGGGTATTTGTGGACAGAATATTATTAGCTGTTCTGGACAAAGCTTACTAACATGTGATACATCATTAGATATGTGATGCTAAGTCTAGACTACTTGATGATTCATTTTATTAACATATATCTAAAATTTTAAACACATTGTCCAAAAATGGAACTCGAACATCTTCCGCTGATAATTATTGCTTAGCTCTTCATAGAAGCTGGTGAAGGAAATCAGTACACATTTAGAAGCAATTTATAATTTTCGACATGAAAATTGTTCCTGGTAAACCATTTGAAACACATACTGAAACCGTCATACAAAGGAGATGTTTGATTTTGGGCCATCACTATAATATATGTACACTACATAGATAATAAATATGATAAAAATAGGGGCATTCCATAAAAATACTAATAAATTAATTTGAAGACGAGTACAGGAGTAACAAAAATAATCTTTTTTTTTTATTAAGATGACCCTATTTTTAGGGCAGCCATGACAGTTGTGTTTGATAAGACGTTTTACGACTTTGACAGTTTTATGAACTGACGTCTTTGAGTCTTTCTTAGCTTTGACTCTGAATTGGTTATGTTTCGGAGTTTTTAGTGATTGTTTTACTACTACGGACATTAATTGATTGCTTCTCTGTTGCATTTGAATTTGTGTTGTTTTTTATTGAGGCAGACATTACGATGACACGTCAAATAAATGTCATTGTCAAAATGACATACTTCGCATACTGTCATTGCACAAATGTCATTCTTCGCATACTGTCATTGTCAAAGTGACATTTTTCGCATACTGCTGATCGGATCCACCATGTTTATTTGTAAACTGTGTTTCTCTACTTGACTAAGTTAATTTGAGTTTACATTGAAACGAAGTGAAATTAAAGAAAAATAACAGTATAAAACAGTTACTATATTATATAGCGATTTTTACATTTAATGTGCATAGTGCTGGCCCAGACTCTATACATTTCTGGAACGTCACCTTTGGCACAGAGATAGATTATAGTCTGGATTAGCACATAGGATACTTTTTATCCCGGGAATATGTTCCCTTGGAATAATTTTCGAAATTCACAAGTTTGTGACGATGGGTGTTTGTTACTCTTTCACGCAAAAACTACTGAACGGATTTTTATGAAACTTTACAGAAATAGCTTACTAGCTTCTGCCAGCGGCTCCGTCCGTGTGAATGTCGAAAATTATCCCAAGGGATCATATTCCCGGGATAAAAAGTATCCTATATGCTATTCCAGACTATAATCTATCTCGGTGTCAAATTTCATCCAGATCCGTCCAGCTGTTTGAGCGTGAAGTAGTAACTAACATACAAACACAAACACATACACTCACAAACTTTCACCTTTATAATATTAGTGTGATACATCAGACGAACACATAGACAAAAAAAGATAAAGATATTGGGCGAATTACTAAAACAACGCGGGCGGCAGCTAGTCTTCCATATACTTCGTCTATTGTGGTCGGTTTCAACATGTTTGTCGTAGAATATTTTATTTATCCGGATCTCACTGTGGACAATATTGATGCTCGAGGACAACAGGACTGGCGAGAACTTTGCGTTAGAAGCCGGATGAAATTGAGTTCGTCTTATACAGGGAGAGTCATTTCCCGGAATAAGATAATTTCAGGAGGAAGTTTATAAATACAGCGGTGAGTTAGTTAGTGGTCTATTATTGGCTGGTAACAATGCGTTATTAGATTTGAGGATAATCCCAACTAACAAATCAATGTTTTATAATAGTCAATTTAACGTTTTACACTTTGAGTCTAGTTTTTAAGATTGGTCGCAGAAACGTAAATATAAACGTATAAATAACGCGAATTAGGCCCAAATTACACGACAATATTGTCGTTTAGTAGTTAAGTAGAAGTCAGCCAATGACCGTTTAAACGTTGTATACAAGTTAAATAAAAGTACAGAGACCGACTTTACGGTCCAATACTGGTTATGATGAGTCTCTTATGTGACCGCTTATGTCACATAGCTGTTACAATGACGTTTTCAAAAGACTGCTCAACGGCAACCGTTTTGTTTCGTTTGTTAAATATTGTGCCGGTGTTTAAATAAAAAAAGGTAAGTAAATGTCTATTTCCATAATTACAAAATATCGATTTATTATGCATTATTTAAATGAGTGTGAGATAATGATAGTTGTGTTAATCTTTCAGGGAACTTAAGTTTTATGACAATGTATATAATTATGTGTTTTTGTGAAGTTTTTAACGCCCTCCTCTATTTCTCTGTATTTGAATCGTTTTAATTAATTATCCAAAATATGTTTTCATAATAAAGCATCAACCATCTTGTTTACGTTGTATAGCGACCTTTATATAACACTAATATAACAAAAAGGTCGTATACATTTTCTTGAGTCTATGACGCCGCGGCCATATTCAGTTTACTTTAGGGTTCCATATGCATTACTTACAGATCTAATAAACATTGCATAACTTGAACAGAGAACTAACTCGGCCCTTTATGATTATAAATTCATCTTCTTTTCTTGTCAATGGCTATCTAATCAAATAGTACGTTTAGCCCAGATTAATTTATTTAAATGTTTTTTTTTCAGGTCTAACATAGGATACGAATGAACTATGGTAGTGTTCTTGGACATCGATAAATTTTTGATCTGAAATTATTTAAAACGTCTTAAAAGAGAAAAATGGCCTTGGCGAAGCATTTATTTTACCTTTTCAAACAAATGTTATAACTGTCACAGTTCCATTGTTAATTGTTTAATTTTATTGTTGTTGTTTACATTAAATGATAATTAAAAAAAAAAAAAAATACGGAATCTTTTTCGGCAACATTAATTCGTTCTATCCCTTTTTTAAAAGACAAAACAAAATAGAAATGGTTCAATTAAAGTGTGGATTTGACCTTTAAATGATTCAAAAGTCTACTTAAAGTAATGTAACCGTAGAAATTCAACATTTTAGTTGCATACAAGTCTTAGTAAGTCTTCCATACGATCAAAATAGTTTTGTTATAAAAAGGTCATACGCAAACGTTTAAGTGGCGTTTTAATTATATAAAAGTTATGTTAAGATTCACACACGACGATGGTTGTCTTACAAAAACCTTTTATTTAACCGAAACGTTGATATGACCAATACATTGTCCAATAAACGTCATGGCTGGCACCATTAGCCGACGTCATATATGTTAGTCCTGAAAACTTTTACTCAACATATGCACTGGCACCACTATCCGACGTCATATAAGTTAGTTCTGAAAACGTCTACTCTACATATGCACTGACACCACTATCCGACGTCATATAAGATAGTCCTGAAAACATTTACTCAACATATGCACTGATACCTGTCTTGTCGTGTTCTTATTAATTAAAACAATCTTGGTGGTCAAGGGTATTCTTCTTATTTATTATTTCTGTGATAATCAGTGCTTTTACATTTCTAAGTACCTAATTAATATAACAACCGACTGGCTTGTTAATGTACCACTGACAGCTGTCACAAAACCCAGCTCTCATGTTGCGTTCCGTTAATACATCATCCCCTTTAAAAAACAACATTAATTTTACAAACATTTACCCCCCTTTCAAAAAAAATAAAAAAAGTAAAACATATTTTAAACAATTATAAGCTTATTGCTAAACCTTATAATATTACACAACAGTTACACATTCAACCAGTGAGGACCTCACCCTTGAGAACCACAAAGTCTATGCTGGTCGAATAAAGAAAGAGGTTCTGGTATAATTAACATTATTCCTATCTCTTATATTATAAGCCCTGTTTCCATTAATACTATTTATTACTCCTTCTAACCATACATTTTTATGAATATCTTTCTTAAACCATATGTTTTGACCAATGACAAAGTCTTTTTTAATTCTACTTGTCTTATTATAATTTCTAATGTTCCTATCAGCTTGTTTACTAAAATGAACTTGTACATTATTATTTATTTTTGGTTGCAAATATTTGTGTGTAGTTATTAATTTTGTTCTTAGATTTCTATTCATTAACAATTCACAAGGAGAAAAGTTTGTTCCTGCCACGGGTGAAACTCTATACTTTAACAAAGCGACTCTATAATCTGTGTTGTCTTCATTACATTTATACAATATTTTCTTAGCAATCTGTACTCCTCTCTCAGCCATCCCATTGGACTGTGGATATCTAGGACTAGTGTAAGTATACTTAAAACCCCATTCCTGAGCAAATTGTTTACATTCCCTAGAATCAAATGGTACGTGATCTGAAATAATCTCACAAGGTACACCAAAATTACTAAATAATTCTATTAAGCAATTATTAATTGCACTAGCACTTTTGTTATTCAGAATCTTCATATCTAACCACTTAGAATAGTAATCATACATTACTAAATAACTTTTCCTCTTAAACTCCATTATATCAATACCTAACTTTAAAAATGGTAAACTAGGAACTGAATGTGGCATCAACGGTTCTTTTACATTATTATTTTGATAAGTTTGACAAGGAAAACACTTTTTTACAAATTCTTCTATATGACTATCAATGTGAGGCCAATAATATAACTTTCGTGCTAATTGTTTCATTTTAGTAATTCCTATATGTCCTTCATGTAATGTTTTTATTATTGATATTCTTAAATTTTTAGGTACTATTAACCTATCTTTATAAAATACTAAATTATCATCAAATGACAGATCGTCTTTTATCTTATGGTAACTATGTAAATAATCTGGAATGTTTTTACTACTAGGCCAATTATTTTTACTAAATTCTATTATTTCTACCAATTCCTTATCTTTTGAACTTTCATTAATTAACTGAGATTTTTGTTCTTCAGTACATTCTAAATTTTTTGATAAGCCCACACAATGAATAACCTCATACAAATAAGAATCATCAACATCGTTACATTCTTGATATGAACGAGATAATAAATCTGCTATATATAAAAATTTTCCTTGTAAGTATTTAAATTCTATATTATATTTTAATAATTTAAGTTTTAATCTTTGCAGTCTAGGTGATGGTATCTCATGCAAATGTTTCTTTAATAAGCATTCCAAAGGTTTGTGATCATTAATAATTGTTATTTTATGTCCATAAATAAAATAATGAAACTTCTTAGTGGCCCATACTATACTTAACAATTCTTTTTCTATTTGAGAAAAATTTCGCTCAGACTGTGTTAAACTACGAGATGCAAAACAAACTGGCTTATTATTTTGTAATAAGCAACAACCAATACCATCCTTGGATGCATCGCATTGTACTACAATAGGTAATTTACTGTTAAAATTCTGTAATATTGGAGCTTCAGTTATCTTTTTCTTAATACTATTATAAACATTTTCATGAACTTCAGTCCAAATCCATTCAACATCTTTTTTCAACAACAAATGTAGTGGTGATGCAATATTAGCCATGTTCGGAATAAACTTTCTTAAATAACTCACCATACCGAGAAAAATTTGCAATTCTTTTTTATTAGTTGGACTTTTCATTTTTAATATGGCATCTACCCTGTCTGGGTCTATTTTCATACCTTGTTCTGAGAATATGTGACCAAAATATTTTACTTCTTTTAATTTATATTGAAATTTATTCTTATTAAATCTAACATTATGCTCTAAAGCCCTTTCAAAAACTTTATTTAATATTGCATCATGATCCTGCTCAGTGTTGCCACAAATTAACAAATCATCACAGTACACAATGACACCTGGTATGTCTCCGAAAGCCATTTCACTATATTTTTGGAAAATTTCTGGAGCCACCGACAAACCAAATGGCATTCTCAAAAATTTATAACACCCATAAGGGCTGTTAAACGTACAAAGGTCATTAGAATCCTCACTTAATTTAATATTATAAAAACCGTCAGATAAATCTAATACTGAGAAACATTTCTTATTACACAATTTAGAAACAATCTCATCTATAGTAGGTATCAGATGATGCTCTCTAATTAATACTTTATTAAGATCCTTAGGATCCAGGCAAATTCTTAATGAACCATCTTTCTTTTCAATAATAACCAAATTGCTTACAAAATTTTTAGGGTGTTCAACTCTCGCAATGACTTTGTGCTTCACTAGAGCTTCCAACTTGTCCGCGAGGCGCTCCATAAGTGCATTAGGCACTCTCCGTGGCGGTCTCACTACAGGTTCCACACCAGGTTGAATGCGTAGCTGCAGTGGACTCTTAAATTCCCCAACACCCTGAAACAGTTTAGTATTAATATTAATTATATTTTCCTTATTGTTATTACATCCAATCTCAGTTTTAATTGTATTAATATTAGTATTATTTATCAAATTAAGTTTTATTAAAGAATTTAAGCCAAGTATAGGTCTTACTTGCTCTTTTACTATTAAAAATTCCAATTTTAAACAGTTATTATTCTTATTATTATAAACTTTTAATGTTATCTTGCCTAGTGGCACCAACTTACCACCCCCAAAGACCTCTATTACTGTTCTAGTCTCAGAGAAACTTATATTATTTTCATCATCGACTACTTTCTTCAAATCAGTTAAGCCTATCACATTAACCTGTGCCCCTGTGTCACATTTAAAACATACTCTTTTATTTTCAACTCTTAACATCTCTGTCCATTCATTTTTTTTTAAATCTACAGTACAAACTAGTCATAAGTCATGTACATTATTCTGATCATCATTTTCATTAATATTATGGACTTTTTTATTGACACTTCTATCTCTACACACTACACTGAAATGATTCATTTTATTACATTTATTACACTGTTTACCATAAGCTGGACACTGCCTTGGACCATGCTTGTAGTTACATTTTTTACAATTGAAGTAATTATAATTGAAACCATCCTCCTTACTGTTAATGTTGGTCCTATTATTATTAAACAGCCCATTTTTATTATTATTAGAATACTTAGCTTTAGCAGATGTTGTGTGTTGCTGCAATGACCTCTCCGCATGCACCGCATGTACCTCCGGGTTAGCCAGCACCTTCATATGTTCTCTGGACAGCTCTGCTGACCGACAGATGTCCACTGCCTTGTTCATCGTCAGGTCCTTGACTTCGAGAAGCTTCTGCTGCATCCGTTGCTCCTTAACACCAATAACGATCCTGTCCCGAATCATCCGTTCTTTCTGGTCTCCGAAATTGCAATTTTCCGCCAACTTCCTGATGACTGTATTAAATGCATCGAACGATTCATCCTCTTCTTGTTTCCGTTTGTTAAAATTATAGCTGTTAATAACCTCATTCTGCTTTGGTTCGAAATAATTATCAAATATGTTCAGGACATCATCTAATTTCGCCTTTTCATCAGACTTCAACACATTAAAATATAATTCTTGAGCTTGTTGTCCAATACAATTTAACAAAATTGCCGTTTTTCTGGTCTCGGCCAATTTTTCGAATCCGGCAGCCAGCATGAAAATCTTAAAACTTTGCTTAAAACTTTGCCATTGTGGATAACAGTTCTCAATATTATCTAAATTTAGGCCCTTCGGCATTTTATATTCCACCGCACACATGTTATTCACTTCTACTTTCTGTTCTTCTTCCGACATTTTTCTTATTTCGTGCGTGCCGCAATGTGCTTTTTGTTAGCGTAGGTTATGTTATTTTTTAAAATCTTTTTGAATCCTACCGGCTGCGCCATGTCTTGTCGTGTTCTTATTAATTAAAACAATCTTGGTGGTCAAGGGTATTCTTCTTATTTATTATTTCTGTGATAATCAGTGCTTTTACATTTCTAAGTACCTAATTAATATAACAACCGACTGGCTTGTTAATGTACCACTGACAGCTGTCACAAAACCCAGCTCTCATGTTGCGTTCCGTTAATACAATACCATTCTACAACGTCGTATAAGTTAGTCCTGAAAACGTTTACCCAACATATGCACTGGCACCATTATCCGACGTCATATAAGTTAGTCCTGTAAACATTTACTCAACATATTTACTGACACCATTCTACAACGTTGTATAAGTTAGTCCTGAAAACATTTACTCAACATATGTACTGACACCATTCTACAACGTTGTATAAGTTAGTCCTGAAAACGTTTACTCAACTTTATATTAAGACATTACAGTCCCGCGACTGAACCGTCGTAAGATAAACGTCTATATATCAAAATAGTTAACTACATACCACTATATAACTGTTATATACCATGAAGTCTTATAAGACTAGAATTATACGACGTTTTTGCTAGTTGGGATGGTCCTAAATATGGCCTATAAAGCTTTCGTTTCATATTCTATTTTCGTCCCGTTAATTCTTAGGAAAAACCGATGGCCGATGGTCGATTTGGGACATAAGGAATATAATAACTTTCGTTCTGACATCATAATAGTAGATTATTAACCAAGGGGATAAAGCAGTGCCTTCTGTCGCGGGTGACGATTTAAATCGCGAGCGTAGCGAGGGATTTAAGTTCACCCAAGACAAAGACAGCTTTATCACCGAGGCAAATACTCTACTTTTAGTACCATTTGCGAAAAAAATAGCACAATATAAACTTAACGTATATTTATTTGAAGAAAACAAAAACGCGGCAAATTCCTAGACTAATATTTTTTTTGTCGGTAAAGCAAAGGCATCAAGCTCATACGGCCTCGTCGGTTTTCGTAATTTTATTTAATAATCATAACTGCATAATAAATGCGTATTCCTTTTTCAAAAAGATGTATAAAGCTTTATATACAAACTCAATGGTGTAAACACAGATGTAGTTCAGTGTAAATTTCGGTAAGTATTCCAAATTTAAATCACATTCTCCCCCTAGAGGATGAATGAAATTCAGTACAATTTTCTTTCCCTGTTTTTAACAGATTAAAAATTACTATTGTTATGTTCGCTTTTTGTGGCATAGAATGTTACTTTTTTGAGCAAGTGGTACGAAAATAAAATTTAATGGCATTAATATTAACAAATCGTTTATCTAAGTTTATCTAATAGTAATAATTAAGTTTATCTTTTCTTATTTTAATTTAATTAAATCCAATATGTATTTTTTAATATCAATCATTTCCACGTAAATTTAAAATTTAGTTTAATCCATCAAGTGGTGTGCCTATTTCTAGGTAATGAGTCGGGAAGAGATTGGCTGGATAAGCCGGTTGCGTCTATGCCACACTGGCATTTGGGGTTTTTTGAGACAATTTTAACCAACATATTGTAGCACTTTATATTATACTAGCTGACCCGGCAAACTTTGTTTTGCCATAAAAACACCACACATTTATCTACCCTACCTACCCTACCCTACCCTACCCGACCCTACACTACCCTACCCTACCCTACACTACCCTACCCTACCCTACACTACCCTATCCTACACTACTCTACCCAACACTACCCTACACTACCCTACCCTACACTACCCTACCCTACCCTACCCTACCCTACGCTACCCTACCCTACCTACCTACCTACATTACACTACTCTACCTACCTACCCTACCCTACCCTACCTACCCTACCCTACCCTACCTACCCTACCCTACCTACCTACACTACACTACTCTACCTACCTACCCTACCTACCTACCCTACCCTACCCTACCCTACCCTACCCTACCCTACCCTAGGTCTTGGAAGATGTGGCGGTTCTGATTTTTGAGAGCTTTTATCGTTTCTTCGTAGGTGAAGAACAGAAGATAGTGGAGGTTCTGTACAAGAAACGCCACAGGAACCCGCACATGTGCCACCTAGTGTTGAGGGTCGCCACAGAGGTCTGGCGGCGCATGCTCGAGGTTGGATCGGTGCATCTGGACCTTCAGCGGGTAAGGGTCGAAGACCAGTCCCCGCTCGTCCAGTGCTCGCTCTGCCTCGGGTATGGGCATAGCCGACGCACGTGCACGGAGACCGTGCCAAAGTGCAGCCACTGTGGCGGACCTCACATGAGGACGGAGTGCGCGGACTGGAGTGCTGGTCTACCACCGACCTGCTGCAACTGCACACGTGCCAAAATCGACTGCATGCACCATCACGCCTTCAGCTCAGAGTGCACAATTAGGAAAAGATGGGACGCTATAGCCCGCTCATCCATAGCGTACTGCTAAGGGCACCCCGGGGACTCCTGCCCAACAAACAGCAAGACCATACCGAGTGGCCCAAGCGAATCTTCAACGTAAGGAACTGGCGACCACCGAACTCTTTTTAGAGGCCAGTGAACGAAAGATCTCGTGGGCACTGATTCAGGAGCCGTATGTGGGCGGAGCACGAAGTATGAAGAGCTACCGTGGAGCGAGAATCTACCAGTGCGAGGTCGATGGAAGTGGGAGGGTTAAGGCGGCGATAGCCGTCTTTGATCATGACCTGGACGTCATACCCTACCCGAAACTCACCACAAATAACATCGTTGTGGTGGGGATCCGTACCAAAGCCTGGGAAATCGCAGTAGTCTCCTATTACTTCGAGCCAGACCAACCCATAGGGCCATACCTGGACCAGTTGACCAGGATCCAAACGGAAGTGGCCACCGGTAGATTGCTGATAGGTGGCGACGCAAATGCGAAAAGCGCCTGGTGGGGCAGCATCAAAGAAGATCCCAGGGGAGAGGACATGTCCGCTACCCTGGACGAACTGGAGCTTCAGGTTCTAAACACTGGTGACGCTCCCACCTTTGACACTATCAGAGATGGTCGAGCGTATAGAAGCCATGTGGACGTTACGGCATGTTCACTCGACCTTTTTGACCTGGTGGATGGCTGGCGGGTCGACACGGGAGCAACATCCTCGGACCACAACACGATATTTTTTAATGTTAATATAAAAAAGGAAATAGGAATGAGTATAACCAGAACTACAAGAAAGTTTAACACGAAAAAAGCGAACTGGGAAGCTTTTTATAGTAAAATAGAAGAAAATAAAATTAGAGAAAATATAAACTTAGAAAGAATAATAGAAATAGAAAATAAACAACAGCTAGAGGAAATAGTAAATAAATATATAAATATAATATCAGAAACATGTCAAAGCACCATTCCAAAAATAAATATCAAAACCAAGCTTACCTGTCCGTGGTGGTCCGAGGAGCTCACCGTGAAGAAGAGGGAGGTGATGACGAAGAAGAACCGCGTCCGCAATGCCGCACCGGTCCGGCGAGCCAAGGTCGTTAGCGAGTACCTGAAAGCAAAAGAAGAATATGAGATGCAGGCAAAGAGTGCCCAAATCGCCAGTTGGAAGGAGTTTTGCCGGAAGCAGGATCGTGAGGGAGTTTGGGAGAGTTTCTACAGGATCATTGGTAGGACCGCCAAAAGGCAAGAAGACCTGACCCTTTGCAGCGATGGTGCATTCCTCAATCCGAGTGAATCGGCCGCCCTACTAGCGAACACGTTCTACCCCGAAGACAGAGTAGACCAGGACAACGCTGACCACAGGCGAATCAGAGAAGCAGCCAGCCGAGTAAATGAGTGGGCATATGATGAATATCATGATCCCCCATTTACGACGCTGGAGCTGAAATCTGCCGTGGCGGGTTTCAATCCCAAAAAGGCACCAGGAGGGGACGGACTGACTTCTGATATCTGCAGTCGAGCGATCCACCAGGACCCGGACGCTTTCCTTGCCCTCTACAATAAGTGCCTTGAATTGGCACACTTCCCGACCACCTGGAAGGAGGCTACAGTCGTAGTCCTCAGAATGCCGGGCAAGGACAGCTATACCACCCCCAAGGCATATAGACCAATCGGTTTGTTGCCTGTTCTGGGGAAGGTCCTGGAGAGGATGGTCGTAGCGCGTCTAAAATATCAGCTCGTACCGCGGTTTAGTACCCGTCAGTTTGGCTTCATGCCCCAGAGGAGCACTGAGGACGCCCTCTATACGCTAGTGCAGCACGTACAGGACAAGTTGAGGCTGAAGAAGCTAATTGTCCTGGTGTCGCTGGATATAGAGGGCGCCTTCGATAGCGCCTGGTGGCCAGCTATCAGAGTCAGACTGGCTGAGGAAAAGTGCCCGGTCAATATCAGAAGGCTGATAGACAGCTATCTCGATGGTAGGAAGGTCAGGGTTAGGTACGCCGGGGAGGAATGCACTCGAGGGACTGGGCTGCGTTCAGGGGTCGATCGGAGGTCCAATCCTGTGGAACCTCGTTCTCGACCCTCTACTGCAGGACCTAGAGCAGCGCGGACTTTTCGTGCAGGCGTTCGCGGATGACATCGTCTTGGTCGTGGATGGGGACACGGCGACTGAAGTCTCTAGAACTGCCAATGCAGCCCTCGCCCATGTTCAGGATTGGGGCGTCCGAAATAAGCTGAGGTTTGCACCGCACAAAACCTGTGCGATGACCATAACCAATAAGCTTAAGTACGACACTCCAATGCTGAGCATGGCCGGGGTCGACATCGGTATGGTCAAGAAAATGAAGTTGCTGGGTCTTACCATAGACGATAAGCTCACTTTCAATGAGCATGCCGCGAACGTCTGCAAGAAGGCAGCTGCCGTTTACAAGCGGCTGTCCCGAGCCGCAAAGGTGAGCTGGGGATTAAACACGGAAGTCATACGCACAATTTACACAGCAACGATTGAGCCCATAGTGACACACGCAGCCGCCGCCTGGGCACCCGCTGCAAAAAAGTTGGGTATACGGAAGAAGTTAGGCTCTGTTCAACGAGGATTCGCTCAGAAGCTCTGCAAATCTTACCGTACTGTCTCTCTGAACTCGGCACTGGCACTGTCTGGGATACTACCTCTGGACCTGCGCATACAAGAGGCAGCCGCCCTGTATGAAGCGAGGAGAGGGTCATCCCGGCTTCTGCCAGGAGACAGGGAGATTGAGAGTGCGGTAAGGTTTGCGGAAGCCCCTCATCCAGCTATGCAAATGCCCCTGGAGTTCATGTGCCTGGCAGACCAAGAGTTACTAGACAGTAACAATGTGCAAGCGGTGCGAATCTTCACCGACGGCAGCAAGATTGAGGGGAAGGTAGGAGCCGCGTTATCCATCTGGGATAATGAAGGCGAAGTCCGGAACCTCAAGCTTAGCCTTGCCGCGTACTGCACAGTCTGCCAGGCGGAACTCCTAGCCATTTGTAGAGCGACAGAAGTGATCCTCGCGCGGCAAGAGGGGAGCTATGGTGTGTACAGCGACTCAATGGCAGCATTGCAGACGCTTACAAACCATGGCTCTCTCCATCCCCTGGCAGTCCGCGCACGTGCCAATCTGGCTCACGCCCTGGGCCAGAGCAAAGTTGTTACTTTGTTCTGGATCAAGGCCCACGCGGGCCTGCCGGGGAATGAGCGAGCGGACGAGCTGGCCAAGGAAGCAGCATTGTCGTCACGGAGGAAGCCGGACTACGACCAGTGTCCGGTTTCATTTATTAAGCGACAGATCCGTTTGGAATCGCTTGATGAATGGAATCGGAGATATGTGTCGGGCGAGACTGCTTCTGTGACGAAAATGTTTCTTCCGGACGCAATAGTGGCTTTCCGTACTGTACAACAGGTGCGGCCCGAAGGCGTCCTCACGCAGGTTTTGACGGGGCACGGTGGGTTCTCTGAATACTTGAATCGGTTCAAGTGTAAGGAGAGCCCATCATGCGTCTGCGATCCAGGCGTGGCAGAGACTGTCCAGCACATACTTGTAGAATGCCCGTTATTTATCAGGGAGCGCTACCAACTTGAATGTGTGTTTTTGGAATATTGCATTAGAGTAGCCACTGCGGTTATACATCGAAATAAAACCTGAGGCGCACCGTGCTTCATTTATATTTTTGTGTGATATTTAAATGCAAGCACGGAATGCAGCAAGGACATGTATAGCCGGCAGTATTTCATGTTAGTACCTAAGTTTATAGACTGTGTAATTGATTACTGTGATATTTTTTTTTTTAATAACTGTGCTTTTGTGTTTTTATCCCTTTCATGTATCTATCTGTGATAAAAAAGCACCTTTTGTATTTTTTTGTATTACCTGTGATAAACAGCACCATTTGCACAATTCTGTGATACCGCACTTTTTGTATTTTTGAACTTCTTGTATATTTCCTAACTTTAACTGTGATAATTAGCATTTTTTTGTATTTTATTTTCTGGGATAAACAGAACATGTATATTTTATTGAATTTTAATTTGATTGAAATAAAAATGCCCGTAGTTATTTAAATAAACCCACACAGTATACAAGAAGATGAATGCACGATGAACCATAGTATGAAGAATAAAAGTGCGAGAGGAAAGAAAGATTGAACGGAATGTATGTGTTTGCAATCAATAGGCGCCAATTTCGTTGGTGGGATTAGTGTTAAAAAAAAAAAAAAAAAAAAAAAAAAAAAAAAAAAAAACCCTACCCTACCCTACCTACCTACCTACACTACACTACACTACTCTACCTACCTACCCTATCTACCTACCTACCCAACCTACCTACCCTACCCTACCCTACCCGACCCTACACTACCCTACCCTACCCTACCCTACACTACCCTACCCTACGCTACACTACCCTATCCTACACTACTCTTCCCAACACTACCCTACACTACCTTACCCTACACTACCCTACCCTACCCTACACTACCCTACCCTACCCTACCCTACCCTACCCTACCCTACCCTACCCTACCCTACCCTACCTACCTACCTACCTACCTACACTACTCTACCTACCTACCCTATCCAACCAAACTTTTTTTATTTTTTGCTTTTAAACCTTCCCTGTATTCTGTCGAACATAACAAAAAAAGAATTATTCAAATCGGTCCAGCCGTTCTCGAGTTTTAGCGAGACTAACGAACAGCAATTGATTTTTATATATATAGATGATTACATTATATATTTTTAGGTTTCCGTACCCAAAGGGTAAAAACGGGACCCTATTACTCAGATTCCGCTGTCCGTCTGTCTGTCTGTCACCAGGCTGTTTCTCATGAACCGTGATAGATAGATAGTTGAAATTTTCACAGATGATGAATTTACAACAAATACTAAAAACGGAATATAATAAATATTTAAGTGGAGCTCTCATACAACAAACGTGTTTTTTTGCCGTTTTTTGCGATAGTGGTACGGAAACCTTCGTGCACGAGTCCGACCCGCACTTGGCCGGATTTTTCTATTACTTTATAATATCTATTTTACACAGTTTTTAATTTATAAGTCAAGCACCTTCATGCGGGGTGCCAAAAATCAGCGCTGGGTGTCTGACGCCTAGCAAATGCTGAATTGGTAACCCTTTCGGTATGGGCACGCCCGGCGCAATCACTCTTAAATCTTTTTTGTACTTTTTAGGGTTCCGTAGTCAAATCGCAAAAAACGGAACCCATAAAGATTCGTCATGTCGGTCTGTCTGTCTATCTGTCTGTCTGTCCGTCCGTATGTCACAGCCCCTTTTTACCGAAACTTTAAGAACTATGCTGTTGAAACTTGGTAAGTAGATGTATTCTGTGAACCGCACTAAGATTTTCACACAAAAATAGGAAAAAAAAAAAAAAAAATTGGGGGTTCCCATACTTGAAACTGAAACTATTTTTTATTTTTCAATAAACCATTACGTGTGGGGTATCAATAAATAGGTCTTCAAAAATGATATTGAGGTTTCAAAGATAATTTTTTTTCTAAACTGAATAGTTTGCGCGAGAGACACTTCCAAAGTGGTAAAATGTGTGTCTCCCCCCTGTAACTTCTAAAATAAGAGAATGTAAACTTCCACTGAAAATTGGTTTGAACGAGATCTAGTAAGTAGTTTTTTTTTAATACGTCATAAATCGTAAACCACAATTTACCAAGTACCAGGCCCCTCAGAAAGTATTGCGAAAAAAAGTTTTTATATATGGGAGACTGGCCAGTTATAATGTTTTTCGAAAATATGATTATTTATAAGTAAAAATAAGTAAGTTCCAATTTCAAAATTTCCCTCCACATTTTTTGCGAGTTAATTCAAAGTATTGTGTCTCACTGAAATATGGATCTGCGCCGGGAACATTTTAGAGCTATGATTTTATACGATTTCAAGTGTCGCCTGAAACCGGATGAATCGTACGATAGACTTCAAATGGCATTCATGGATGAAGGCCCTTCCAAGGCAACCGTGTATCGTTGGTATAACGAATTCAAGCGCGGTCGACCAACTTTGGGGGATGACGAAAGAAGCGGTCGCCCTTTGACGGCTGTTACCGAAGAAAACGTGCTAGCAGTGAAAAATTTAATCCAAGACAATAGGCGAATTACATATCAGGAGATTCAACACATATTGAAGATTGGATCGGGAAGCGTTCACGAGATTCTACACAGCCATCTTCGCGTGAGGAGGATAGTATCACGCTGGGTGCCGCACAACCTCACCGATGCTCAGAAGCAGGCCCGGGTGGAATGGTGCCGTGATATGCTTAACAAATTTGAAGCAGGCTCGTCTCGGCATGTTTACGACATCGTTACAGGTGATGAGTCCTGGATTTATCAATACGACCCAGAAACCAAGCGCCAGTCGACTGTTTGGGTGTTTCAAAATGAGCCAACGCCTACCAAAGTGAAGCGATCTAGAAGCGGGGGTAAGATTTTGATCGCTAGCTTTTTTAATTTGACTGGCCACTTGGTATCAATTCCCTTACGGGATCAAAGAAGCATTAATGCCAAATGGTATACTACCAAATGTTTGCCAGAAGTTTTCTCTGTTATAAGCAACAAGCGACCAAACACAGGGCTCCGCGGGCTACTGCTCCACCACGACAATGCACCTGCGCACACCGCACTCAAAACGAGGGACTTCCTGGACAGCACGCCAGTCAAACTCCTGGGTCACCCTCCTTACAGCCCTGATCTAGCACCGTGTGACTTCTTTTTATTCCCAAAAATAAAAAATCAGCTCAAAGGGATACAATTTTCGTCGCCGGAAGATGCGCTGGCTGCGTTCGAGTAGGCTGTAAACGAGGTGTCTGCGGCGGACTGGAAAAAGTGTTTTGAAAACTGGTTTAGGCGCATGAATCTTTGTATAGAGGCTGGTGGAAAGTACTTTGAAAAGATTTAATAAAAATATATGTACGTATAGAACAATTTTTTTTAGTTTCGCAAAACTTTCTGAGTGTCCCACGTAGGTACGGAAACCTTCGTGCGCGAGTCCAAGTTTTTTTACTATTCTTTGCTGTTATTTTGTGATTGTTGTTGTTGTTGTGTTGCGTCTACGCCGAATAAATGTTTTCTATTCTACTATATTCTTTATACAGTATAAATGAATTTTTGAGCGAGAAAGAAGAAATATTGCTATTTTATTAACTTTAAAACTTTCGTTTCATACTTAAAAAACAATATATCACCTGATAAACCGATGACCTGGTTAAGGTTGCGGGAAGGCGACGCCTGGGGGAGGCCTATGTCCAGCAGTGGACGTCTTTCGGCTGAAATGATGATGATGATGATAATTATCACGGGAATTTAACGCGATGATTTCGATTGTTTGTTTACCTATTTCGCCCGACGTTTCGGCCGTGTTGCAACGACCGTGGTCCCGGGTAGACTGGTGTCTCGGTGTACTGGCTCCGTTGGGGCAGAAAATTCTTCCTTTACCCTCACATTTCTACACACTACACTGACCGTGTTCTTATTCTGTAAGTTTGCCGATTGCACTAAACGAGGTAATGTTTTTTGAATCACTGGATTCCACGCCGCGGCTAATTCCCAATCGAAATCATCGCGGTAAATTCCCGTGATAATTATATTGTTTTTCAAATTGCTATTTTTTTTTAAAGATTTACTAGCTCATTTCGGCGCGCACCACCTCCAAACATTTTACGTAAATCTTGACTGCTTCAACTTTGCTCGTCGAACCCTTCTATTCCACAGGTCCTATGCTAATCGCATCTAAAATAACTGAAAGAGAAAAACAAGTTTTGTTAATTATTGTTTTAGCAGTTGGGTTTTTTGTTTTAATAATAAGTGGTTTTATTTCAGAATTATTAGTTTAGTAATAAGGTAAGTTATAATTATATGAAAAGTAATGTGTAAACAATTGTAAGCTAAACTGAAATAAATAAATAAATAAATTATTTATGTTGCTATCAAAGTAACGCTTATCTTGAATTTATGGCAAAATAGTAACATAAAAGTTAATATATATAGATATATATATATGTCGCCGCGTAGGCGTGAATTTGCTAATTTATTATCCTAACTAATCGTTTTAAGTGTCTATGTCTATTTAAGTTGGGTTTTGAGTTCAGCGCCATCTATTGGCTCACTGTGGAATCAGTATTGATTCATAATTCATATGCTAATTTCAATGTTTAATTAATACGAGATGTTTAAATTAAACAGGAACACTTATTGTAGGACTTTTGGATTTGTTCTCATTTTAACTATTGCACATTTGACGAAGTAAATGTGTTTCATTATGTTATTCTTATTAAGTTGTCAAACAATGGCGGATGTTATAATTTCTATGACCAATAACCAGATTTAATAATTTAATACGAGAACTAAACAAATTTGAGTAAATGATTAAATACTAAGAAGTCATAAGACTATTTTACACAGCTATGTAATAATGAGAAACTTTCTAATTAGTAAGATTGTTAGATCACCGGAAACTTGAATAGTTTTGTTATTAGATGACTATTTCAATAATAAACTACAAACCACTTTGTATTTGTGAGTATTGAGGTTGTTTAATGTTAAAATAATTAACTGATCAGCATTTTAGTATTGTTTGCTAACTTTACTCAACTATCCAAGTAATTAGTGTCTAAACAAAAACAATATGGAAGTTCCGCCCCACTTAGAACGCGCATCGCGCGGACTATGTGTGAAAAATAAGAACTGATTAATAAATGTAATCGAATAGATGTTTGAAAACCTAATTAATTGTCATAAAGTGATTGTGTAATCTATAAAAACATTTAAAAAGAGTGTCCTGGAGTTTCTTGCTAGATCTCCTCCAGCGATCGACAAGGGCTTTGCGATCTAGCAAGCCACACGATGTGGTTTTAGCTTCAAGTTCATTTGAAAACTCAAAGTGCCTGTAACTAAATCAAATAAACACTCTTGAGTTTCAATCCAGTGTTGTGTGTTATTGAAGTAAACCGCTCCAGTCAAGAATAAAGGAATTGCCTCTAGACATTGGGGTTAAAGATGGCGATTCTACGATTCATAGGTACTTCGACGTGACATCAGAATTGGGCTCAGCTCCCACTATCGCCGTCTGCCCATGCTATGAAAGCCATCCGAAGAATTTTGTACAACATCGCCAGCGCCGAGGGTATGGCAAAAGATTTTCCTATGATAATTTCCAAGAGTAAGCGATGCCCAGACATAGGCGAAAATAACTGGAATATTTTTACGTGAACGATCTGAACTCTATTGAAACGACAGAAGAAGCTACTGACTAGTGGCATGGATGCTGTCCTACACCATTGTGGCCAAAACTTTATACAGCACAGAATGACCGAAGCAGCTAAGCGAACAACTTGATCTGTCCATTGATAGATTCCATCATGGTTGAGGGGAGTATTCTGTTTTTTTTTATTTATGTAACTTAACATTCTGAATTATTTTCATCATACAAGGCAAGGTCAGTGACCTTTTGTGTGACAATTTTAATCAATCTGCCTAGTCTTTTCCCAACCAAGTCCGGGACGGCTTCCATTCTAGCTGGATTCGGCTGAGTGCCGGTGCTTTACATGGAGCAACCAAAACCCAGTAACTGGGTAACACAATACCCCTTACTGACTGAGTGGTCCCTGCTGTTGTTTGTGTGGCAATTTGTGGAATTAAAATGAATGAAACGGCTTAAATTACTCCATAAAATAAGACAGCTGACTAGGAACTCAATGTTATTGTTTAAATATGGTTCTTTTGTCTTAAGAATTGCAATGGCTCAGTTATTTGAGAAATTTTATTTTATTTGAGGAGTATGTAAGGATCGTAGCAAGTGGCAATCTGTGGTTGCTGCCTATCCCCATGGGGACAAGGTGTGAGTGTATGAATGTTAAACAATTCAAAGTACCTACGTTGAGTTTTGTACCGGACAAAAAGTAACAACTTATTTTTATAGCATTCATTACATTTAGGTAGCTAAAACAAAAGTTTAGTAGGTAAATAAGTTAAGTAAGTTACAGAATGTATGTGCAACAGAAGTAGTAAACATTTGGCAGAAAGTGCCATGACATATTCATGTTGACGCACTAATTGGCATTTTTGCAATTTATTGTTTTTACCCGACTACCAAACGGGGTTTATTATTGAATAATGTGGAACCCGTTGCATGTCATACTTTTTTTAAAGTAAAGTAAGATAAGAAAATGTATTAACACATTCCTTAAACATGAAAAGCACAACAAATAAAAATAAAATTATAGTGTGCTCAAGAAAATACTTACAACGATTTGCATTTAAGTAGCTGGGGTGAGAATAATTGTTTGGTTACAAGACTAAACAATATTTAAAATATTATCTAGAGGTTTTTGTAGAGTGAGTATGCATCTAATATAAATGTATTTGTGTGAATGGGTGAAAGGGTTGTGATACACCTGAGTGAGTCATTACAAACTTTATAATCAGGGTAAGTATCAGCAGAGCTTCAGTTCATGCATAATCATAATATAATAATAAATAGTCATAAGCTGATAGCCACCTGGTAACTTTTAATTTACAAGTAGGTACGCTTAGTATGTGTGAGTAACCTATTATGTATGGACCTTGTGATTTTTGGTAAATTAATGGTCCTGTGTATGTAAGACATATTTGAGTGAATCTAATGTGATTACTGTGTTCCATCTTATCTGTCTACATGATCTGGTAGATTTGTTTTGGCTATGGGGTTCTTGACAGTGATAGCGCTATAAGTTAAATCTAATTAAAAAATTGTCTGACCCTACATTCTTGGTTCAGACTGTCAGTTGGATACTGATGGGGCCTTTTATAAGCTCTAAGATTTATGCTTGTTCAAGTTAAGTTTGTTATAATAAAGTTTATTTAATCATTCAATATTTGAGAACCTTCCTAATGAATTAAATCTCACAATGGGTTTAGTTGAATTTTACTTGTTATGGTACATGGGTGTAAATAGATTAGTAATTTCTGACAGATTTCAAAGCTTGTTATTGGATGCACTTGCACAGAATAAAAACAATAAAAAGACAGGTTTGTTTTTTGATAATTTGTCACTTTTAGCATTCAATAACTTTCTTTTCTTTTTGCAACTTTTTACCTAGCTTGTATTCAAACTTGTTCACACATAAATGTTTTGTAATGAAATAGGTTTGTAATAGGTGTGTAAATAGGTTGTTGCGTGTGTGGTATGCAAACATGCATCATTAAAAGTAGTTTTCAACATGTTTTAACATTAATCTTTAGCTAGTGCAAACACCGTCATAAGTAATGCAGCAATCTTCATAGTTATTCATTTCAGTGTCATCAGATTCTAGTTAACTTTGAATTACTCACTTACTATTTCAAAACAATAACATAATTTAATTGTTATCAGTACTAACTCCTACTTATTTAAATATTAATAGGATCATCTTTTCTTTTATTATTATTTATCTGTATACCTTCTCACATTCCAGATTCCTGTGTCATATCAAAAATCAAAATGGTTACCTACATAGTCAAGTATTATCAAGGATGTGGAAACAAAACTAAAAATACCTGGTTTGCAAGTGACCGTGTCGCCGGGTCAGGACCTTAGAAGCTACCAACATACATACAAGCCACCAAATAGAGGTCAGCTGAAAAATTACTTCCAGCCCAACATAACTAAAGTAAAAGGTGAGAAGTTTTCAAACTATCTTCTACTCACCTCGCTAACTGATACGGTGTTGTTGTATCAGAAGGCTCAACACAATAGCCATGTCGAATAACTACATGACGCTTGTGCATGATACTACCATGCAACAAAGTACTTTTAAATTATTATTCCTGGGTTCAATTCCTAGGTTGGGCAAAATTTGTTTATGGGGTTTTTCCAATAGGGATTCCTCTGTAGCAGCCCAGAGTTTTGAAATTGGTGAACCCCCATGCTTCAAAAAGCATGTTGAGCCATTGGCCTTGTGCACCATAGTACCTCCTTATGCAGATGGCTCAACAGTCAGGAGGACTACTGTTATTATTATGTTTTTGTAACTCGTTTCAGTTTATGCTATTCTATTGTCATATTTAGTCAATTATAAAAATGAATAATAAAACAAGCTCTAATTATTGAGATGTCCAATAACCTATAGCTCTGGAGGCACTTAATAAAATAATAGGTTATATCAACACCAAACTATCAGCATCCATGGAGATGGATTTGAGGTAATAATGAGAACACAATAAACTATCTTATTATGCTGTGGAAGCAACTAAGATTGATAACACAACAAACTATCCTATTGGTATGCTGTGGAATCAAGTAATAATGATAACACAACTATCTTGTTGGTATGCTGTGGAAGCAACTAATAATGATAACACAATAAACTATACTGTTGGTATGCTGTGGAAGCAACTAATAATGATAACACAATAAGCTGTCTGTTAGTAATCCGTGGAGGAAACTAATAGTGATAATACAACACACAATCTATTGGTTTGCTGTGGAAGCAACTAATAAAGATTTAATATCCATTGGTTAGGCGTGGAGGCCGCTAATGAACAATCTCTCATGTTATCCTGCTGGGTCCACGGTGTACAAGACCACCCAGAGCCTGGTTCCTTATATCCTGTCAAATCAAAGACTTCGTGCCTGTCACGGAGCAATGATCCTAAACTCCTTAACCTTTAATCCTGTCAAATCAAAGACTTTGTGTCTATCACAGAGCGGTGTTCCTGATCCTATCCTTAAATCCTGTCAAATCAAAGACTTTGTGTCTATCACAGAGCATTACCGTCCCGTGAGAATGAAACTAAACAAAAAACAGCTGATCACAATACTCCTACACTACCTACACTATACTTACCAAATACAAGGCTGCTATGTAAGCCTTCTTATAAGTAGGTATGTGCTCATTAATGCATCAAATATTTTCATTTGAGATAAACTTAATAGTTACCTAATTTCATAAGTATTCAGTGATAAATTGATAACTTAAACTGACTATTACCTATTACAAATCAATGAATATTGTAAGATAATACAAACAATAACATTCTGCAAACAAGATTCAAATTGGACTAAATAAGCTAGCAACTGATTATTCCATGTCAAAAATCTGAAATAGAAATTGTATGCCTTCATTGACATGACATGTAGCAGTTAGTTGTTTCCTAACAACATTGGTCTTTACCATATAGCAAGTAGAATACCTAAAGCATATAGCTGTGGGTGTAAAAATACATTCAATATTTCCAAAATAAGGCATACTCAGCTTAGATTTATTACAAGCTGTCAATGATAAATAAAATCAGTTGTTATCAGATTCTAAACTTAATTAATACTGTAGGATGATAAACAACAATAATCTGCCGACAAATATTTCTCCGCTATTACAGATAACAACCAAGAAACACAGAGACTGAGGACACCGGAAGGCCCAGAGCACGAGCCTCCGATCACAATGGCCGTGTCGCCGCGTAGGCGTGAATTTGCTAATTTATTATCCTAACTAATCGTTTTAAGTGTCTATGTCTATTTAAGTTGGGTTTTGAGTTCAGCGCCATCTATTGGCTCACTGTGGAATCAGTATTGATTCATAATTCATATGCTAATTTCAATGTTTAATTAATACGAGATGTTTAAATTAAACAGGAACACTTATTGTAGGACTTTTGGATTTGTTCTCATTTTAACTATTGCACATTTGACGAAGTAAATGTGTTTCATTATGTTATTCTTATTAAGTTGTCAAACAATGGCGGATGTTATAATTTCTATGACCAATAACCAGATTTAATAATTTAATACGAGAACTAAACAAATTTGAGTAAATGATTAAATACTAAGAAGTCATAAGACTATTTTACACAGCTATGTAATAATGAGAAACTTTCTAATTAGTAAGATTGTTAGATCACCGGAAACTTGAATAGTTTTGTTATTAGATGACTATTTCAATAATAAACTACAAACCACTTTGTATTTGTGAGTATTGAGGTTGTTTAATGTTAAAATAATTAACTGATCAGCATTTTAGTATTGTTTGCTAACTTTACTCAACTATCCAAGTAATTAGTGTCTAAACAAAAACAATATGGAAGTTCCGCCCCACTTAGAACGCGCATCGCGCGGACTATGTGTGAAAAATAAGAACTGATTAATAAATGTAATCGATTAGATGTTTGAAAACCTAATTAATTGTCATAAAGTGATTGTGTAATCTATAAAAACATTTAAAAAGAGTGTCCTGGAGTTTCTTGCTAGATCTCCTCCAGCGATCGACAAGGGCTTTGCGATCTAGCAAGCCACACGATGTGGTTTTAGCTTCAAGTTCATTTGAAAACTCAAAGTGCCTGTAACTAAATCAAATAAACACTCTTGAGTTTCAATCCAGTGTTGTGTGTTATTGAAGTAACCCGCTCCAGTCAAGAATAAAGGAATTGCCTCTAGACATTGGGTTTAAAGATGGCGATTCTACGATTCATAGGTACTTCGACGTGACATATATTTTAAACCAACTTACCAAGAAGGAGGAGGTTCTATGTTCGACTTCGTATGTTTTTTTAATTTTATTTTTTTATTTATGTTCACCGATATCGCCGTCAATTGTGGACCGATTATGAAAATTCTTTTTTGTTTGATAGAATATATTTCGAAATTGGTCCCATTTTTATTTGGTGAAGATCTGCTGAAGAACTTCGTAGTTATATAACAGAACTCTTCAATAAATAATGGCAAATCTCTTGGGATTGCTGCAATCGCATGTTTGTTCAATGTTTATACCATTTTATAACATAACATCACGTCAGCATGCTCTAAAGAGGTACGCAGATGTGTACAGTTCACCTTGGTACACTTTTATTTCACCGGTTATGTTCAGTTTCATGATATTCGTGTAATCTATTCTGGCATTATAGGTACCTTACGTAACTACTTGCCTATTAGGAAGGTACAACTAAAAAGTGAAAAATAAAAACGACTTTTTTACAAACAAAATCTACCGACTTCCAAATAACAAAACTATAAAGTGAAAAATAACTTTATTTTTGGAAGTCGGTGTCCATAACGCAAAGGTCGAAGTCGAGTAACGGGGAAGTCGGTAGTATTGTTTTTTTTTTTTATTGGAATGGTCTATTTAGTAGCCATATTTAAAAAAAAAATGTTTATGTCTCTCCCACAATTGAGACGAATCCAACCACACCTCATATGTCAAGCCGTTTCGGCTATAGAGCGTTCCATAGAAATAGACATACATGTATTTACATATATACATGCCAAAACTTATTCATTTCATTTATTCAAAACTTATAAGCACAAAAGCTTATAAGAACCTAGGATTTGTTCATAGGTCATGTAAGATATTTAAAAACATTGGGGCTCTTAAATCTGTTTATTTTGCATATGTGCGCAGCGTTTTAGAATATGCGTGCCCAATCTGGTCCCCACAATACATAATTTATAAGAACCAAATAGAAAAGATTCAAAAAAGATTTATTAACCATCTTAACTATCGCCTTCGTTAACCTCCAATGTCTTACGAGGATAGCTGTCGAACATATGGTCTGCTAACACCCGAAGAAAGGCGTAAAGTGATGGACATGTGTCTGCTCTTTGACATACTCAATGGACGCCTTGATTGCCCGGAGTTGGTCGCACAGATAGCTTTTAATGCTCCCCTACGGCGCACTCGTCACACGCCAATGTTACACGTTCCTCGTCACTCCACTAACTATGCCAAGAACTGTGTACTGACTCGCATTGCTCGAAATTATAACTCGGAATTCTCACAAATTGATATATTTAACTGTAATAAACCTACATTCAAGAAACGAATAGTGAAGGCTATAGATGGAGACAAGTGACAGTCAACCGGTCTTCTATCATCTCCTATCTTCTGTTATTCAACCTTTTTATTTAACGAATTAACCATTTCAAAATTGTGATTTAACTTAACCATATATAAATTTGGATTGTATTGCATCTTTTAATTTAAATTTGTAGCATTAGTTCGTTCGCATGTTTTATACATTTATCCCAGTTACACAGGGAAACCTATAATTGGCCATACAAATTGTAATAGGCATATTTTGTAAAATATTTTTAAGTATCGCTGTTGGTTACCTAATAAATAAATAAACTTCGTTTGTCATTGCTGGCAGCACCTCATAATATTTAATGTAAGTATAAATCATGACCATCAGGAAACTTAAGCCTTAACAGGTAATAAAGTTACACGAATACGGACGATCCGTTAACGGCTTAGCGTGCCATAACTGGATAACTGCACGTTAATTGACAAACTGTGGAAACGAAATACACTTACACCTTAAATAAATATATCTGTTCCTCTCTACGACAACACCGTTTTCTATGGCAGCTGTATAGGCGTCGTGCCATCGGACGTCATGTGGCACGTCGGACTTATCTTTCTAATTCTCAACTTTGACGCTTTATAAATTCAGCTCTGATCGAGATATCAAAAATCTTCCATATTTGCTTACTATAATTAATAAGTATTTAGCTAAACAAATAATAATATTTTGCAGCGTTCTTGGCTTTTTTATAAAGTCTTTGGAGGTGCTTGTGTATAAAAATTTCGGACGTTCTAACAATGAGATATAAAATTTTGTAAAGGAGCACCGTATTTGTTTTAACCTGAAATAGAACAACACATGCTGTCTAAGATAACATCAAAGGCTTTAAATGATCATTGTAGTGTAACCGATTATTTTTCGGCCACTTAACTTGGGTTAGGGGTCATTTGGTCCACTATGAAACTGGGACCAGGGCCCAGTTGCCCTTTGTAAAAATTTATAATGGTAAACAGGGCCCACATCTCTTTTGATTTTTATAAATGTTGAACATGTATAAGCATTTATAGCTAACCTACCAGGAAGCCAGAATCATAAAGAAGTATTTGCTGGGCTAGAATCGATAGCGGTAAAGACTAACAAAGTACCAGGAGATTATAATCATGAGGCAGTATTACCGATTCTGTAACCTTTTTTTTTTTTATAACCTATAGGCTCGCGCTTGACCACAATCTCACCTGATGGTAAGCGATGATGTGGTCGACGGTGAAACATGCTTGCCTAGAAATAACCTATTCACTCTTGACTTGCTGGTATTTGGCAGATCCGTCCCAGAGATGAGAACAGTACTCCATGCATGATCGAACTTGCGCTTGATACAAATTGAGGAGCTGTTCCGGCGTGAAGTATCTTCTCACCTTTGCAAGGATCCCCAGCTTTTTGGCAGCCAGCTGACCCTTTGCCTCAATGTAAGGGCCAAAATTGAGAGTAGATGTTAACGTAAGAATCTCAAGATGGTCAGTTATTGGCACAGTCACATCTCGGAAAGTGGAAGCCGGGTAAAATTGTTTTTTTTTAGCGGAAAATAGACACGCCTGGGTTTTAGCAGCATTAAACCTGACCAGATTGGCATCGCCCCATTCGGAGACTGCCTGCAAGGACAGGTTCAAGCGCTCCACCATGGCCTCCCAGAGAGACCGGACCTGAGGCCCGGTAGCACGAGCGTTGGACAAGTATCTCTCAGCAACAGTGCTGTCGTCTGCATACCCAAAGGTGCCGGGTTTTAGCAGATCGTTAATGTGCAGCAAGAATAAAGTTGCTGATAGTACCGACCCCTGAGGGACCCCGGCATTGATATCCAATTGGTCCGACGAGCAGCCATCGATAACCACTCGAATAGACCGATCTCTCAGGAAGTCTGCAATCCAATCACACAGACCACCGGGCAAACCGAATGAAGGAAGCTTACCAATAAGGCTTTCGTGCCAGACCCTATCAAAAGCCTTCGAGATGTCTAGGGAGACGGCAAGCGCTTCCCCGTGCCTCTCGATGGCCTCACTCCAGATGTGAACCTTATCCTGAACCCGGAATATTTCTTCATGATTCTAGCCTCCTGGTAGTTAGGCTATAAATGCTTATTTATACATGTTCAACATTTATAAAAATCAAAAGACCCACATCTCTTTTGATTTTTATAAATGTTGACCCAGTTTACCGTTATAAATTTTTACAAGGGGCTACTGCGCCCTGGTCCCAGTTTCATAGAATATTAATCACATTTATTTTATTTTTACTTATAAACATATTCATTCATATAAAAACTCGCACGGACACACTACACACATACACACACTTGCATATTCACACACAAACATACAAGCACCCACATACACATACTCACACAGCACGTCTAAGACTTAAAATTTAGTTATAGTTTAGTTAAATTTACAGTTATTAGTTAATTTCGTGTAGTTACTTTAATTAAATTGTTTCTGTTATTTAATTCAAAAAAAATATGTTGCGATAATGATTTAATATTTCTGTAATAATTTTTGATTATTTAATATTTTTTTTAATTTGAGCAATTTTAATAGTTTTTATTGGTATTTTTAAAATGTGTTTAATTAATTTTATGTTTGACTTTGACTGAATACTTGATTAATTTTAATTTAATATTTTCATTTTTTTGTTTTTTTTTTACTTTTTATTATTGATGATTTCCTATAAAATTAAAATTTTAATTTGACATAAAGACAATATAAAATGGGGAGGGCGCTGACTCCTGTCACACAGGTCCGCCTAGTTCGGGAGTCAGAGGAACTCAATAACTGCTGTAAAAAATTATGTCAATAAAGATTATTTATATTTGTATAGTGGACCAAATGGCCCCTAACCCCTTAACTTACCCTTCGAAAAAAAAAACTAGCCTGCAATCCTGTAATTTCACAGAGGATTTTCTAAGAAATATCTAACCATCTGCTGCTACAACAAAGGATATAAATGTGATATACTACAAATGGAATTACGGATGTGCTGTTAATGTCATAACGCACCATAACCATATAGCTGCACGGTAATTGACATACTACAGTTTGCTACACTGTGAGAGAGTGCAGTGCAGTACCCACTTGTACTGTCGCTATTTTTAAGCGACACGTGATTTTTATTCAGACCAGGTTTGTTATGATTTTTGAACAAAAGATTGCCATTTCAAAGTCAAAGACAAAAGTCAGAGTCAAATATATTTATTCAACTAGGCCAATAAACGGCATTTTTGAACGTCAAATAAATTAAAATTAAAATTTACAAGTAATAAAAATGATTCTACCGTGCATTCGGAAAGTAGATTGTTATGAAGAAGAACGCACAAGAGACTCCATACTTACTCTTTTTTTTAAAATAGGTGTTTTACAATATCTACATAAGTACATACATTACATTAATATATGTGAGGACGCTGCACCCAGATTAGCTCTACACACTATACTACGTACAGGTAAAATATTAAAAAGCATTAACAGGAAAATTTATTAATTTGATAAGTAGGAACATGGTTCTCACAAACTTACTATTATTGCAAACATACATTTAATCTGAAAGCTATGAATGATTAAATGTTCCGTATAATACCACTGATATTTTAGGGAATAATTATGTAATTGTGGTTAATTCAGAGACCATTCTCACAGCCGTTTTTGCCCATCTAGCACAACGCAAAACGGCCATGTAATTTATTAATATTTTAGATATAAAGAGAATCGTAGATGAACTGAGGGAGAACAATACAATGCCATCTAAAACCATTTTCCTGAAGGTTGTCCATGATTGAATGCATCACGTAATTTCACTGATTAATTATGTTGGGGCATAAAAACCCCTCTGCCTTACCCTTGAGGAAAACTGGCGTGTTGTAAAAGGATTCTTACAGGCTCATCTAACCCTTATAGGTTATAAAAAAACTTGTCAAATTAAAAACAAAATACTTAACTTTCTAATTAATAAACTGGTAATACTACCATTACCGAATAATTATTCTGGATGACACAAATATTACCTAGGATACTGTTATCAGCCACAGAAAACTACCATCTCACTTTAATATTGCATTCCTACGCTCTTTTCCAAACACCTTAACCTTTTCCAAACGCCACACGCCTTCACTTCCTAGCACAACACACTCAGTATTCCTTACACACCAGTAAACAAAGTCCCGGTATCTTTCAGTAAACAGTTGTCCACGACTCTTCCAAACTAGATTGTCGTCCATCCCGGCTCCGCCTGTCGACCACCCCTAACACAATTTGTTCATCTACGCTGAATTTGCATGTATATTGGCACACCTTCCATTTATTTTAGTCTGATAAGAGGGTAGTACCGAAATTCGGATTTTGAAATTTTTAGAAAGCGTTCCAACGTAATTTTAAGGGTAAAATCTGATAGTGACAGTAAAAGAGGATTGTTTTAAGATTTTGAGAATGTTCACTTGATTTTCTGGGCTGAATTTTATAGGAGGAAGATTTTCTTAGTTCGGTTAAGTTTATCTGAAAATCGTTTGGGTGAAGTAGTCGTCGAAGATGTCCTTTATTCGACCGAGATTTGATAGCATTCTGATAGGATTGCGATTTCAATGCCTACTTTATTTTTCAATAGGTGTCTGTGTTTTTATTCTGGTCACGTCTGCTGTTAAGTAATACCATTTCAAAGACCACTTAGAATAGCTTTTATCTAATTACCAAATTCGATAGATTTAGCAGTGTAGGCTAAATTAAATTGTAAATATACATACCTACCTCTACTTTTACCGACTTCAAAAAAACGAGTAATGAATTCGACACGACGTATGTATGTAATAATGTAGGAACTGCACAATATTCTTTCACATATGTTACTATGTGGGCTTTTAAACACAGGTGCCAAATTTCAAATTCAAATTATTTATTCGTGTGAGTTTTGGTAATTTACAGTAGGTCTTATAATATTATAATAAAAATGTGCGCAAAAATCTACCCATTGGGTTTACACTATTACTAAGAATAAATCATCATCGACATTATACATGCAATTATAAATAATAATCAATTCATTTAAACAACAAATTCTCATTAAAAAATTGGATGTCAAAATATTAAAATAATAACAATTAAACATTAATGGCGAGTACATAACTCACCTTCGGTTTGCCGACGACATAGTGATCATGGCTGAGACCATGGAGAGCCTCAGTAAAATGCTCGATGACCTTAGTAGAGCTTCCGAAAGAGTGGGTCTTAAAATGAACATGGACAAAACCAAGGTCATGGTTAACGCCCATGTAACACCCACTCCTATCAAGATCGGAGACTCTACACTCGAAGTTGTAGACGATTATGTTTACTTGGGACAAACGGTCCAGTTGGGTAGGTCCAACTTCGAGAAAGAGGTCAACCGTCGAATCCGACTCGGCTGGGCGGCGTTCGGGAGGTTGCGTGGTATCTTCTCGTCCAACTTACCGCAGTGTCTCAAGACAAAAGTCTATGACCAGTGTGTGTTGCCAGTGATCACCTATGGGACCGAGACGTGGTCGCTCACAATGGGCCTTATCAGAAAGCTTAAAGTCACCCAAAGGGCAATGGAGAGGGCTATGCTCGGAATTTCCTTGCGTGATCACGTCAGAAATGATGATATCCGCAGGAGAACCAAAGTTACCGACATAGCCCGAAGAATTGCCAAACTTAAGTGGCAGTGGGCAGGGCACATTGCTCGCAGAACGGATGGCCGATGGGGCCGAAAAGTTCTGGAATGGCGACCGCGAACTGGAAGACGATACGTTGGAAGGCCTCCCACTAGGTGGACCGATGACCTGGTTAAGGTTGCGGGAAGGCGCTGGATGCGAGACGCACGGGATCGGTCAATGTGGCGACGCCTGGGGGAGGCCTATGTCCAGCAGTGGACGTCTTTCGGCTGAAATGATGATGAATGATGAACAATTAAACAGCGTCAGAAAATTAAAGAAAACAAAAAACATCATCGATATTATACAATAATAAATAATCAATTCATAAAAAATAACAATTATTATAATTCAAGTTGGATGTCAAAATAGTGTAATTCAAATAATTAACAAAGAAGGCAATAATAATAATAAAAACAAAATATGAAATAAAAATGCAGTCAAAGATACAATCATAAAATTAGAATTAGTATTTCATAAGAGTATGAATATTCAGATATATATATCATAACGCACAGTATGCTTTTTTCCGATTCGGTCTGGTGGACAGACCAGGGGAGAAACATACAACAGAACTCCTTAGCGAAAAACAGTACGAATGTGTAAATTGAGTTAATATTGGTATTTTGTCACCAAGACACTTTACTATAGAAATTGCTCATTTTAAGTAATGGTGTACTAAACCTAAAAAGAGAGAAATAAAACTTTTTCATAAAAAAAAAAAAACCGTTTCGGCAGTGTCGTGTCCTTGGTATCTATCTACCATCTGTTATTATCATTCTTCGACACCGACTTCCGAAACGAAAGTTATTTTGCCCTTTTTAGTGTTTTGCTTTTGAAGTCAGTTTATTTTTTTGTAAAAAAAGTTTTTATTTATCTGAAATAAAGACACCACAGTTTACCTTTATTGTGTAACTATATTGAAAGCTCAAAGCTCGTGCGCACAATTTCATTTTGACAGTGAGTTTGACAGTTGAACAGTATTCGGTGCGTGTTTTACGCTTTCGAGTAGATGGATTTTTAAACTTATGAAGCTACACGGCTATGCCTCTGTTGATCATTCCAATATCTTTTCTAGATAAAGGGCTTCTGCATTAGTGACTGTGTGAATGCATAAATCAGCCTATAATGTCCTGCTTTTGGGACACAAGCGTCCTCTCTGTGAGGGAGTAGGTATGTAGATGTGACTACACTTATTTACAGAATAATTATGTCGTATGTACTTCGGATAACAATTTTCATTAAAACATGTCCCCTGTCTGCGTACGCCTTAACGCTCAAACAATGGATTTATCTCAACCACTGTTGACAGCTGTGGCAACATTCATATAAAAATATGTTAAAATTAATTGCATGCAACACTGATTGGTCCCGCACATTGTGATTCATTTCATTAGAATTGTATCATTCCTTTGACGTTTTTTCGGTTCATTCTTCATAAAATGGCGAAATAAAAAACGGGTCACGAATTAGGTATTAGGTGCTCTATTTAATAGCCCACTCAACATCTCCAGCCTCCATCCAATTGGTAAATATAGTACACTGCCAAACAACCACCCACTCAAAAATTGACACTATTACCTCTTATTTACAGCAAAATAAACTCCTTATTAGCTTCACCGCCTATTACGAGCCAATTAAGAGAATAACGATAATAATCAGCGGCCCTGTAATGGCGGCCTAAAGTTTAAACAGGGGAAGTTTAACCACCACGGTGAGAATAGGAACACGGAACAATGGGGGCCTGACTGGAACTAATTACTGCACAGGATTTGTGGGTACAGCGATTGTATTGTGATGTTTTGGGGAGAGATGTCCTAAAGGTGATGTGTTTAGATTTTTGAGGTGCTGGTGGTGGTTTTTGGTGATTGCTGTAGAAAGAAACTTGTCAGTCACCTGTCATGCGATTTCAGCGAATTGAGTACCATTAAATGGACATCTGGCGACAATTTTTTTACTTTGAGTCTCTAGGTTTTAGAAGAAGTAACATTTTATCGAGGATTGTAAAATGCCTTATATGTTTGGGCTTTACCACGTGACATTTCGGAAGCAAAGTCAAAGGCAAATATTTTTATGTCAACTAGGCCACCAAGCGGCACATTTGAACGTCAACATTTTAATTCACATGTAATAAAAATGGATTCTTTTTATTCTAAGCGCATGTCTATGCCATACATTTTGGATTCTTGTTAACATTTTTTTCTTCTGATAGAATGTCAAATAGCTTTGGCCCCTGGTTGTTAAGGTTACACTAGTCGATCATTCTTCGATACAAACTTAGTCTGGCGATTACTCCACTGTTTGACGATATATGTTCAAAATTAAAAATGATATCAATTTGTCTCATCATTGTCTAGCCCTTTATGGAAACAAAAACGTAAAAAAATATATTTGAAGGTTATGAGCGTCGAAAATTCTATATTTCAACATTAATTTTAAAGCATCTTTAGGCGGAAACAAATACCATAAGTAGAAGGAAAATTGCAAAACGGCCACCGTACAGGGATAGATTAGTTGTACAACAAAGGAAATAATTTTATTTTGAAAATATACATTTTGTCTTTTTTTCATGATATCTAGACTCCCAATGGTCTGTTTATAAAATATCGCGCGCTCGTTTTCGTCCTAAATCATCATCCATTTCACTACAAACTTGCAAAAGTGCTAATTCGTACGCGAACTAGCTTCTTACTGCTCATTACATCATCTATCTCTTTCGCACGTGTTGTCGGATGAGATAGCAGGCAATTTTAATCCTTTTCATCCCTGAAAACTTGTTCATGATGGCTATAAAAATGATATCTGCATCAGATTTCGTACACAGCTAACACAAGACTCGTTTTTACAAAAAAAAAACAAACGTAAAATTTGTATTCCAGCAGAACTGGGCCGAGGTCATTGGCAGAAGTGATTGTTCATGCTTAGTTCAGCCGCATTTTACCAGTTACCTTTTCAAAATATCGAGTTAGGGTGAGTAATTCAGAGTGAGTTGTTTTTATTCCCGTTTCAGGCGTCAAAAAGTTAACCCGAAACCACAACAAATCTGATACCTAAATTAACCGCCGGACAAATTGTATACATTCTCAAAGTAATGTGGGCTCAATTTTAATTATGTAGGGATATTTCCGTCCGCCGCCAGTAATTCCGAGTGCGTCCCGGCTCCCCACGAGCCGGTCAAAGGCGGTCGGACAGGAATTTAGTGTTCCACCATCACACAGCGCGAGTGAAATACCTACCAATATGGAAATTATGCGGATATGTGTAGTACATATTGTGGGGTTTCAGGGCGATTACTAGAAAAGATAGTTCTGAATTGGAACATTAGGAGGATGTACAGTTGCGCACCCGGAGATTTACTGCAATTTCCAAGTTTTTTTTTTTTATGTACCTACGTAAAATCAATGCTGTGAAAATTCAATGGTCTGGTAATTCTGACAGATAAAGCGATCTATGTATGTGGTCCTTCACAGTACACTGCCCGATTATAGGGTTAAGCGATTTATATATTAAAAAGACGCCCTAGAAAGACATATATAGACCTTATAGGTGATGTTCTTCAGAAAGGCCAAGTGCGCAGTACCCATAACCGGCGTGTGTGTATGACTAGATGTATGAATGTGTGTGAAGCAAAAGAAGTATGTAAGGATCGTAGCAGGTGGCGTTCTGTAGTTTCTGCCTACCCCCATGGGAAAAAGGCGTGAGTTTATGTATGTATATATTAACAAAAAAAAACCCGACAGCTTAAAAAGCGAACTAAAAAGACGTAAACAAGAAAAAAAACCGGCCAAGTGCGAGTCGGACTCGCGCACGAAGGGTTCCGTACCATTTTCGTAAAAAACGGCAAAAAAATCACGTTTGTTGTATGGGAGCCCCCCTTAAATATTTATTTTCTTTTGTTTTTAGTATTTGTTGTTGTAGCGGCAACAGATATACATCACCTGTGAAAATTTCAACTGTCTAGCTAACACGGTTCATGAGATACAGCCTGGTGACAGACAGACAGACAGACGGACCGCGGAGTCTCAGTAATAGGGTCCCGTTTTTACCCTTTGGGTACGGAACCCTAAAAATCATGCTGTGCAGTCGAAGGATACATCTGGTTTTGGTCAGGCAGCTCGCGAATATGTATACAATATAAAGTTTTATATATTTTTGAAATCGCCTCATAAATACCTTTATTTTGATATTCCACACTATTTTTCTATTTTGCAATTTTCATTTAGCTAGTGACACTCGCAGGGTTAAGACAAATCGATTGTCGTAAGAATCATCAAAATCGACCAACGCGTTTGGTCTCTAGAACGCCATATAGGAACAAACATACATACATACATCGACTGTTAAACACATTACACTTCTTCGGCAGTCGGGTAAAAAGGGGAAGTTTTGTTGTGGTTGGTAGAACTGAATAGAATTAAGGATAACTGACAACTTAATGAATTACGAATTTAATCGTACAGGGCTCTTCGCGTTTATTATAATAATAATGCCTTCAGGGTACTGATAGGGCTGCCTCGCTTCTGTAGCTCATCAGAAAATGCGTTGATGAAAATGTTTGCGACTTCTTTTATGCATTGATCGGTAAAAGATTTGCATCCTTGGTGCGCAGGTTGTGAGCCAGCTCCAACGGCATCCTGGCCATGATTACTGACAGGCTGGACTGTGTTCATATGAATCGTTGTTCCAGTATTTCAGCTGAAATGCTCAAGCAATGATGATTTTCTATATGTGAACTTTAAAGGTTGTTGTGTTCAAGTTGTATCTTTTGTTTTTGTGGTACTAACATAGGTTTGTTATATAGTGTCACTAACACCATGATTACGTATTGTATACGCCGCTTTTGACACGGTGTCCGTCCCTATTCTGATCCGTAAGATGGAAAACATAGGAATAAGGCATGTTCAGCTCAACCTCTTTGAGACTACCTGAGTGAGCGTACCCAGTGCGTTAAGATAGTCGATACAATCAGTGACGAACGCACTGTCTCCTACGGCGTACCACAAGGCAGCGTAATCGCCCCGACACTCTTCCTTATATACATTAACGAGCTAGGTATGCTCACTCTTCCCAAGGGTAAAATTATAACCTTCGCGGACCATACTGCACTTCTCTTCAGCGCTAGTACATGGCACTATATGCACATATGCAAGCACAGTCGAAGTCGTGACGGAGTGGTTGCGTAATGATGTCCTCACTCTAAACGCGGCAAAACTGTAAAAAAAAATGTGTCAACCACACACATGAACCCGTTGTATTCATATACAAATAATTGTACCTGCACCACCCGCATTCAGAAAACAGACAGTGCAAAGTACCTAGGGGTAGTAACAGTTAGCACCCTAAACTTCAAAAAGCTTCACTTAGGTTACGTAAACTTATATATGTCCTCAACACCGTAAGATATGTGGCAAACGAGAAGCCAAAGAAATCGGTATACTTGGCTCTAGCCCAGTCCTTATTAACCTACTACATAACGTTCTGGGGTGGTGCTACAAAAAATATTATGTTAGAGCTTGAACGAGCGCAGAGAGCAATTTTGAAAGTATTCTTATTCCGACCTTTCCTACATCCAGGGAAGCAAAGGTGTTAACGGCTCGCCAGCAATTCATATTGCAAACGGTTGTAAAACAGCATGGCCTCACTACCTTCAGCCACTCACTCTCCCACAGAAGTAGACGATTCGATCCCATAGTCCGCCATCACATCCGGCTCTGGATAACTTCCTCTCATCGATTATTTTGCTACCTTGGTTGCTTTCTTTATAATAAAATGAATTGGATATAACCAATTTATAACCTCACCAAAACCAAATGCAAAATTATACTAATCAATTGGCTCCGTGAGATAAACTATGAAGAAACAGAAAAACTATTTGCTGTCCCAAATAAACCAATTTAATACATTCTATTCCCCCCTTCCGACACACACTACCCCCACACATTCGCCACTCATACACCGTACTCACTCACAGATGTGTTGTTTGTGTTATGTTTATGTATGTTTCGTAGTATGAACTACGAAACATACTACTAACACCAAGCACCAATAACTGAGACCAGTTCCCTTTTCTATTTTATTTTAAACTTAAAAGCCTATGCTTTTAGAAATAGCAATTATTGTACACAACATTTAAATGTAAGCATTACTCAAGGGGTGGAGACCTGGAGTCCTGAAACACAGAACTCACGTTTTGTTTAGGCACCAGTCTCCCACAGTATAATGATTGCTGTTAACGTACTTGCTTTGTATTGATACCTCTCTAAATTTAACTATATTGTGGAGAAATAAATCATTATATTATTTTATTTTATCATACCTTATATTTAGGTTTAAGTTATTGGTTGTCTCTAACTATTTTCAATCTCATTATTTTTTTATTTTTTTTCCTTCTTTTGATTATTCTTTTTACAATGGTTTTCAATCATCTTCATAGCCCTTTGCTAAGAATAGTTACAGCACTGATAACAATATTTGTGCCACATGTTAGATTTAGTCTTTTTTTTATTTTACTTTTGTATAGATTCCTTTACCGATTGTTTTGTAAATGTGTAAACATTGTAGGCCTTCTTGATGCTTGTTAACATTTGTTAACTTTTTAACTCGTTTAATTTTCTTTTGTTTAAATAATATGTAATCTTAACTTTAAAACTTTCGCGTTTCATAATTGAAAACAATATAATTATCACGGGAAATCGAATCGAAATCATCGCGTTAAATTGCCCGTGATAATTATATTGTTTTCAATATGTAATCTTTTTTTTTTTTTTTCTTACGACTTATTGTCGGGCCTACGTTGTCCCCACATATCTAAGTACTAATTCTGTAACAAGGAAATATTGTAAAACCAAACCATTTTTTTAAAAGAGTAACCATGCAGTTTCTTGCCGGTTCTTCTCCATAGGAAACGACCAACCCGAACCGTGCACCTTTTGTCGACGTTTTATAAGTACCCATGTAGGCCTATATGAAATAAAAAAAATTATTTTGATTTTGATTGTAGGGCCCTGTCACCTTAAATAAATAGATTAATAATAATTATACGAATCAGGAACTGCAGATGTTTGTAAAGGCTTGTTTAGTACTTACGGTGAAATCGGAAATGTTATTTCTGTCTGTCCCTTTGGAACAAAAAAGGCCTATTTGTTCATGTAAACTATAAATGTTGCAAGAAAGGAAGAAAGTGATAATCTTCCTGCCTTTGTCCAATCAGAATAAGAATGCTTTATTTGTAAACATAGGTCAAATTACAACAGTGAGCGAGATGTTACAGATGCGTAGATCCTCTTTGTTCTCTGTGTCTGTGTGTATGGTGTCCTCTCCATCCATATGCATTTTTATTTATAACTCTTAGTAACATGCGTTTCGTCCCTCCTCATCATATGACCATACCAGGACTAACGGTTTCCTTTCAACTTTTCTATCACTGGTGCCACTTTTAAACTTCCTCTTATTTACTCATTTCTCACTTTATCTTTAAAGGAAGTAAGTGCTGACAGAAAATCTTTCCCGTTTTTATTATTCCTCTCAGACCACGTAAGTTTTTTACTTTTTTGTTTCAACAAACTCGAATTGAAACAACAAAATGAGAGAGTTTCTTCGTTAAAAATAATATTTCCCGAGGGTTAAAAAGTTTTTGTTAATTTTCAAGGATTTTTTTTTTGTTGATTTGAAGTTCACTCGTATCGTGCAGTTGTTTCTTTTATTTGTAAAAAAAAGCTATTGTTATGGCAAGCTGTTTACAAATGTGAAAGTAACTCTGTCTGTATATTATATGTTAAGTTTTCATGACTAAAACGATAAGCCAAAAGATTGGACTGTGGAGAACGGTACTTTGGATCCCAGGAGATTTTTCTGGGCAAATTGCCGCCGATTACTTACGAACAAGTGTTCTCTAAACACACAAAACCTCCGAAACCATGCTCTCCAATGAAATAAAATTCATTTATCTCAATTGACACGTCTCGCACTTACCACAGCTAACCGTAGCCAAAGCTGTGACAACGCAATCATTTCAAGAACTAATGAAACTTCACTCAAAGTAAAAGGAACGACCAACCTTCATAATTTTCGGTGAAAACTTTACTAACTACTGAATCTAAATGAAACTAAAGTTTTAGTTCAAATTAACGTTGAGGAAAGGACTGTCAAATTCAATTGAATGTTTTTCAGAGCACTATCCTTGTATTAATAACGTATACCTACAGAATCACCTTAACTTTACTCGGAAATCGATATCTAATAGCTAAGCTAACAGCAACGAAACAAAATTAATCGAATCTTTTTATTTCAAGTACAAAGACAGTGACAGTTTACCAATGGATAAGCTAGCGTTTGACCACTATCCCACCTCACTTACATGTGTCATATTTGTTTCATGGTCTATCCCTGTTGGACCACTATCCCAAGTCACTTACATGTGTTATATTTGTTTCATGGTCTATCTATGTTTGACCACTATCGCACTTCACTTATATTTGTCATATTTGTTTCATGGTCTATCCATGTTGGACCACTATCCCACCTCACTTACATGTGTTTTAATTGTTTCATGGTCTATCCACGTTTGCCACTATCCCACCTCACTTACATGTGTCATATTTGTTTTATGGTCTATCCATGTTGGACCACTGTCCCACCTCACTTACATGTGTCATATTTGTTTCATGGTCTATCCATGTTGGACCAATATCCCACCTCACATGTGTCATATTTGTTTCATGGTCTATCCATGTTTGACCACTATCGCACCTCACTTATATGTGTCATATTTGTTTCATGGTCTATCCACGTTTGACCACTAACCCAGCTCACTTGACTTAATGTCCTTTAAGCCCTAGATGGGGCAGAGGGCGTCCATAGATGTCCTCCATCGCGATCGGTCTTGAGCTTCACGCTTCACCTCGCTCCATGTCATTCCGATGCTCGTCGCTTCTGCCAACACGGTGCGACGCCAGGTTTGACGGGGACGGCCACGCTTTCGTTTCCCTTGGTGATTCCAGTCCAAAGGTTGTTTGGGTATGTGATCGGGACCCCTTCGGAGCGTGTGGCCAATCCATCTCAACTTGCGACGCTTGATCTGGCGGTCGATCGGGCTCTCGTGGCATTTCTCCAACAGCTCCACATTGGAGATGGTCTCGGGCCAGTAAACTCCGAGAATGCGACGTAGACAGCGGTTGACGAAGACTTGTATTTGGCGTGAGATGTCCTTTGTGACCTGCCACGTTTCGCACCCGTAGAGCAGCACGGATTTGACATTGGACCCGAAGATTTTGAGTTTAATCCTTCGGGTCAGTTTCCGCGATTGCCAAACAGGTCTCAGCTGCGCGAAGGTTGCTCGTGCTTTGGCGATCCGTGAAGCGATGGCCTCTTCACTTCCCCCAGTCTCTGACACGACACTCCCGAGATACGCAAATTGTGGACGCGTTCCACTGCCTCTGTGCCAATCAGCAACGGTGAGTGGTTCTTCACACCAGTTCACATTTCCTGGGTCTTCCGGATGTTTATTTTGAGCCCCGTTTTTGCCGCTTCCTGACGTAGATCTTTTAGCTTTGCTTGCATATCGGCGTGGGTATGACTCAGCAGGCATAGGTCATCGGCGTAATCCAAGTCTTCCAAGACGTTGGATAATCCCCACTCTATGCCGCGGCGCCTGTTATCGTAGATGCGAAGCATAATTCCATCAAGAACGACTAGGAAGAGGAGCGACGACAGGAGGCAGCCTTGGCGGACACCCGCGTGCACTGTTACGTCATCCGATATGAGGCCGTTATGAGTAACCTTACAGGAATATTTCTTGTAAATACTCGAGTGTTGATCTGGTCCGTACAGGAGCGGTTCGAGCGGAAACCAGCCTGCTCCTTGCGTAGAAGAGGATCCACAGCCTTCGTCAATCTGTCCAGGATGATCTTGCAATAAACCTTAGAGGGAATCGACAACGAGCAACGTTATACCTCTCCAGGTATTGCACTGGCTAAGATCACCTTTCTTAGGAACAGTTATAAGAAGACCTTTGTTCCAATCGTCTGGTAGTTCTTCGGCGATCCAGATCTTTTCAATGAGCGGCGTCAGGACGTCGACTGCGGTGGGTAAGTTGGCTTGAAGCATTTCCGCAGTTATCAGGTCGAGTCCTGGTGCTTTGCCTGTCTTCAAAGAGCGGATTGCCTCCGCAACTTCAGAGGCTGACGGTGGTTCCGTGTTAATGTTGAGAAGCTGGGAGGGTGGAGAACTGACTTGCAGCGCGTCAGGCGCCGTAGCTGACAGACGGAAGACCTCCTCAAAGTGTTCACGCTAGTGAAGTAGCTGCCCTTCTGACGTCACAATGAGCTGATCATCTTTGGACTTCAGCGGCTTCTTCCTCGACTTGCTGTTACCTGCCAAGGTTTTGGTGGCATTGTACAACTCTTTCAAGTTGCCGGAGTTTGCAGCTTGTTGAGCACGATCAGCAATACCATCAGCCCACCGTCTCTTATCTTTGCGGGTACTGCGATAGATTTCCTTGCGTTTCTGACGGTATTGCGTGTTAAGGTCTGCTCGTATGGCGTCGTTATGGGTCTCAAGAAGTCTCAGATGAAGATTCCTTCTATCTTCGATCAGGTTCCACGTGCGTTGTGACATCCAGTCCTCCCGTGAATGAGTCAAGTTGTGCCCTAGAGCGACAGAGCTGGTCTCTGTATAGGCCACTTTGATGCGATTACTGGCTGACTGGCTAGGGCTCTGCTTTTTTTAAGGGGAGAGAAGCTAGGGTATGTTTTGGTGGGAATCGCTGTTGGTGAGAACAGCATTACCTATAAAATGCCAAAAATAACTTCTGCTGTACTCGTGGCGGAGTACCGTATAAAGCAGAACCCTAGCCAGTCCGAGTCATCCACGTCCCCGTCGTTCTCCCTGGGACCTGCTGCAACCGCGCCGACGCGCGTCCGCCACCCCGAGTTGCAGCTGAGCTAACGGATGCAGGGCGAAGGGCGAATATTCTGCGCCTTAAAACAGAATCGTCTCACTAGGGAGGATACCCGAAATAAAACCGAGCACATCCGAAGGCTCTAAGGCGGCAGCCCCGCTATCGGATTAAGGAACAGTGGGCTAATCACCCGCTTGCCCGACAATAATTAATTGATTCCTGAAACCGAAACAGATAGAAACCGGACTGATCTTTCAACGACGACTTTTGGCATGAAAAAACGGACACGAATTGCTTATTGGAACGTACGCACGCTTAGCGATGACAGCCGACTAGCCCAAGCAGAAGCAGTAATGCTTAGCTACAATCTTCAGATACTCGGTCTGAGCGAAGTGAGGAGAAACGGTTTTGGTGAGCTGAGAACGTCCGGGGGCTTGACTTTGCTGTATTCAGGTAAAGAAAATGAGGAAGATGTGCGCGAGTATGGCGTGGGGCTCCTCCTTTCTAATGCAGCTAAGAATAGCCTCTTGGACTGGAAACCGATCTCAGACCGGATCATGTGTGCCCGTTTCAACTCAAGAGCCCGGAAGATCTCCATTATCCAGTGCTACGCCCCAACCAATGCATCAACAGAGGATACCAAGGACGACTTCTACAATGCCCTCAACGCCACCCTTAGGAGCATAAAAAAGCAAGATATCGTCATCGTCATGGGGGACCTGAATGCTAAGGTTGGGAGTGTTAACACTAACCGCGAGCGGCATATGGGTACACAGGGACTTGGAGTGTGCAACGAGAATGGGGAGTGATTCATCGAGTTTTGTCAGAACCACGACCTTACCATCGGAGGAACATTATTCATTCATGGCGACCATCATAAGTACACGTGGAACTCCCCTGATGGGGTCACCAAGAACCAAATTGACCACCTCGCCATTAGTTCCAAATGGCGGTCTTCACTGCTCGATGTCCGCAACCGCAGGGGCGCCGATATTGATAGCGACCACCATCTGGTAGTTGCTGAAGTCCGGCTCAAGGTTGCAGTTGCCCGTGCGGCTGGAGGACCTGGCAAGATTGGAAGAAGGTTCGAGGTGAGCAAACTGCATGACTCAGACACGCGTTAAACTTTTCAGATGGAATTGCGCAATCGCTTTTCTGTACTTGATGCTGCTACGGACTCATTAGACGAGGAGTGGAACCGCATCAAAGTGGCCTATACAGAGACCAGCTCCGTCGTTCTAGGGCACAAATCGACTCATTCTCGGGAGGACTGGATGTCACAACGCACGTGGAACCTGATCGAAGATAGAAGGAATCTTCATCTGAGACTGCTTGAGACCCATAACGACGCCATACGAGCAGACCTTAACACGCAATACCGTCAGAAACGCAAGGAAATCTATCGCAGTACCCGCAAAGATAGGAGACGGTGGGCTGATGGTATTGCTGATCGTGCTCAACAAGCTGCAAACTCCGGCAACTTGAAAGAGTTGTACAATGCTACCAAAACCTTGGCAGGTAACAGCAAGTCGAGGAAGAAGCCGCTGAAGTCCAAAGATGGTCAGCTCATTGTGACGTCAGAAGGACAGCTACTTCAGTGGCGTGAACACTTTGAAGAGGTCTTCCGTCTGTCAGCTACATCGGGACCTGACGCGCTGCAAGTCAGTACTCCACCCACCCAGCTTCTCAACATTAACACGGAACCACCGTCAGCCTCTGAAGTTGCGGAGGCAATCCGCTCTTTGAAGACAGGCAAAGCACCAGGACTCGACCTGATAACTGCGGAAATGCTTCAAGCCGACTTACCCACCGCAGTCGACGTCCTGACGCCGCTCATTGAAAAGATCTGGATCGCCGAAAAACTACCAGACGAATGGAACAAAGGTCTCCTTATAACTGTTCCTAAGAAAGGTGATCTTAGCCAGTGCGATAACTGGAGAGGTATAACGTTGCTCTCGATTCCCTCTAAGGTTTTTTGCAAGATCATCCTGGACAGATTGTCGAAGGCCGTGGATCCTCTTCTACGCAAGGAGCAGGCTGGTTTCCGCTCGAACCGCTCCTGTACGGACCAGATCAACACTCTCCGTATCATACTGGAACAGGCATCAGAATGGCAGAGGGAGATTTATCTAACCTTCGTAGACTTCGAAAAGGCCTTTGATACGCTGAAGTGGTCTAGTATCTGGTCCCGCCTACTGGAAATTGGAGTGCCGCCGAAAATAGTCCGTCTGTTGCAGAGTATTTATAAGAAATATTCCTGTAAGGTTACTCATAACGGCCTCATATCGGATGACGTAACAGTGCACGCGGGTGTCCGCCAAGGCTGTCTCCTGTCACCGCTCCTCTTCCTGGTCGTTCTTGATGGAATTATGCTTCGCATCTACGATAACAGGCGCCGCGGCATAGAGTGGGGATTATCCAACGTCTTGGAAGACTTGGATTACGCCGATGACCTATGCCTGCTGAGTCATACCCACGCCGATATGCAAGCAAAGCTAAAAGATCTACGCCAGGAAGCGGCAAAAACGGGGCTCAAAATAAACATACGGAAGACCCAGGAAATGACAACTGGTGTGAAGTACCACTCACCGTTGCTGATTGGCACAGAGGCAGTGGAACGCGTCCACAAATTTACATACCTCGGGAGTGTCGTGTCAGAGACTGGAGGAAGTGAAGAGGACATCGTTTCACGGATCGCCAAAGCCCGAGCAACCTTCGCGCAGCTGAGACCTATTTGGCAATCGCGGAAACTGACCCGAAGGATTAAACTCAAAATCTTCGGGTCCAATGTCAAATCCGTGCTGCTCTACGGGTGCGAAACGTGGAAGGTCACAAAGGACATCTCACGCCAAATACAAGTCTTCGTCAACCGCTGTCTTCGTCGTATTCTCGGCGTTTACTGGCCCGAGACCATCTCCAATGTAGAGCTGTTGGAGAAATGCCACGAGAGCCCGATCGACCGCCAGATCAAGTGTCGCAAGTGGAGATGGATTGACCACACGCTCCGAAGGGGTCCCGATCACATACCCTAACAAGCTTTGGACTGGAATTCCCAGGGGAAACGAAAGCGTGGCCGTCCCCGTCAAACCTGGCGTCGCACAGTGTTGGCAGAAGCGACGAGCATTGGAATGACATGGAGCGAGGTGAAGCGTGAAGCTCAAGACCGATCGCGATGGAGGACATCTGTGGACGCCCTCTGCCCCATCTAGAGGTTAAAGGACATTAAGTCAAGTCCCTAGTGAGACGATTCTCTTTTAAGGCGCAGAATATTCGCCCTTCGCCCTGCATCCGTTAGCTCAGCTGCAACTCGGGGTGGCGGACGCGCGGCGGCGCGGTTGCAGCAGGTCCCAGGAAGAACGACGGGGACGTGAATGACTCGGACTGGCTAGGGCTCTGCTTTATACGGTACTCCGCCACGAGTACAGCAGAAGTTATTTTTAGCATTTTATAGGTAATGCTGTTCTCACCAACAGCGATTCCCACCAAAACATACCCTAGCTTCTCTCTCCAAACTCTGCTTGACCATTATCGCACCTCACTTATATGTGTCATATTTGTTTCATGGTCTATCCACGTTTGCCACTATCACACCTCACTTACATGTGTCATATTTGTTTCATGGTCTATCCATGTATGACCACTATCCCACCTCACTTACATGTGTTATATTTTTTCATGATCTATCCATGTTTGACCACTATCCCACCTCACTTACATTTGTTATATTTGTTTCATGGTCTATCCATGTATGACCACTATCCTACCTCACTTACATTTGTTATATTCTTTTCATGGTCTACCCATGTTTGACCACTATACCACCTCACTTACATGTGTCATATTTGTTTCATGGTCTATCCATGTTTGACCACTATCCCATCTCACTTACAAGTGTTATATTTTTTTCATGGTCTATCCATGTTTGACCACTATCCCACCTCACTTACATGTGTTATATTTATTTCATGGTCATCCCTGTTGGACCACTATCCCACCTCACTTACATGTGTTATATTTTTTCATGGTCTATCCATGTTTGACCACTATCCCACCTCACTTACATGTGTTATATTTATTTCATGGTCATCCCTGTTGGACCACTAACCCACCTCACTTACATGTGTTATATTTTTTCATGGTCTATCCATGTTTGACCACTATCCCACCTCACTTACTTGTTTTATATTTGTTTCATGGTCATCCCTGTTGGACCACTATCCCACCTCACTTACATGTGTTATATTTGTTTCATTGTCTATCCATGCTTGACCACTGTGCCACCTCACTTACATGTGTCATATTTGTTTCATGGTCTATCCATGCTTGACCACTATCCCACCTCACTTACATGTGTTATATTTGTTTCATTGTCTATCCATGCTTGACCACTGTCCCACCTCACTTACATGTGTCATATTTGTTTCATGGTCTATCCATGCTTGACCACTATCCCACCTCACTTACATGTGTTATATTTTTTTCATGGGCTATCCATGTTTGACCACTATTCCACCTCACTTGAATGTGGCATATTTGTTTCATGGTCTATCCATGTTGGACCACTAACCCACCTCACTTACATGTGTCATATTTGTTTCATGGTCTATCCATGTTTGACCACTATCCCACCTCATTTACATGTGTCATATTTGTTTCATGGTCTATCCTTGTTTGACCACTATCTCACCTCACTTTCATGTGTCATATTTGTTTCATGGTTTATCCATGTTTGACCACTATACCACCTCACTTACATGTGTCATATTTGTTTCATGGTCTATTCATGTTTGACCACTTTAAAAAATAAAGAAATATTGGATAATGTCAATTAATTAATAAATAAGTACAAAAGTAATACAATATATCCAGAATGTCAACAGTAAAAACATAACATGTCACAGCATCAGTAAAATTTCGCGGCAGTAGGGTCCACTTGCCGGTCTTTTTAAAATTTTGTCGTACTAGCACGATAGTGAGGTGAGTGACAAGAGCAACAGCGATTGGATAAAATTCATCGTAACCACGACCGCTCTGGCAAGAGCGGAACTATTTTTTTTTTAATTTTCCTTCGACATTTGAAAGTAGTACCAAAGACACCGGCTTCCGAAACGAAAGTTGTTTTGCACTTTTTACTGATTTTTGAGTGTTTTGTTTTTGAAGTCGATTTATTGTTTTGTGAAAAAGATTTTTATTAAAAGTATTCTGGGGTTTTTGTAGAGCCTGAAGGAACAAATGAAAATGCATACCCATCAACACACACTTTGTGAAGCCCTTGTCGGGTATAAAAAAATGTGTTCATGACTTTGTCGGGTTAAGTCTCGCAAACGGTACGCTTGGCATATGATTGATTTATTTCTTTCTTTCTTTTTCTTTCTATGAAAACACTACTTTCATTTTAAGATTCTTGTTCAATCTTGTTGGGTAACACATGACGGGGTGGGGTGAAAAAAAATTTTTGTTCTTGATATTCGATATAACATCATAGCCAGCGGACAAACAAAACGCTTCCAATGACACCTCATTTGTCAAATTATGATAATTAGTATTAGAATTTATGAGGGAACAGATGAACATACATACACACATACCGGTCAAAAACATAACCCTGCATTTTGCTCCGTCACAGTCGGGTGAAAAAAATAAAACATAATTAATAAGTATTTATTATAACAGATACTGACTAATTTGAAAGTGATAGTAACCAATTTCGTTAAGGATTTAACTTTAAGGTCATAAATTAGTCAGTTTCTGTTGCAATAAATACTTATTAAGTATTCTTTCTTTATTTTCATGTTGTCTTATTTTTTCATTATATCATTTTGTTATATTACAACTTCTCGGTAAGAAACAGAGCATAATTACATAAAAAAACACGGCCAAGTTTCCTGAAAGTTGTCAGCGAACCTTCAGATAGTTAGCGGCGTCACCCTAAGTATAATTTACGGCTCACATAGAGCCCGCAAGTTATAAAACTACTTTAAGATATGAAGGAGACAATAGAACGATTTGATACTGAGTAATTGGTATTTTTGAGTGATTTAGGGATTTTTTGACGTTACAAACTGGCTAAATTGTGTTGTATATTTTCATCTTATAACTCAAAGAGAGAGAGGCGCACGGTTGGCGCAGTGGTTGAGTGATTGACTGCTGTTCTGCGTGTCGCGGGTTCGATTCCCGCACGGAACAAATATTTGTATGACCTACAGATACTTTTTCCGGCTCTGGGTGTTGTTTATGTGAGTTTATATGTTTGTAAACGCATCCAGATACAGGAAGTAATTCTTAGTGTGGGACAAAGTGTTTATCAAAAAAAAAAAGAAAAGAAAGAGACTCGCGAAATATCACGGGGTTCATGTATTTTTTCTGGATCTATTGTGTTTGTAATTTTCTGCAGGTGAAAGAATTTTGAAATCTCGAACTTAATATTCTACAGATTACCTTTTACAAATTGAAAAAAAATGCCAGTTGAATACCTGTATGTTTTTTTTTTCAAAACAGTACGCTACGATGGTTTGGTCCTGTTGAGAGGATGAATGAATAGCGACTAACAAACGGTATTTACAAGGCCAGCTGCGCAGTACTCATAACCGGAGTATGAGTATGACTACATGTACTCGTATGAATGAAAATGGAACAAAAGGAGTATGTATGTGTAAGATTGTAGTAATAGCAGGTGGCGTTCTGTAGTTTCTGCCTACCCCCAAGGGAAACAGGCGTGAGTTTATGTGTGTTTATCGTCATTTTGCTAAAATACTTTAACAATAATTGCTAGAGAGATCATCATCATCATCATTTCAGCCAAAAGTCGTCCACTGCTGGACATATGCAGTTCCCCAAGCGTCGCCACATTGATGTGCGTCTCGATGCGTCTCGATCCACCGGATTCACTCAATCTAGTAGGAGGTCTTCAAACGCAACGTCTTCCGGCTCGCGGTCGCCACTCCAGAACTTTTCCGCCACGACGGCTATCTGTTCTGCTGTGCCACTTCATTTTGGCAATTCTTCGGGCTATGGAGACACCTATGTTCAATACCTAAGCACCGCTTCAACAAAAAATATGAAGTCCAAATTGAATCACGAAAATGATGTGGTATTTGCTCCTCGTCCTTTTGTTTCCACCGTGATTGGATGAAAGCCACGAATCCGAATAATCTTATTGTCTTTTACAATATAAACGAGTACTTATCTACTAAAGAATTGTAATACAGGTATATCTATTGATGATCGAGCTTTGATCTTTATTAATTGAATCTCACCAACTCGGTTCCCCACTGTGTTGGGGTCGCTTTCAGTTTAATTGGATGCAGCTAAATATCAATAACTAACTTCTGCCCGCGGCTTCGCCTGCGAAACAAGTGTTTTATCATCTCATGAAAAAAAAAACTATTATATGTCCTTTCCAGGATCTCAAAATATCTCCATGCCAAATTTCATCTTAATCGGTTCAGTAGATCTAGAGTTTACCTCACAAACTCACAAAATTTACTTCTTTATAATATTATTAGTATAAATATGGATGAACATGGAACGATTGCCTTCACAACCCAGTTATGATACCTCTTGGTAAGATTATTAAGGGTCTCGTTAAGACTCGGCTGTTTTTCTTCATTAATTTTCTATATTTATAGATAGACTCGCTGATCTCTATCTAACCTGTTAGTAAGCGATGATGTGGTTGACGGTGAAGCACGCTTGCCTAGAACCTTCGCTCTTGACTTGAAGACCCCAAGGTTATAGCTATCAGGAAATATAGACTCCGGCAGGTAATTCGACTCTTATTCTGTACGCATAATGAAAGTTTTTCCAAAACGATTGGTGCGTTTGTGTGGGACGTCCACCATATAGTACCCGATGGTGCTTCGCCGTACGCCTTGTAGCGCGATGGTGGAACGGGCTAGTAGGGATTATAAATTGAGCAAGTCCATTGTTTATATTCCCTCCTCTGTTATTAATATAATCTTTTATCCAAATTACATACCATGATAAGGAGATATTCCAATATAATACTGTTATCATCACTAATCTGAATACACCTACATTATGCATAATTGAATGGTCATTGATAATATTATAGCAATATCTATTATTGATACCACTAATAGCGTAATCCTTACCGCTTGGCTACCTTACAAAAGCACACCACTGTCTGAGTCTCACAGCTAATTGAGCAAAGTGTAGATTGGCATGAAGATTTTAGCATTGAAAATCGCTCAGTTGGAAACAATGCGATAGGGGTATCGGCACATGGTGGAAAGTCTTACAATCTCAATTGAAAGGAAGGATCCTCCAACCAAACGGGGGTTTTGTTTGGTGGGCAGCTACCCAATGGTTGATGTCGGGCCTGAGGTATATGTTCAAATCGAACGGAGAATTTTGATAGAGCGACATAGGATTTGTTCGAAGTCAGGTCTTTTTCTAGTTCGCTTAAACCGGTCGTACCTTAACCCATTCGTTTATTTATATACACTTTATTGTACACCAAGATAAGACAATACAAAAATAAACATTAAAATTAAAACAAACATACATCAGGCGGCCTTATCGCGCTCTGCGATCTCTTCCAGGCCACCTTGAATGGATAGAGATAGCCTGGACACGATATGGGGTTGCACTTGGTGCCAATTTCAAATCATACAAGTATTAGGTACTAAGTACAATTAGGTACTAAAATCATACTACTAAAATAGATACATAAATACATACATACATCTAAATAAACAAACAAGAAAACAATACAGCTTAAACAAGGACAGGATCACAGAGTCAGGTAATGTTCCTTTATAAGTTTTTTAAAGACAGGCAACGACTGAGCACATTTTATTGGGTCAGGCAATGCATTCCACAAACGAGCAGCCTGGACAGTAATTGATTAATTCAAGAATGTAGTGGAATGCATAGGCATTTTAAGTCGCAAGTTTTCTGATGACCTAAGAGATTTAGTGTGGGAATCCCAGATAAATTGAAACCAGTCCTTGAGGTAAAGAGGGGTGGAAGGAGTAAATAGCACATCGTACAATAGAGAAAAATATGAACATTCCGGCGAAGGCGAATTGGCAACCACTTGAGCTTTACACGGAATTCGGAAACATGGTCATATTTGCGCAAACCAAATATGAACCTTACACAAACATTTTGAAGTCGCATAGTCAAGTTTATCGAGTTGTTCTTGAGTAAGGTCAAGATAGCTGGCATCAGCATAATCAAGGATGGGAAGAAGAAGAAATTGTGCAAGTGCAATCTTTGTGGCAGTCGGAAGAAAATGCCGCAGTCTCCTCAAACTTGCAGCAGATGCAAACAACTTGCGGCTAACTTCCTGCAGTTGGGCAGTCCATGAAAAGTTTTGTCAATGAATATCCCCAAATTTTAACTTTATTTTTTTACTTGAACGTTGTTTTAGCTGAGATTAAATTCCTACGTCTTTAAATTAAAAATATTTGGTTTGACATACAGCTAAGTTGGGATCAGGTACGGCGATGCACCATAGTGTGGTGGCACAAAATGTTTTGGGAGTAGTTTCATTGTGCGTACAGCTAGAGAGTGGAATGCCCTGCCGGAAACAGTGTTTCCTGATATTTATATACTCGGGGTCTTTAAGTCAAGAGATTACTCTAGGCAAACGTGCTCTATCGTCGAACATATTATCGCTTAAAATCAGGTGAGAAAGTGGTCAAACGAGTCGTAATGAAAAAAAAAACTAATTTCCTTCATATTCATCGTAAAACCTTTTCTTAACCATGTTGAGAGAACAATTGCTTTTCCCTGCGGCATCGCCCTCGTGAATGTCGGAAATCATCCTAAGGGAACGTATTCCCGGAAAAAAAGCTCTATACCAAAATTCATCAAAATTGATTCAGTGCTTTTGGCACGAAAACGTAAAATACCGACAGACAGACAGAGCTACTTTCGCATTTATAATATTATATTATATAGTATGTATAGTGTCTTTGTATAGCATTTTTGGGGTTAGTTTAATCGGATGCAGTGGAGCGAAGTAACTGCCAATATGGCCTCTACAACCCAGCTTAAATAAAATTCCACGCAAATTCGAAGCCAATGTCCTCATAAGATCTACCCTGTGACATTTAACTAAAAGGAGCATTAAGTCTTCCATCCAGGGAAAAGGTTAATGTAGCCGTTTAACAAAACTAGACACCTTTAATGTCACGAATGAGTGAATACGTAACAAATGTTTCGGCAAATAGGAACGCAATTTTTTTTTTGTTTTTTTTTACCCTACCTACCTTACCAATTATTTTTGTACTTTCTTTAATCCTTCTCTGTAATTTGACGAAGAAATAAAAAAAAAGAAGTATTCAAATCGGTCAAGCCGTTTTTTAGCTCTGGCTAGACTAACGAACAACAATTGATTTTTATAATTATATAGCGGACTAAGTTTTTACGCATTTTATTTCCGTGAGGTATACCATAGAAACCGTGCATTTTCCGGGATGAAAGATAGCCTACGACATTCGGGTAAGTGAATCTTTCTACAGTAATAGTAGATTTTTTATTTATAGGGGCATTTAAAGGCGAGAGTGTTTTTTTTAATCCAGAGCCGAGCGAAGGATTATTAAGTAGAATCCTGAGCGCAGCGAGGGATTCAAAGTACGTCACTCGATCTTCAAATAGTGTTGCTCCCTAGGTGGATACTCTACTTTTAATCACCCTCTGTGAGAAAATAAGTAACTGCCACTTATGAAAGTTACGTTTGTATAAATAAATACAGTATTTAAGTACATAAAATTAGGAAACATAAGACATAACATAGAAATAATTAGAGGCTAATGTTTATATTTGAACAATTATGGACGTGCATCGTAACAATTTTATTAGTACCATCCGTTACAGTTATAGATTGATTTTTGAGTTTGGCTCACGCGCGGTTTTCCAGCCAGTCACTTGTTCAGTACAATGTTCCCGTGCGGTTTGAAATAGAATTACAATCGCATATTAGCCACTCACTTCATACATTCGTCCTATTTTATTAATCCTATTTTGGACCGCATGTTTTGTGATTCATCTCTTTGCGTGATTGTTATTCCCTAGAGATTAATGAGCTATTTTAGTTCCTGTTTATGAAGAATAAAATAGCTCTTTTTGAATAGATGTGATAAAGTAGTAGATTATACACCAAGGGGGAAAAGCAGTGCTTTAAGTCACGGGCAACATGTTTAACCCTGAGTGAAGCGACGCGTTCAAGCTGCCCAAGGTGAAGACAGACTATCCCAAAGGAGTATTCTCTACTTTTCGCACCTTCTGCACAATAGAAAGCCTGCATGGCTCGATATTAAGTATTTATTTTGTAATTAATATTAATCAAAATGCACCATAGACTTTCGAGTTTATGCTAAATATTGGAAATAAACTAAAAGGATGGCTTCCTGCAGTCTCGACTCCTACCTTTGTGTTTCTCCATTGAACAAAATTGTCATAAGCTTTTTCGTATCTGTGTTTTGTTTTTTCCCGTAGTAGATTTTTAATAATCTCTAAAGCGTCTGTTTTAACAAACTCTGGAATAAAGCATTTTGTGTAATGTGAAATTCTTTGAAATCGCGCCATTTTTCATTCTTTTTTTAAATCTGCTTATGGTGGCCAGTTCGATTTAAGAGCAAACCTTTTTTTTTAAATACCTTATGGGATTTTTTGTACTAAGAGTTTTCCACGAGTTTCCACACGAATTTGACGTTCCAAATTCAAATCAATTTACTCCTCCCGTAACAGGAAATGCTTTATTTTACGTTAAGATTGTAGATTGTTATTGGACATTGTCAAGCAAGTGGTGTGAAAATAATTTTACCTCATTATAATATTAGTTTGGATTCAATGTATCTCTTGCATAAATAAGCCCTCCGAAAATACTTGCAGGCGTAAAGAACATCCTAAAATTCTTAAAATATCTACATTATAAGTTTACTCAAGGACAACACTATCAATAAGTCTATCGTCCCCAAAATATCTACACCGAGATTTATTACATATTACAACATTTAGACAGTGTTGCCACATCCATCGTTCTTTCCTCGTCCAATCACAAAGGATCGTGTATTTATGGCACGTTCGGTCTGTCAAACATTGTTGATTTATTGTACGAGAGTTGATACGTGTGTTATACCCACTAACAATGACGTCTGTTAGTTGTGTTGTGGGCGGTTTGAGGTGCTATTTGTTTCTTACTAAAATATTTTGATAAGACTTTTCATCGTCCTCTTGGCCCTTATCTTATTTTATTTGAGGTTGAGTTTTCAAACAGGGGGGTAACCACAAGCTCTTAGAGTAAGGTTATTTTGAGATCGAGTAAGTGACAGATGTATACAAGTCAGATACATCTGTCCCTTACTCGATCTCAAAATAACCTTACTCTAAGAGCTTGTGGTTACCCCCCTGGGCGTAGATGGCCAAAGCCGAAACTATAAGTAATAGTGAAAAACACTGAAAGGAGTTTTGAGCCCAATTTTGAAGAAAACTAAAACACATACCCTCTTACTAATAAACGCAGAATAAAGTTATACCAGGTATAACTAAGGTATACCCATACATTTTCATAGGTTTATACCTGGTATAACTTTATTCTGTGTTTATTTGTAAGAGGGATAGAGTGCCTGGTGGTGCAGGGCAGAGTGGTCGGTAACAGGCCGCGTGGGAAGTCAGGAGATGAGAGGACCAATCAGATTAAATCTGCGGTTGGGGGCCTTGTAATGGCCAAGACTATCAACTAACAGAACCATATAAGGAGTGATCGTGAGGCAAGTTATAAGAGCACCAGCAAGTGGGCAAAACGCATCGTGACCATGTGTGTGTGAGTGATGAGAATGGATAAAGTGAGAAATGAGTATATTAGAGGAAGTTTGAAAGTGGCGCCAGTAACAGAAAAGTTGAAAGGAAACCGTTTGTCCTGGTATGGTCATGTGATGAGAAAGGATGAAACGCATGTTACTAAAAGAGTTATGAATATAGATGTGGATGGATAGAGAGGCGGGGGGGGGGACGGCCAAAGAAAAGATGGATGGAATGTGTGCGGAGTGATATGTAAGAAAAGGGCGTCGGTAGAGGGACGGGGGACAGGATGGTATGGAAGAAGAAAACGTGTTGCGCCGACCCCAAGTAACATAGGACAAGGGCAGAAAGATGATTGGACACGCATTTTTGCTTTATCAAATCAACTAAAAATTATAAAGATAAAGCGCATCAAAGTTCAGGAGTGGGGGCTGGTGACGTCACTTGTCAGCATAAAGTGTACCAACGCGTGACATCAAACGATATCGCAACAGACTGTATCGCCGACACTAGGTTTACGTGTATATTTTTTATTAATCTACCCGACAAACAAAAATAATAATTTTCAGTCAATATCGCTATTCTATTTCGCAGCGGGGCAGAGATGCTCAGTTCATGCCTCTGTCCATAGCTGCATTAGAAAACAAAACAAAAGCCTCTCGTCTGAGCCGAATTGCACCACATCTCATGTGGACCTATTTGCTAACAATCACATTAGGACGCTATTTTCAGAGATTCCGGTGACCCGTATGAAGAGCAAAAGCTTTCTAGTTTTGTGATCCTTTAAAATGTACAGAAACACACTCGACGCAAAAAATAAAAAATAAAATCGGCTAAGTGCGAGTCTGACTCGCGCACAGAGGGTTCTGTATAAACATTTATATTCACCAAAATAAATAAGTAACATTACTAACGTTCATAAACAATGAAAGCACCGAACATTGCTCTAACGAAGGACACAATTAACTTTGCCATTCAAAAACTGTTTTCCCTATACATCAATATACAAAGTTGTAAGTTTAAGTACATTTTGTAAGATGGTTGACTATTACTCGTAAACTTGTAAAACCTACTTAGCTGAGATAGTGTTCGATAAAATTTTGTTGTAAATAATAAATACTGCCGTGCATTTTTTCACAGATCCATAAGCAACCATTTAGCTGGCAGGAGAGGGTAGGCGACACTTGACTCTAACAAAATTAGCAATTTAAAGCTTAATTTTACACAAACGGATCCCTGAATCGAAAAATAGTTTTTACAGAAAAATAATATTTTTGAATGGCCTATCAAACGATACAAAACAACATCCCCACTTTACATGTAAGGGAGCTACAATAAAAAAACTTTTTTTTCTTGATTTTATTTAACTACTTTGTTGGTGAGATTGATATGTATATCTATTCCAAATTGTATGGGTTCCTTGTTGACTACGGGACTCTAAAAACGTACTTCTAACAAGAAAAAAATATAATGTAGATACAATAAGTATACTATAGAATAAAAATATAATGGAACTTTAACTAGGTTATGGAAGTCCGATAAGTATTCAGGTCTCAGGCCTCAACAATCAATCGATCACATCTGTTATAGCATTTTCCGACCTATTTTGAGGTTGGCTTCCAGTCTAACCGGATTCAGCTGAGTACCAGTATTTTACATGGAGCGACTGCCTATCTGACCTCCACAACCAGTACCTCAGTAACACGAAACCCCTTCGCCTGACTCAGATTGTGAGATTTCAAGGCTTTTCCTGTCCCGTTTTATTATTATGTTATTTTTTTTATAATCTAGATTTTTAAATATTTTTGTAAACATACACAAAAAACATTTATAAATATAGAAAATAGAGACCGACCGGTATCGGTAAAAGGGTCCAAGCTACCGGCGGTCTGGGTTCTAGTGAGTGGAACCTCCTAACAATACGAGCCGTGTCCAGCAGTACTGCTTTCTGGACCAGGCACTTGACCCAGCCGCCTAACGAAAGCCTCCTTAGGTGTTGGTCGAGGCTCGTGGCTATTGGCTGAGTAATATACAATAATAATAATATGTAATATATTACAGCTTTATTTTCCACTTAACACTTTAAAAATATACATGAAATTTTAATAATTTTATTCCCGTCTCAATTTTATGTGGTCCCCTATGGGTAAAAGCCTCCAGTCTTTTCCATCTTTCCCTGTCTTTGGCAATATACAGCTGAACTTATCCAGCAATGTTAATTATGTCATCCACCCATTTTTCTTCTGTCTTCCCACTTTCCTTTTGGGCTCTGCCAATTAGTTGTTTGGTAAGTCCATCTCTTATCTTCGTATCTTGACAGGTGCCCTGCCCATTTCCACTTCTGTTTTAAAATGAAGTGCATCTGTTAATTTAGTTTTCATGCGGATGTCTGCGTTTCTCGTTTTCTGTATTTTTTTCAGTTTCAGTATACTTCTTTCTATTGCATGTTGGCATGATAAAATTTTGTTCTTTACTTTTTCTGTGAAGACCCATGTCTGGCCCTATGGATAATGCAAGAATCCATTATAGTCTTTTTTACATTAAGGCTATAGCTCCCTTTTAGAATTTCTTTTTGGCCCCAGTATTTTTTGCAAGTTGTACTTATTCTTCTATCTATTTCGTTTTCGTTGCTAAATAAAAAAAAGAGCAATGTCGTCTGCAAACCTTAGATGTGTTAGATTATTATTAAGTATCCATATGCCATTATTTTCCCAGTTAATTTTTTTGAAAATATCTTCAGGTACAGCTATAAATAGCTTTGGAGACAGCGGGTCCCCGTGGCGCACTTCTATTTCAATTGTGAACTCCTCCCCTTGTCTTTCCAATTTTACTCTGGTTACACTTTTAAAATAGCCGTTTTTTATGATATTTACTCATGTGTTGTTTACATCGTTATTTCTCTGAGCATTCCATAGAAGGGTGTACTATGCTGTCGAACGCTTTAGAATGGTCCACAAAAGCTATGTAAAGTGGTTTATTGAATTCTTTAAATTTCTCTATAATTTGTTCTATTGTGTGAATGTGGTATACTGTTGAGTAGTGCGGCCGGAAGCCCGTTTGTTCTATTGGCTGATTCTTGTCAATATCTGGAGCTATCTTTCTTAGGATGATTGACGAGAAGAGTATATATATTGTAGATAGTAAGATGATAGGCCTGTAGTTGCTGATCTCGAGCGGGTTCCCTTTTTAGGGTTCCGTAGTCAAATGGCAAAAACCGGAACCCTTATAGATTCGTCATGTCTGTCTGTCTGTCTGTCTGTCCGTCCGTATGTCACAGCCACTTTTTTACGAAACTGTAAGAACTATGCCGTTGAAACTTGGTAAGTAGATGTATTCTGTGAATCGCATTATGATTTTCACACAAATTTAGTAAAAAAAAGAAAAAAAATTGGGGGGTAGATACTTGAAACTGATACTTTTTTTTTTTTCATTAAATCCATACGTGTGGGATAGCTATGGATAAGTCTTCAAAAATGATATTGAGGTTTCTAATATCATTATGTTCTAAACTGAATAGTTTGCGCGAGAGACACTTCCAAAGTGATAAAATGTGTTTCCGCCCCCTGTAACTTCTAAAATAAGAGAATGATAAAACTAAAAAAAATATATGATGTACATTACCATGTAAACTTCCACCAAATATTGGTTTGAACGAGATCTAGTAAGTAGTTTTTTTTTAATACGTACTAAATCGTTAACCGCAATTTACCAAGTACGGAACCCTTCGTGCGCGAGTCCGACTCGCACTTGGCCGGTTTTTATATAGTAGTTTTATATTTGATTTACTCCATTGCGATGGTACTTGCTCTTTTTTCAGTACTAAGTTGAATTATTCTGCTAGATATGCAACTAGGATTTTTGGACCCGTAACGACTGACAAAGATCTTCAAATGACAGCCGCGACCAACGGCTTATAATACTCGCCGAAGCACAGAGGAAATTCGCTATGTATAATGACCATCCACGGACCGACCTCGGAACTTTGGAGATCTGATATTATTTAGTCACGAGCTCCTCAAGCCTCAACATAGTTGGAAAAGTCTTGTAGACAGAAGACGATGGTCAGAGAATAAAGAAGTACTTATACCAAGAAGGCTTCATAAGGCACTTGTCCCACCGCTAACGAGGATGGGATTAGCTATCGACTATTTTCTCGCTGAAGAAACGTACAAAATATGTAGATCCCGTCTCAATAAAAGAGACACATATTAATAGTTGATCGCTGGTTGTTACCCTACCGGCGAGAACTCTTTCAACATTAGTATGTCGCAACGACAAGAGGTATCAAAGATAATACTCTCTCAGCGATACTCGCTTAGGGATAAACTGGCAACTCACGCCAAGAGACCAACCAATCACCGGCAACCAGCTGCAACCGGCCGCCCCGAGCGAGTGGTGTTATTGCCCGTCGCACAAGAACACTTGCTTATAGCCGAGCGACAAAACTATTGTACTCGCTTCTCGCTACTCACCAACTCATTTCAAGTTTGTAGCGTTACTCGCTTCCCGCTGATCGTCGGTGGTGAGCTGAGCGAATATTATCTTTGATAGCTCTTGTCGCTGCAACAAACTTGTGGTGAGATATTACTCGCCGGCAATGTGAATAGCCAGCGAGCAACTATTAAAATGTGTCTCTTTTATTGACATGAGATCTGTATCTCTTGTTCGTTTTTTTTTTTATTTGTTTTTTTTTTTAAGTAGTAAATAGCTAATCGCTTCGTCGCCGGCAGGGGGACAAGTGCCCAAGTCAATGGACCAAAAGCTTCAGAGAGATTTAAATGCTTATACCATGTAACCTTATAACTAATAAACGAGAATGAAAATAAAATTCACAAACACGCATCATAACATCACTCCTGTACTTACCGAAAGTTAAGGAAGAGGTATACATAAAAACACGCCAACTTTTCATTTACAAGAAAATCCATAAGAAATATTTTGATGATTTTCACATCTTCCTCATAGTTATCCTCTAAACAAAACTGAAAATATTTAAATACCTATGCATTAATGAAAATAAGTGTCTTAATCATACAAACATCAGTCCATAGGAGGTGAGATTGCTGAAGATTGCTCCCCTAATGATCGTTTCCTATTCCTACGAGTACATTGTTCAGGGAGGAAATTGCTCACCACTCTTGGCAGAGGGATTGATGATAACAATTTGTTGTTATTAGAAATCGGAAGTGAGTTGCTTTTCCTCCTCTTGACATCGGGGCAGGCAGATATACATCGTATCTATGTTGCTGGTTATGTGTGACGTTCCATACAGAAGTTATATAGGTAAGTTTTTAATTTTAGGGTTCCGTACCCGAAGGATCCAAACGGAGCAATATTACTGTCACTCACGTGTCCGTCTGTCTATCTGTCACACAGATTTTACATCCAAGTGGCTGAAACTACAGTCTTAAAATTTTCACAGTATAAGTATCTTGTTGTCCCAAAGACACAAATTGACAAAAAAAAACTTGTAAATGTTTTTAAGAGGGGCTCCCAAACAGATAAAAGAGGACGCCAAAAAAATATATTAACCTACCCCATCGAGTGGGGTATCGTTGTTTAGAGCACGCTAAGTAAATAAATACTGTTTTTTTTTTTTAAATATATTGGAAAACAAAGGAATGAGAAGCCACGAAAGTCAGCTTTTTTCACAAAATTTTGTTCCGAAGAATTTTTTTAACTTCCCATTGACCTATGAACTTGAAATTTGTTGATAATATTTATTATTACGTATATTTTACTAACAAATACGAATATATCAAACGGATTTTTCTTTGAAAAGCCCTAATTTTTGATTTTCAACTAACTTGAATTTCCGGTCAAAGTACAGAACCCTATATGTGCAAAGTCTGACACGCACATGGCCAGTTTTTACTTCTTCCTAACATTGCAGACACATAAACTTCACGCTTGTATCTATGTCCCGAAGTAGAGGCAGGAGTGTAGGTATGTACTAGGTTCACTTTTAGTTCGGCAGTTATGTTATTGACACTGTACTACCCTCCTGTTTGAGTTAGAGTAGGTTGAGTCACGGGCCGCGTCTAAATTTAGAATCTGTTGCGACTGAGTTTTTTAAGGGTCAGCGCTAAAAGTCACGGTTTGGACCAACGGGGTCAAGAGAACTCGAGACGGTCTAAAACAAAGTGTAATTTATATTTCAATGCCATTTTTATCGTTGTTAGGTTTCCGTACCCAAAGATTAAAAACCGGCCAAGTGCAAGTCGGACTCGCGCACGAAGGGTTCCGTACTTGGTAAATTGCGGTTTACGATTTATGATGTATTAAAAAAAAACTACTTACTAGATCTCGTTCAAACTAATTTTTGCTGGTAGTTTACATAGTAATGTACATCATATATTTTTTTTGGTTTTATCATTCTCTTATTTTAGAAGTTACAGGGGGGGGGACACACATTTTACCACTTTGGCAGAGTCTCTCGCGCAAACTATTCAGTTTAGAAAAAAAAGATATTAGAAACCTCAATATCATTTTTGAAGACCTATCCATAGATACCCCACACGTATGGGTCTGATGAAAAAAAATATTTTTAGTTTTAGTTTCAAGTATGGGAACCCCCAAAATTTCTTGTTTTATTTTATTTTTGTGTGAAAATCTTAATGCGGTTCACAGAATACATCTACTTACCAAGTTTCAGCAGCATAGTTCTTACAGTTTCGGAATAAAGTGGCTGTGACATACGGACGGACAGACAGACAGACAGACAGACAGACATGACGAATCTATAAGGGTTCCGTTTTTTGCCATTTGGCTACGGAACCCTAAAAACGAGACCCTATTACTAAGATAGCTAGGCAGTTGAAATTTTCACAGATGATGTATTTCTGTTGCCGCTATAACAAAAAATTGTATACCTAAGCCAATAAGAAGTATGTACCTGCTTAGATAACCTTCTTATAAGTTTAATTTTACGTATTTTTTTGAGAACCTATGATTTGTTTTGTTGTAGTGCTTTTTTGAGTTTTCCTTAAGATGAGGTATTTTTTTTAATATTTTCATTTACCTAATGCTTTTATAAAAATCTCGTACCTATAAATATTATTGAAATTATATTTTACCTACGATTTTAATAATTCATCATCACAGCTCATTCGTACCCAGAATTATTGGATTACTAGCTGACCCGGCAAACTTTGTTTTGCCATAAAAACAGCAAACATTTATCTACCCTACCTACCCTACACTACCCTACCCTACCCGAGCCTACACTATCCTACCCTACCCTACCCTACACTACCCTACCCTACACTACCTTCCCTACCCTACGCTACACTACCCTACCCTACCCTATCCTACACTACACTACCCTACCCTACACTACCCTATCCTACTTTACCCTACACTACCCTACCCTAATCTACACTACCCTACCCTACCCTACACTAACCTACCCTACACAAAGCAAAAATAGCTTATACGATAGCAATAAAGCTCAAATTGACTCTACGTTTTAGTTTGAAAACTTTTGTATGGGAAAAAGAAAAGGGCTGTTTTTATTTTTATTCCGGCAATTATTAGAATTTTTCGCCCCGTAAAAACCATCTTTGAACTTCAACGAACATTAAAAAAAAAGAATTGGCCAAATTGGTCCATGCGTTGATGAGTTATGCGCTTACCAACACATTTTGCGATTCATTTTTATATTATAGAAGATTATCCAATAATTCTGGGTACGAATGAGCTTGAGCTTGTTTTATTTACCCATGACACGTTTAGATTTGAATTCCTCAAAGCCAAAAACACAAACTGTTTTATCAAATAGAATAAAGTATAAAATAGAATGAATGGCGATGTATAAAAGTGATAGGTTCGCGCGGACGTTTAATGATAAATGTATTCGATTCAGACTACGTCGGTATGAAAGATTAAAATCGGTTGGACTTGGGGCCATAAAAACAGCGGAGACCAACTTATCAGTTGGTCTCCGCTGGTCAGGTACACAGTTGTTTTAACCGAGTAAAACACTAAAAATCAGTTCTGAGGAAACACACTTTTTTTTTTAAATACAGTCGAATTGATAACCTCCTCCTTTAAACAGGAACACTGACTTCCGAAATTGAAGTTACCAGCAAAGCATTCGTGCGTATTATTGATGCGCGGAGCATGGGCCTGGGTACCAGTGAACAGTAGAATCAACATTTATTAGGTACTTGTTAATTTTAATCTTAATTTTTGATTGACGTTCGAAAGTGCCGCTTATTGGCCTAGTTGTATAAATACTTGAATGAATTTGACTTTGACTTTGATCGATACCGGCTGCATTTTCATACAACAACGCAAAGTAAAGTACGCTTTCGGATATTGGCCTTGGTCACTGAGGGGCAGTGCTTATACTACTTTCCTATAGTCAACAGTCACGTAGCAGCTATCTGAGATACTTTTTTAACTGTTACGGCTACAGGACAAAATGTTTTAAATACATCATTCTGCTTTTGTGAATCTGAAGTGTCTCACGGGTCATCTTGGGTCAGTCGGGTCGAGTGCACTCAGTACAGATTTTACACAGTATGTGTGATATTCTCATACAGTCTGTAATGCAATGTGAAATAACTCTATGTTTTTCCAAAAGGTGAGAAAATTGCAGTCAATAGCCGCGTACTGACTGAGCGAACAGCCTGGCGAGGGAGCCGCACGAGGTAAATCCTCGGTCGGTCAGGACGTGCCTCGGCCGAGGCAAACGCACGCGCTGCCTCGCCCGAGCATGCCGCGGCCCGAGCCGCATGTTGTCGGTTTTTGTCGATGCTCAAAAGCGCCTCAGTAAGTTTGCCGCGCGCACTCAAGACGGTTGTGTTTTGCCTCGCTTCTTCGTCTTCTTTTTTTGTACAAGTTGATGAATTAGTATAAAGGCAGTGGTGGCGAGAGCCTTCTGAACGCACGGCCTCATGACAATCTTGAGCACAACTGAATATGCGCTACGCTCACGTGGTCTCTGTTCGACTTGTGAGTCACCACTGAGCGTTCGAGACGTTCTACTAATGGCTCAGCCTCGCTCCGGCTCGGCTTTGCCGCGCGCGGCAGCCTCATGCATATTTAAATACAGACCGAGGCTGCCTCGCACGGCAAACGTTGCGAAGCAAACGTCCGAGGCAGCCTCACGAGGCTGCTCGCTCAGTCAGTACGCGGCTAATCGCTCATTTCGTAGCCTCATGTTCAATGCCAACGTCAAATCCTGATTTCAATCCGATTAGCCGCTTTGATGGGGGCCCAATATTTTATGCCGTTTCATTCTTTAACATCCCCAATTCCCAACTGACTGAAATTAGCTTTGCAATGTTAAGCTGAATGGCTGCCTACCTCTATACAATTGGGAATTTGTGTTTCATTCATTTTTGAATCAATAAAACATTTGCTTTAGTCATGAGTATTTTTTTATATAGATCAAGAGAGCATGACATTTAAATAGAGCAAGTTTATTGATGATATCATCTAGATATAATATATTAAAAATTTATTTTAGTAATCATCCTAATATTATCATGGTGAACGTTTGTTTTGAGTTTATTTCGCAAGAACTACTGTTAGGATCTGGATGAAATTTGGCATGGAGATAGATTATAGTCTGGAATAGCACATAAGTTACTTTTTACTCGGGAATATGTTCCCTTAAGATAATTTTCGACATTCGCGCAAGCGAAGCCGCTGGGAGAAGCTAGTATTTAATAAATAAGAGGTATTCGGGGTGCATAAAGGCACCTAACAACTGCAACCTCTACCTCACTCTTTAGGGAATACAGGCGGGCTATTATGTATCGAAAAATGTGTTCAGGTGTTAAATTAAAACAACGAAGTATCATTAAAATTAATATATTGAACTTTCCCATATAAAAAAAACCCTTGCTTAAACGTTTAAACACAATAATTTATTACTTAACAAATTAGTTCAAATGCCTACCTATTAATAAAATTCCCCTTTTCAAATATTCCCCTCCTTTAAATATTCCTTTCCTTTACAATAAATTACACCTAAGTTACAGTTACTTAAACTTGACCCCTTAAGTTACTCTTAATGAATATTTGTTTGGTACTGGTGTCCTCCGACGTTATCTAAGCTACATCTATCAGTTACTAAGTAAGTTATTATATTTATTAAAATACGGCCATTTTTATTATTATTTTTATACACATGCAATAAATTAAAACATTAAAAACTAGATGACCCTTACCTTAAAATAAGTTAATACACGAAAATAAAATACTCTTTTAATAAAAATCGAATAGAAAAAATTAGAAAAATATGATATTTTATTCAGTTTTCCGATATCTTAAGCTTTGACCTCCCTCGCGTTTTCAACAATGCTGGCAACAATGTTTTCTGTAGCCTTTCCTTTTTGTCCTTCATTTTCAACCACAATTCTGTTGATGATGTTAGCACAATCCTTGTTCTCAATTATACTGACATGGTTGCCTTCCAAAAAGTGTACGGTAACCGTGTTTTCAGTAAACTTATCGAGACCATAGTTCTCTTCAATAGCAACGTAAGGTGGGTTCTCTTTCGGACGAAGAAGAATGACAGGAGACTGAAGTTTGCCGAAGGTCTTAGGGTTGAAGTTCAGAACTGCTTTGAGCCTGTCGAAACTAACCCTAGCGATGTTAGCGATGAACTTGTCAGAGTATTTACTCTGGACTGGGCAAGCCTTGATCGTGAGGGCGACCCTGTCTTCATAAGACTCAATTTCGTTGAGTTTCTCCACGAGGCCTTTGGTGACGTCATTGCCCGGGGCGATGATGTCGACGGTGTGACAGAGAAGGTTGTTCTGCAGTTGCAGGTCGTTCTTGAAGCTGATGGTCATTGTCAGGATAGCGTAAAGGAAGTCTGGGGCGCCGTCCAAGCAGAATACTGTTCCTTTGAAACCTGGAAGGGGTGGAAAGATCAGTTGGTGTTGCTTGTGATGATGATGAAGATTTAAAGTATTACGATTAATGGTCTCCAACAAAACTACAAAATTATTGGGAACTTTTCAAGGAGTAATTTGTAAATAACAAGATTTTGTAATATTTTTCTTAATGAGAACAAAAAAAATATAGTATGTATTTTGTAGTGATAGTTTTATGAAGTTCAACTTTTTAATCTATAGCAATATACAACTGACTGTTAAACTATATATTGACGGATAAATGTCTTTTATGATAGTATATTCGCCTGTATGTATAATGATTATCACATTTTGATCTAAAAGGCGCTCTTACCTTCTTTCTCCAGTTTCGAAGCCAACTCCATGGTAATAAGAGAACCGAAACTGTATCCGAGCAACCAGAAGGGAGCACCAGGTGCCAACCTTGAGATCACCGTCTGAAAAATATATAGCTTGTTAATACCACATAATTTAAGTAAATTCACGTAGTGGAGAGGTCTAAGCTAGAATGACTATGCATCTTGTGGGTGCGCTTGTAAATTGCATTTTCGATCACATCCAAGGCACTTTTTTAATATACCCTAAAAGTGAACGCGCACCTAGACGAACCGCATGAGCCGCACGCGCCGCATTCATCGCATTTAATAAATCTTTATATGAAATCGTATGCAGCATCGCGCACCTATCCGCGCCGCACATCCCGAATTTCGAGGTATACGGATTCCACCAGTGCGTGGGCATGACGTCATCAGACTCGGCGCGTTCGATGCTTGCGGCGAGTGCAGTGCGGGTGGCGCGGAGATGTTATCCGTATCCGTGTAGAAAATATTGATATAATAAGATGTACAGAAGTGGATACGATGCGAGCGCCTTGAGAAAATGCGATGACTGCGGCGCGGGCGGCTCCTGCAGTGCGTCTAGGTGCGCGTTCACCTTAACACAAAGCGTCTCGTCATGTTACCTTCACGGTAGTGGGACTGTAAAATTCCTATTTTTATCTACTTCGGTTTCGTTATATTCGAATTACAAAATTGTCAGCGGTTTTATTATGATACCCATAACGACATCGGGTTGCATTATGCGAATCGTCATAAATTGTAAAACACAAGCAAAAACATTCTGAACATACAGCCAGGTACCTATAGTATTACTTCGAAATCGAAACAATGTAAATGATGTTTTTAAAAATGGAACAAGTTTAGAACAAAAGTATCGTATACTTTTTGGCTGTTGCAGCTACAAGATAGCCTTATACCTAATAAAGACTAAACAAAAAATTTTTAAAAAAAGTGGACGCGGGCAAAATTTACCGAGTGAAATTTTATTTCTATAGAAAATACAGCGAAGTTAACATTAATGTACCGCAATGCATGTGTCCAGGCCCAACTACAAGTTCAGCCTGTAATTCTGCAATTCTTGTTTATTTTAATAATTGTACAATACAAAAGCTACATATAAATAAGGTCCTCATTGAATTTTATTGTCAATTGATTTAATTTTATTCTATGATTTTTAAGTTATATTAATTTTTTGACATGTTAATTTAAATTTAATTATTTACAATATCTTCTTGACATTTAAAATCTTTTTATTTTTGACATTTTCATTATTAATCTACATATTTTTGATTAATTGTAGTTTTAATCAAATGGCAATATTTTGTAAATGTTTATTTGATTTGTAATGTACCTTTTACTAACACTGGTTGTATAAGTTTTTTTGTTACTAACAAGAAATGGATTGTAAATTGTCTGAATTTTGAAATAAATTAAATTAAATTAAATAAACAACAACAGTCAGTGTGTAGTTAAGTTTCTATTAAAAATAATTATTTGTCTATATCTGTGTTTTATTCCTTCATACGTAGATAAAATCTTGTATGCAACTGTTCGTTATTGGTCATAAATAGCTATTAGGCAATTCTCAGCGTTGATAGGGTCCGTGGTCCCAGATACATAACACAACTTATAAAATGTGTGTTCACTTCTATCTACTTCATCAAAAACTATGGTCACCATAATATGTGTAGGTACCAACTTTCTATGACATAGACCATCAGTCCGTTAATCATCCCTAAACCTAAGAAAGGAATCCTTACCTGGTGTAACCTATCCACCATCTGTTCCAATGTCTCATCCTTATGCTCCACACCCAGCTGCAGCACGCAAACCTTAATCTTCAGTCTTCTGCAGAGCGGTTCCAGGACTGCTGCGCAACCTTCCAAACCTGGCAGCATGAACATGACGCGCTCCATCACGTGGATAGCCTCATCTCCCTGGGGGGAAGACATCAGGTTAATAAAGGTAACAAAATACTGGTTTGTGATATGGAAAAGACCACAGACTAAATAGATGATTCGGCAACTGCTATTAGAGACCGCATTGTAAACCTTTTCATATAAACCAAATATGTCATCGCACTTCTACAAAAATAACGTATAAAAACTGCGTTTGGCCAAAACGAAAATCAACACAGCAAATTGACCCCTATCTCCACATCATAGTGCACACATTTGCTATCGAGATAAATAAATGAAGCACGCGTTCGGTTCACAAATTTTCGAATGTGGTATTTTTAAATGCGGATTTTATTTACCCCCGAAAAAGAAGTGTGTTATCAGTTTGACGTGTTTTCCTGTGTATTTCTGCATTTGTGTATCTTAATATCTCCTAAACGGATGAACCGATTTTGATTTCGTTTTTTTTTGTTTGAAAGGTGATTTTACAGAAAATGTTCAGCCTTTCAAAAGTTATACATGCAAAGATAGTCGACGGCACGAACTATTTTATGCGCGAGGTTAAAATGAATGCTATCTCATCCGACAACACGTGCGAAAGAGATAGATGCTGTGATGAGCAGTAAGAAGCTAGTTTGCTTTGTATCGAAATGGATTATGATTTAAGACGAAAACGATCGCGCGAAATTTTATAAACAGACCTATGGGAGTCTATATATCGTGAAAATCGATTAAATTGATATTTTCAAAACAAAATTATTTGCATTGTTGAATTACTAATCTATCGCTGTATGGAGGCCGCAATTTTCCATCTTCTTATGTTATTTATTTCCGCCCAAAGATGCGTTAAAATTAGTGTTGAAATATGGAACTTTCAACGCTCATAACATTCAAATGTTGTATTTTTTACTTTTTTGTTTCCCTACAGGGCTAGATAATGATGAGACAAATTGATATCATTTTTTTTTTAACGTACTTCGTCAAACAGTGAAGTAATCGCCAAACTACGTTTGTATGGAAGAATGATCACGTATGTTTGTGTTAGTGTGCCTTTTCGAGCGTTTGTAGTTGTTTAGTTTCCATACTGTTTGTATATTTTTACGGTGACCGGTGACTGTCGTGCACTTCTGCCGCTGTTATAAATGTAGCGCGCGGCAGCCACCGGTGGCAGTTTTCAGGGGACCGTTTGCGCCGAGCCTTAGACCTGTGCTTTTGAAACTTGGTAAGTAGATGTATTCTGTGAACCGCATTAAGATTTTCACACAAAAATAGAAAAGGTACAATAAATTTTGCGGGTTCCCCATACTTAGAACTGAAACTCATTTTTTTTTATCCATCCCATACGTGTGGAGTGTCTATAGATAGGTCTTCAAAAATTATATTGAGGTTACTAATATATTTTTTTTCTAAACTGAATAGTTTGCGCGAGAGACACTTTCAAATTGGTAAAAGGTGTGTCCCCCCCCCTTTAACTTCTAAAATAAGAGAAAGACAAAAAATATATGATATACATTACCACGTGAACTTCCACCGAAAATAGGTTTCAACGAGATCTAGTCAGTGGATTTTTTTTAAAACATCATAAATCGTTAAACGCAATTTATCAAGTACGGAACCCTTCGTGCGCGAGTCCAACTCGCACTTGGCCGGTTTTTTGGCTTTCTGTACCAAAATTGGCTTTACAGGGTTTCATTAGACAAAAGGGACCGTCCATACAGGGTCCCATTAGAACCTTTGTGTATAGGTCATTACTACCTGCGTCGTCTATCCGTTAAAGGACGGTATGTTACAGAGCAGAATTTTTAAAAGTTAGTCCGTTTTTCCCGTTTTTACCGTTAGTGCATGAGTCACTCTGTAAATGTAAAGTCTCTTCATATTCACCTTCTTAACCAAATATCAAATTCTTAAAGTCCTAAGCAATATATCCCTAGGAAAAGATCGATTATCAAGTAATCTTACCTCAACTGCATCGCTGACCATGGTAGGCATGTATATCAGAGGCTCGGACACGGTGTTCTCATCTCCGAAGTTCCTCATGAGGACCCTGAGACCAGCTGCTCCTTCGACGTTGGCGGGACGTGAGGCTGACGTGGAAGCGGCGGCTTCGCGTTGTGCTGTTAGCTCTACCAGTCTGGTGGAAGGAGAAAGTGAATTAGATATCTAGGAGAAGATTATGTTCAGTTTGTATGGGTATGTAGCCATCGTTGGAGAAATAAAGTATAGATAGATAATTTATTTATTTAAGGTTAGCCATCAATTTTTACAAATGCTAACCAATGGTTTGAATTTTCTGTAAAACGCGTTTATTCATCAATTGTTAGTGTAACAAATGCTGAAATAATAAACTATCAAACCATTTATGAGGTTAATTGAAGAAAAAGTCAATTTTACCCAAATTTTAAACCATTGGTTTTAGCATAGCCATTGGTTAAGTTAACTACGCATCAAAAGATTGGGCCTTAACGCCTTTTGGAAGCTCAAGTTCAGCAAAAGATAAAAGGAAGATCAACTAACGATAAGCCTGTGATTGAAGCTTTGACGTTAATTAGGCAAGTACGATCTCAAATGAGACATTTCAGGTAAAGAAGATATCAATATCACGAACAAGAACAATGGCGGCGAAAATAAAATCGATCATTGATAAAGTAAAATTATGTAGAAATCTGATATCTCATCTAATTTACGGGAAAAGATTTACCTCATGAATAGGCCTTTATGAAATGTTTCGGAAAAACAAAATGGAAATATAATTCGGCTCACATATTCCCCGAGATTTTTCTGCTGTGTGCTCGAAATATCATGTTGTATTAGAAAAGAGTTTTGTATTATTTTCTTTATCTAGTTTTTTCTGAAGCTTGTAGGGAAAGCGAGTCGTTTCAGAAAATGTTTTTTCAAGTTTGTTTAGGTTATAATAGGTTAAACGTTTGCCGGGGTCTCAATAGCTGAAGAGTTTTTTGTCGAGCGTTTAAGCGACAGATTGCGTAGTTTATATTTTGTGATTTTTGTGATGACATCGCTGGGAATGTTGCAATGATACAGAGTTTTTTTTTTTAATTAGCATTCTAGTAAAAGAGTTTCGCAAGGATTGCTATAATGAAGGCTCATAAAAGCACATCGTTACTACCAAACTTAAGGTTGCCCTAGTCAGACATTCTTCCATACAAATTTAATATGGCGATTAATCCACTGGTTGACGGTGTACGCTCAAAATAAAAATGATATAAATTTGACTCATCATTGTCTAGCCCTGTATAGAAACAAAATAGTAAAATAAAAAGTTCTATATTTCACCACTAATTTCAACCCATCTTTGGACGGATATATATTATAAGATTCTAGTTGCGATCGAGACACCGATTATCCTCAAAGACTCAACCATTTCAATATGATATCTCTGGAACAACGTAGAAGTCTCTCCGATCAGATATTTCTTTACAAAATTATTCATAATCGGTCCGATGTTCCAGAACTATTATCGGAACTTAATATCACTGTACCTAGGCGCACTTTAACTAGAGCTGTACGCAGAACAGATATACTTGCTGTGTCCTCATCAAGAACAAACCTTGGTCGCAGTGCCCCTATGAACCGATTTATGACTTATTATAATAAAATCCACAATAGCAGCAACATTGACATCTTTGCTGACACTTTTAACCAATTCCGTAAAAATCTTATCTCTCTCTCTAACTAACTCATCATAAAATTTTGATCACGTTTATTGCAGTCGTTTTACGTATACCTATTGAACGCAATAAAATTAAACTGAGCTTATCAATTGTTTCTTTATTGATTATGTAAATCTGATGATGTATTTTCTTAGTATTGTCATCCTAGGATTAAGTAGCTCTTATTGATATGTTATTAGAACCAAAATTATGTTTAGTTTATTTTAAATCACTAAGAAAAGTTCTCTTGTATGTATTTTTTACTTATGTTGTGTGTAAGCTGTGTACTTCTTTAAGTGACAAATTCACCATACTTATAGATATATAAGTTCTTTTATGTAATATGTACTAGTGAATAAGTCGTTGGAGTACCTAAATAAAATAAAAAAAAAATAAAAAAAATAAAAATATACCATAGAAAAGTTAATTTATAAATCAAAAACCCGACTGATTAAGAATCGAACTAAAAAGCTGTTAACAAGAAAAAATCATGCTGTGCAGTCGAAGGAAACATATTCGCGAACTGGCTGACCACCTGATCGTTATATGATATGTAAAAACAAACATACATACATACAAGATACGCGCGAAACACATAACCCAGTCGGGTAACCAGTCGGGCAAATTTCAAAACAGTCACCATACAGGGATAGATTAGCATCACAAAAATGCAAAAAAAAATATACACATACATTCAGTAGTTTTTTCATGATACTCATACTCCCAAAGGTCTGTTTATAAAATTTCGCGCACTCCTTTTCGTTCTAAATCATCATCCATTTATTATTTTTATACCATGAGTGTATTCGTATGCGCACTAGCTTCTTACTGCTCATCACAGCGTCTATCCCTTTCGTACGTGTTGTCGGATGAGATAGCATGCATTTTAACCCCGACCACAAAATAGTTCATGCCGCCGACTAGGGCAACCTTAAGGCCCGATTATTAAGCCATTAAACGGCACTTTTGAATGTCAACATGTACAGTTACTAATAATTGATTCTACTAGACCTCAGAAACCAGTAATTAATAAACGGAGTGTCTGAAGAAGAACTACAAGAACTGTTCACTATTTCCTTGCCAAAGAAAAGAACATACTCACACTACGATGATTTAAAGTTGAGCTCATATTTTGCTTACCTGGCGAACGTTAGTGTTCTGATGTCTTGAGCAGTAAGGAAGATCTCGAACTCTCTTTCCAGGGTCTGCTTGATCTCGACAGCCATCATACTGTCCATACCCAGCTCGGCGAGGGACACTTGTTGGGAGACAGTCTTCAGGTCCTTGATACCTGGAGGAAGGAAAAAAATATTAAAACTCTATTTTTCGGGCAGTGGTTCAATCTTTGATTGTACATAGACACTGGGACAGGTTGAACTAAATAAAACGTTGTTTTAATAAAAAGCATCAAAACGGACAACATTATTAAGGACCTTACTTCGCTTTAGTGTCGTAAAACGCTTTGGAAACCAACCGGGTTTCCAAAGCATACTCTTTAATATCTACCGGTTAGGTTAAAAGGTTTGAAAAAAAAAAATTGGTGATTCGTGTAAATTATTTCTGAAACATGATTTCATCTTATGACTTATACTTTAACTTTAAACAAATAATAACAACACGATATTCTTTCGCTTTTTTTGCATACCAAAAATTTTTGAATATCCAAGTCGTTTTGGAGGAGTCCAAACATAAGTTCATAATAAATCGCGAGAGATTGTAAATTTGGTTTTCAATAAGGTACGGATCCAAGTCGTTTTGGAGGATTCCAAAACGACTACTTCAAAAAGAGGTCCAATAATGATATTCTGGCACTGAACAGGCGCTCAGCCAGTAACGCGTTAACATTGGGGTATATATACGCCTTAAGTCTTTGAAGTAAACTACTGATTTTGCCTAAATTTTAACGCAAAACGAAGCTAAAGTGTTCGTGTAGTATATATGGCACTGGATTATTGCAAAAACATAAGTTCATAATACATCGCGAGCGATTGTAAATTCGGTACGGATACTTTGATGATTTGAGTGGAATATATCGAGATATTATCATCCCTCAAGATTGATTACAAATTGACGGTGTTTGTAATAATTGAGTGGCATTTAAACGGCCATAGTATAACGCTTAGTTTACTCAAGAAGTGTACCTAAAACACATGAGTGCAATAAATCACCTTGCCATTATCGCCTGTTGCTCTACCCTCTTTTCAGTACGAATACTTTTGTCAATACGAATACTTTTTGCAACACGAATTTTTTTCACAATATGAATACTTTTTACTATACGAATATTTTTTACAATACGAATACTTTTTGCTATACGAATACTTTTTACAATACGAATACTTTTACTTTTTAGTTTAACCTTCTTAGTTTTAAAATAAAGGCAAAGCTATTAAAATTGCTGTTTGCAGCTATAAATCTAATTACGATACAATAACGTACCTAAGCGATTTCAATTCGTACACACTAACTACTCCTGAGTATAATCTTGATTATCCACGTAGATATTACCTATATCATATCAATGTAATTATTCACATGTAACTAACTAATCTTACAGCAGATTATGTTCATGTTAATGGGAAGGTTCTAACCGTATTATCATTGTTTAATGATACGGCAATGTTGATAGTTCTAGTTGTGATTTAATTGGGAACTATCAGTAGATACCAATGTAACTTGATAATTGAATTTAAATCTTTGGATACATTTACGGCTCGGTGGATTGAGGATTAAACTTCATTTAATCCTTTGTCTTTTTTGGGTTTTTCTTAATAAATGAATTTTATTTCATTCCTTCTTTATCTACTTTTTTTATTCGTCACTCAGTAATTGAATGAACAATATTGCGGAAAACGGCATAAACAAAAACAATGAAATTATTTCATCTAATTCCACCTTACTTCTTGAGAACATTAGCTTCATTGACAACCTTGTCAAAAAGTATCTAAAGTATATTGACAGATTGACACTTACTTATGGTAAGTTACTTTTAGTGCTATAATTAAGGCCAAATGACAAAAATAGATCTACCCTCTCGATGATATGATTAAAGCCACTGTAATTTGGCCACTTACTGGGCACCGAACAGTATAATTATGTAAATTTTCCGTCAACACAAAAAGTAAAAGAATGGCACAAAATAATTTTCTCCCAACATTCTGACTCACCCATGATCTGTGCCACAGCATCGACAATGTTGCCACATCCGGATCCTCCAGCCTTCTTCTCAGCCACGACGATGGACGACACGATGGCGGCATCCTGCTTCATGAACTTGTCGAGAGCCGACAGACAGGAGGAGATCCTCTGTTGGAGGGTTCCACCGATCTCGAGCTGGACGTCGTCGTCCTGCATGTCGGCGACGAGACCGACCTGGGCAAAAAGGTTAGTTTAGTATTTTGGATTCACAGAACGGAAACATTATAAACTTTTGAAAACATAGGGGTTAAGAGTGAGGACAAAAGAGCGTTATTTTGTGACACTGAGTCGCGTATTTTGAGTACCGCAATCTACGTTCAACTGAAATTTGGTTAGGCTGCCAGACAGACGGACGTAATTTTAGTTGCTATCCAACATTTGTACGGGACTACGGACGCTTGTCTCGCTCCACTTCCTCACCCCGTGCGCATTTCGGTTGAAATAATTCGCTTGAGTCAGCAGACAACTCATTTTAGTCACCGTGTGGTACAAACAGGACTTTAGTATGAAAGCGAATGCAGCGTAAATTCTGCTTTTACGCGACTCACAAAATTACGCTCGTTGGGCCTTACCATAAAATAGCATGTAAAGTTTTGGAAAGGGATTATAACACAGGACATGAAATATGTTATGTTCGTTTTCATCAGAGCTAGAAAACACTATTCTAAACGATGTTTTTTTTTAGGGTTCCGTACCCAAAGGGTAAAAACGGAACCCTATTACTAAGACTCCGCGGTCCGTCTGTCTGTCTGTCTGTCTGTCTGTCTGTCTGTCTGTCTGTCTGTCTGTCTGTCTGTCACCAGGCTGTATCTCGTGAACCGTGATAGCTAGACAGTTGAAATTTTCACAGATGATGTATTTCTGTTGCCGCTATAACAACAAATACTAAAAACCGAATAAAATAAATATTTAAGGGGGCTCGCATACAAAAAACGTGTTTTTTTTGCCGTTTTTTTTCGATAATGGTACGGAACCCTTCGTGCGCGAGTCCGACTCGCACTTGGCCGGTTTTTTTAATTTACATAAGCCTTTTCAATAGCCATGTGCAAGAATATAGGTGATTATTACACGGACTACGTAAAATTTTCATAGATTTAAATTGGAACAAATAGCCAGTTTGGTTAACAGTCTAACTATGAATGATTTTCTGAAAAACTGGCAACAACATTTGATGTAGGTGATTCGGAAAAGGTGAAGTAAGTCTAAAGGCTGCAATAAAAGAAATACTCACATCACCAACAGCTCCCCACTGCACGGCCAGAGCTGGGAGGCCGAGCTTCTTCCTCCACTCGCAGATCCTCTCCATCACGGAGTTGGACAGACCGTAGTTGGTTTGACCAGCGTTACCACGACCGCAAGATACGGACGAGAAGATCACGAAGTCCCTATAAAAATCGATACTATGAGTATCCATTTGAGATTGGGTGGAGGTCCATAAAAGGGACATCTTTTCTAAATAGTACAAAACAAACTCGCTGTTCGCGTATGTCGATGTCATTTCTGTTTTTCCTAAATTCTTTAAAACCACGTAACGGATTTTAATACTGTTTTCATTAATAGAAAGAGCGATACCATTAAGGATGCCCAAAAGAATAGCATTTTATTTTATAAAAAACAAATCGAAAAATGTAACAAGTCATTTTTCATAGATTGTAAACCCAACTACCTGGTGTCTAGGATATAGCCAACAATCAACTAGGTTCTCAAAGCAGACTGAGAAAATTTTAACGATATAAAATAATAAATTATGTAGATTGGTATAGCTCCAAAAAACGACTTTGACCACCTTTTCTTTTACTAGGAAATAACAAATGTATACAGTAAACTTACTAACCATAACCGTCGTAAAATATAAAATGACTATATTACTGCCGAGGCGATATATTACCAAAAACATGGCACAAAAACCTACGCATCAAGTTCGTAAATGCCTCCCTTTGTTTTTGTTTCCACAAGGGATTAATAAATAAATTCTGGACACTATAATTGAACTCCTGGGGAGAAACTTCAGTCGTAAGACTTGTTCAATAATCTACTTCACTTGAGATGCTTCAATGTTGCTATCATAAAATAAATTTGAGAACAGATTTTATTAAGTACAAGATAATATTATATCTTCCTTTATTTTTTGAGTAGGAAATGGTGTACATTTGGTTGGTCAGTACGCAGTAGGACACGCGATTTTTACAGAAAAAAAGGTAAAAGTAAAGGGAACAGGTCAGTAAGAGGCGACACCTTTACTACCAACAAACTAAATTAAGAATTTGCAAGCCGATAACGATAATATTCTTCACATAAGATTTTAACCTGGCACTATAATTCTTAGTTGACTGCTGCATGGACCACATTTTGGCAAACAATGACTTAAGGTCTATCCATACATATCAGGGCCGTGCACGGGACGTGGACGGACCGTGCCCCGTCAGGGGCTCAAAAAAATATCGCTGTGTATATTTTATATGAACTCGTTCGCACACGTCCGTGCACGGGCCGTGCATGGGCAGTGACGAATCTTCAATGCCTGGGCCCGGCCCTGTCACGTCCCTTTAGGCTGCTTGGACACCATTTTAATGACTTTGTTAATAAACGATCCAAACCAACCATCACGAAAAAACCGAAAGACCCCAGTGCGCGTGATATACCAAGCATCGCCGTATTGATCATCGAAAGGTACCGGAGTTGTGAACGTGTATCGGAAATACGTATAAATAAAACTGCACTTACTTCAGTCCCGGGCACAACTTCCTCGACAGTTTATCCAAATGCATGGTAGCCAGAGCCTTAGGTCCGTATGAGGTCTTGAAGCTCTCAGGAGTCTGGTTCTGGAAGATGGAGTCCTTGAGGATCACAGCCAGATTGAAGATGGCGTCCACAGGTCCCATCTTGAGGGCCATCTGGAGCATCTGTTCGCATCCAGACTCGGTGGTGACGTCGTGGGTCGAGATCTGGACGTCGGCACCGTATGATGCCCAAGCCCTAAAGAAAGAAGACCATTATTGTTATAAAGAACTTAATGTGTTTTAACATCGCCACGCAGTAAAAATGAACGACGAAAATTCGCAGCATGCTGCTTCGCTAAAACTGAAATAGAGAAACTGCAGGTAAGTCCATGATACTCTAGTAAACAGATAGTTCCGCACAGCAGCGGCAGCACACATATACACTTTTCATTCATCTGACATTTCACTACAAGTCGAAAGGGATGGCTTGATAAAACCAACAAGAAAAATAGAGACAGCTATTTTTTGTCACTTCCGTGTGAATGTAAACAAACATAATTCTGTCCACCAATGTTTTTTTACTTTGTCTAAACTCCAAATATCAGAATATAAGGGAAAAAAAAAAAGTAAATTGAGGTGTATTGCATACTGACATATGGTATGAGATCCCTTCTGTTTTATGTACTTTGGTATCATATTGGTACATTTTCTAAATACACACGATGGAATTTTTGAAATTTTGTTTTTGTTTCAACAAAGCGTATCGCTCTTCGCCATGCGTGACATAGACAAAAGACTATACGTCCCAATTAGGACGTATTCGAGTCTTCACAATGCGTGCGCTCATAACATATCTGTTTACTAGAATAACATTGAGTTAAGTTATTCGCGCTTAGTAAGTTAAAGTGCCGAGTGTAATTACGACTTATCGAAACCAATATCTTTACACAGTTAATACTCTATACAATTATGAGTATCTAACAGAGACGATGTTTTACAAATTTGAACTTACTCAAAAACATGATGTGCCAAATTAACTGTTGGATACTACAGTCAATCTATCAATCAGTGTATCTAAAGACTGCTATAAAACCCATACAGGAATTCGTTGAAGAAAAACAAACAATAGAACAGAAGAAGACGTTATTATTATCTTCAAAGTTTCTTCACAGAAACTTATACCAAAATTAACTTAAATTTAATTATCATTTGAAATAAATACAAACCTCAGTCTCGAAGACTGGTATCCATTAGTGATTCCTCTGCGGGAGGTAAGGAGGATCTTCCTGGCACCTCTCATGATGAGCCAGTCAGCCAGCTCCAGACCGAAACCTCCCAGGCCTCCAGTCACTATGTACACGTGATCTTCGTGGCAGATATACCTGGTGGTAAATGTAGGAATGTCAATCAATATAAGTTCAATCCTGAACGGAGTTTGAGTTTTATGAGTTATATTTCTAGTCTTTATCGGATGGAAAAAACTCATCGAAAATTTCAAAATTATTTAAAAACATCACAAAAAAAATATATCTATCGAATATATACGGAACGACTCCGTCCGAAATTGTTGATGAACGGAAAAAGTGAAAATCGAAAAGTTTAAGAGCGCCATGGAGATTGATATTTGGAATTGGTTGATTAAGGCAGATATATTTTTTGATTAAGAATTAAAGCCTATTACTTCGAAAATTCCTACAAGTCATTTCACTTAGTAAAATTGAAACTAAGCACTTCCTGCAAAGGAGATTTTGTCTGTATTCGGCGTTAATAATCAATCTTCAGTAACAAGAAGTAGAAGAAAACTTAGTAGGTACTACAATAGCCACTAACCTAGGCACAGCGTCGATGGGTGTGATGACAGGTCTCACTGGACCAGTGCTGCGCTCCTCATCGCGGATCTTGACGATTACCTGCCATTCAACAAGAAGATTATATATTAAAAAAATATTAAATGTGTTGTTGATATACATATATAATCAAATATCAACTCAAATAAAAGATTAGAACCAAATTAGCAATATAAGCATCGATGAAAAAAGATATGATTACTTTTATAGGGATTTTAGCTTGTATCCAGTTGCATCCGAAAAATTAGAAATACGATGTTAATAAAGTTCTTATAACTTTTTTTTGTCAACATACAGCACATGAAAGAAAAAAAAATAGTCTGTGTTGCAATCACCTATCCGGTGATTGCAAAACAGACAATTTTTTTTTTCTTTTATATATATTAAAAAGGGGAAAACTATGTTAAAATCTGCATATTATAATACATTCTTCTAGATAATACAAAGTAAATTTTACCTTTCCGATGTGTTTACCGGCGGCCATGTAACGGAAGGCAGTCTGCACCTCGCTAGCTTCAAAGGTACAGTAAGTCAGGGGTCTGACGGCTCCGTTCTCAATACCACTGAGGAGCAGGTCTTGCAGGCGCTGTACAACGTGAAAAAAAATTAGATATATATTACTTGATCGTTAAAGATGATAAAATTGATGATAACGGTGCATTAAAATGAAAAGAAGTTGGTTACAAAGATTTTGCAACACAACTTGGCTTGAAAAAAAAGGTTATGACTATCCGTATATATAATTTTACCTGTGGTTAGGACTGTCATCTATAAAGTTAAAGTCCTCTGTCGCAATGACAAGAAGCAATAACACAAAAACCACAAAAACAAATCAATATAATGTCTAAACCATAAACTAAATTGAAATTACTACAAATTATACATATGAAAAGTGTAATAACTGTGGTAGCTTTACATACCCTCCTGAAACTGAAGGTCTGGTCGAATATGTAATCCAACATGATACCGTGGAACGAGGTTTCCTTCAAGAAGAAGTACATTCCGATCGGCGTGTTGTTACTGATATCGAACTTTCCAATCTCGAGGAAGCGACCACGGTAGGCTAAGCACCGGACGGAGGCCTGTATTTTGAAAAATAAGAATAAAAATTTGTTTGATTTACTGGAGATACAAGTTAAAATATGCAATATATTCATGGAAAGGTAAAAACACAAGAAAAATTTTGGCTTTTAAATAAGTTTTAGTGAGCAAACTATACATTTATTAATATTTAAAAATATAGAAACAATCGAAATGGTAAAAGTTGTTTGTTTCTAGTAAGTTACCTGTAGTTTTTCGTCGGACAAGGAGTTGAGCACCATGTCGACTCCCTTGCCCTTGGTCTCACGACGGATCATGTCCTCGAACGAGGCGTCACGAGAGTTGCCGATGTGACTGTCTGATAAAATATCATAAACTTAGCGACTGGAACTTTGAATTAGATGGTTTCAATAAGGAATGGAAAAGACAGAATTCAGTTGTATCATTTAGAAGCTCAACATGGTCAAAAGCTTTCTGTTACTGATTTTGCCATAATATATGAACAGTCAGAGACTGTAGTAACATAACCACTGCTCTGCCCGCGTGAAATTATAAAGTACTACCCCAATATTTTTATAAATATTACTGAGCTATTTACTGTAAACTTGCATCAAAATCTGTTTACTATTGCGTTACAGATTAACAATCATCCATACTCACAAACTTTCAAAATTATTAAGGATTACGATTAGGAATTAGGACAGGATATACCGCGCAACTGAACTTACCTTTAAGTTGCGGGAACAGCTTCTTGATGAAGGCCCTCTTCTCAGCGGTACCCACAGTCGTGAAGACTTCGCAGCCGTAGTGGAGGGCCACATTGATGGCAGCCTGGCCCACTCCGCCTGAACCAGCGTGGATGAGGATGGACTCCCCGCGCTGGATCTGGCCTACCATGATCTGGATAAAGGGAGATTTTGTTTAGCAACTAGACAAACATTGGTCCAGAGAATAATAACTTTATGAAAAAATTGTATGAAGAGTACAAAAAAATAAAACTGTTGTAACTAAATAATTTTGCACTAGAGTTGAATGTGATAGATTTTCGGATGAATATCGTAAAATATACCAATACTGAATTCATATTCTAAGATTTCGACCAATTCTTAAATTTTACTTACAAAACCGACTAAAATTGCAGTCATTTGAAAAGAAAGGTTTGATCTCATCGTTAGACAAGGTATGTTGGCACTTTGATGAATACAGCCATGCATATAAATTGATGACTCACCATAGCATAGTACACAGTTCCGTATGCAACAGGGACGGTGGCAGCCTCCTCAAGGGTCCACTCATCAGGGATGGCCCAAAGCAAAGCCTTGTCTCCTTCAGCCAAGTTGGCCATACCTCGGTTACGGATCATACCCATGACGCGGGAACCACTGCAGGAATAAATATTAAGTTGAAGCGATACAAAGGAGTAAAGGGATAAGAAGATAAGGTTTGAGGGAGATATTGTTTTTGTCAAATGGTTGGTAATTGGTAAACGTATACAATGCCCACTAGATGGTTTTTAGCAGTCTATAGATCTGCAAGGGATAGTCAGGGAACCAGTAAAGTAGCAGAAGAAGAGAGAACTTTGGCTACAATCTTGAAACTGGACTATGTGTACCCTTCTGGGTACAAAGGGATTTCAAGTGGTATACCAAAGCAAATAGTTTGTCTTCTAAAAATCTTCATACGTGGAAGCACAAGCAATCAATCCAAGTTCGAAGATCAATTTCGGTAATGCAAAGTAAATCCCACTACAGGGCAAAGATCTCCCTTTCTCCTTTTCATATCTACCAGTTTTGAGCAATTGTAGTCCAGTCCAGTCCGTAGGTGTCAAGTAAGCCTTAAACGTGACCAGTTTAAATACAAAAGCTTCACAAATTGTTACATACTTGGGAGTCTTGCCGACAATCTCGAAGCCCTGCACACACTCCTGTGCGAGACGACCGCGAGCGACAGCGTCTACTGTGACACGACCGGTGGCTGTCATGACGTCACGGAAGTTCAACGCTGCGCTGTACACCTGGAGAAGAAAGATTGCTTATATAAGTATGTGTATCTGAAGGAACTGGAAACCCGTATAATCGAATACTTGTAAGTACTCACGTTAACAAGTACTTTCTCGGGATCTTTGAACTCATGGTTCGCCCTGATAGGTCCTTCCACCCACTTCAATGTGGACAGGTCTCCGATGGTCAGAGTGTTGACGTAGGCGTGGTTGGCACAAACTGTCTCCAGGTCTCCGAGGAGGAGATGGCGGTAGGTTCCCCATTGGCCCTGTTAAAATAAGTTTTGAATGAAACAAAGAAAATCTTAATGAAAAAGGGAATGAATTTTATGGGTTTGATTTCTGGAATTCAATACGTATTTGAAGTTTAAGTAGATTTCGACAAATTCTCAACTACATAATTATTCATTCAGAAATAGGGGTTCGTGAAATCTGTTTTTTTTTTCGTAATGTTCATCGTTCTATTCATTAGTAGAATTCGAATTTTAATCGCTGAAGAAACGAACAAAAGACACACGGGATTGCCGTGTCAATAATAGAGATACATATATTAATAGTTTATCGCTGGCTGTTCCCACTGCCGGCGAGTACTCTCTCGACACAAGTCTGTAACAGCGATAAGAGCTATCAAAGATAATACTCGTTTAGTTAATTTAATTGAAACTCGCTCGGCGATGCTTACTTGGCGGTCAAAACTCACATCGATAGACCAACCAACGCATGCGGCGGGACTGATCGCCCAGGCGAGTGGGGCGAGTAATCGTCCGTCGCACAAAACACTTGCTCATAGCCGAGTGGTTAAACTATCGGAACTACAAACTCGTTTCTCGCCAACTTGCATCTAGATTCTAGCTCTACTGGCTGCTCGCTGATCCTCGGCGGTGGGACAAGTGCCTTTTTTTTTCAGGCTAATTTAGAATTGGACTATAATTACACCTACTTAACTTCAATATGTCATAACAAAAATCGTTGTTTCAGTTTTTTTTTCATTCTTGGGAGTCTCGACAGTCTGAAATATGTCTTAACAACTGGCTTTATATATCGACATATCGTCGGAACTGTATGTGTTTGTTTATCAATTTATCACATCGTTGAATTTTAATTAAGCATGTTGTCGATTTCGCTTCGTTATCTCTTTGAATGCAAATATCTCAGAAAATGAATATGTGTTTTATTAATATATTCTGTTGACATGCCTCAGAATGTATTTAAAATTACGGCGAAATTTTCAGTTCAGTGAAAATACAAATGTAAATTTTTGGAATCATTTTAAGAAAAGATAGTTACTTACATCCTGGTAAACATTGAGAGCCAAATCCTTATCCAGTTGCTCCTCATAGAACTCCAAGTCAGGGTTAAACGGAGGTGCAGACGGGTCCGAAATAAGAAGACCATACACGACCTCACCACCAGGCTCCTTCCTCAAACAGTTAACTAGACCAAGAAGACCGTTGATATGCTCATCTTGGGTGTAAAGTACCACTTTCTGTCCTTCTTTGAGTTCCTCCTTGACTTTGTCGATCCAAGCAAAGCTTTGGTCCGCGGCAAGGATCCTGACGAACTTGGCGGGGCGTGCTCCAACACGTTTTCTTAAGAGGACCAGGTATTCGACGCCAGTGTCTTGGATGGTGACGATGTCGTACTGGTCAGAATATTGCTTGGGGTCGGGACGTTCCTTTTCGCGACTGATTATGAAGCATTTGTCGCGGAGGGTTCCGGCTGCTGAAGAAAGAACCTGATGGAAAACACATAAGATTAGGAAGAATACGATTAAGACAATGAAATAAGTAAATATAATGATTTATCGGTTCACATTTGATTCAGGTTTTTACCCAAGTCTTTTGGTAAGTCTACAATTTGGGTTTTTAATAATAAAGTTGAATGTGATTTTTACAATGTCAAGATATCACTCAAAGTGTCAATTTCCAGACACAATAGAAATTACCATTGTTTTAATCCGATTCGGAAATATGGACAGTTGAGCTGATATAGTACAAGTCAAGGTTTCATAAAAATATTTTTTTTTCTAAAATTCTTGAGTTTTCTTACCTCAGGCCTGCCCAGAAGGTTTGCACCAATAAACAGGATAGTGTTGCTCTCTCCACTCAGTTTCTTGTTCTCACACGTAATGTGGGCAGGTACTTCAATGGGCTCTTCAGAAATCATGAGAAGCTCAGCCTGTACCAAGGGCAGGTCTCCTAGCATCTCTCCGACTGATTCCAGGATAGGTTCCAACCCGTTCTTCTTGTACTCTTCGTCGACTAATTCTATGCTCTTAACCTTGTAGGTTTGGATATTCTCGAGAATCAGTTGGATGTCGGCACGCAGGACGTCTTCGATCTGGGTAAGATAAGAAGATTTTGTAGATTTATTTGTAAAATAATACAAGTATTGATGGGATTTTGCACAATCTAGCTCACGTAATTAATTGTTAAGTTACCGAAGAGTTACGCCTTTATTCCAAGTAACGTCCTTGAATCCGCCTCGATCCACAGTTTGAGCTTATTATTGATTGACATTAATTAAGTTTTTTTTTCTATTTTCATGGTTACGGAGTCGAGTGGCGTTTCTTCAAATTAATGTGTAGGCCTCAATGTTCTTACCTTCATCTTAGACTTTCCGAAGTTGGCAATGAACTCGTTCTTTTCAAGTACTGGCACTCCAAGAGGCAGCCTCTTAGTGATGGGAGTAGCGTGGAGGCCACGGACCTCGACACCACCAGCCCTAAACAAAAACAGTTGAATTCATACCTCTGTATCTATGATATCAATAAAATGTAAAGGAGAAAATATAAATTACTGGCTGTAGATAACTTTCTACAAAATATTGGAACGATTCCTGAAAGATGATTACATACGAAACTTATTTGGGAAAAGTTGGGATAACTTTTATTTCTCGTCTAAATGTGGGTACTCAGTATGAGTGAGGTACGGTAGGTTAGTGAATAGTTTATGTAGGTAATCAACATTGAAAGGCCGTATACTACTAAAATATGGAACTATATTTCAGGTTGCATAAGTTATGAAGTCGGAATTAACGTGGTTACAAAAGATTTTTAGTTATTTAACGAGTCTTACCGATTTTAAAATAAGAATCTAGGGATTCTGTTAACGCAAAGTGCTTTGGAAAACCATATACCTACATAGGTTGAGAAGATTTTTTGTAATTAGTTACAATCAACAAAAATAAATTCTCGTTTGGATAGATAACGCTGATAATTTTCTGGTATCTTTTCGTAACTAAAAGTTAAATTAGATTAATTCAAATAAACGGTCATTTGCTAGTTATGGCCATCTTTAAATCTTACCACGTCCTGCCAATAAATTGGCTTATCGCCGCGGCTTTGGTAAAACCGATCCTAACTAAATTATAAATGCTAAGTGTGTTTGGACCGTTTATATTAGCACCCTACGCTAAATCTGTTGGTGTTTGTCCAATAGTTAGCACATTTTGAAAGGAAAATTATCTATGTTAATTATACAATACCCCATGTGATAGATTACGGGTTACGAGTTTATTAATAAGTGTAGTTACGTAGGTGAACAATTTCAGTTCGAAATTACCAGAACGGTTTGATTTCACATTTTCAGTTTAGAAGTAGGCCTCATCTTGTTGCCTCGTCTGAAGTTAGGTAGGTGTATGTTACCTGGCATGCAAGGCTTTTTCTATTTCATAGTTTAGGATCTAAGCTCCAACCATGGAAGGTATAATTGGCCTGTCAAGGAAGCGGCATGATATTACTTGACCTAGCCATGGGACCTTCCTCTATGTTGTATGTTACTGAAAATGGTTTGGTAAATTGAACCATTGTGCGTGAGCATGGCGGCTGTTATGTGGCGCCTTCTTCGTCACCATTTTAAGGCCTCTGCCCACTACAGTGTATTATACCATGACCGTGCTAGGAACGTATCAGAGATGAAAATCAACACGATATGCTCTACTATTTCCACTAAAACGGATGGACGGCGTTCTGTGCCCGTATATGTAGTAGTATATAGTATGCACAGAGCGGCAAAATATTCTCTCCGATAATTTGTAGACGCTCCTTACATGGTACAGTGTTGGTCGATGACGGAATGGTCTAATGGGAATAGTGTCATACTTTTCAATACAAGGAATAAATTTTAATCAGTATGTAATCGACCAACGCTAAACATAACTTTCTAATTGTTTACTTGATTGATAGGTACCCCCTAGGTCAAATTAGTACAAAAAAGAACCCAAACAAAAAGAAAATATTAGAAGACCCAAATTAAATCCAATTAAACCAAAGCCTAGATTGTAAGGCAGACAATGATAAAATCTTTTCAAGCACCTTATTTGTCTACAAAATTTCTTTTTACTTTTTACGAAGGTAACGTTAAGATTCCAATATTTGTTCTAGAAGATTGAGACGTACCTTTGGGAATATGTGAAAAACTATTTCTCGTGGCCAATGTATGACGAATAAAATTGGGCCGTGTAGCTACAAGTCTGAATATTTAATATTTCATCCCAGGAGAGTGAAGTCTGCGTAATCAGCCCGTAAACAATCTGTACGTGATTGTAATTTTTTGTAGGTTTCGGTTTTTATCGAGGACAAAAATCTTTCCCGACATATACCAACTTCAAATAATGATCAAAATATTTACAGTAATTTTTACAGGTAACTTTACTGGTTATTATATCTATTGAGCAGTTTAAAGAATATAACTTAAACGACTTTTAATACTCTTGCAGATAAACGCGACAATTTGAGATGATTTTGCTAGAAGATCCAACCTTAAAACTATTTCAATGACTCTTATAAATATCTAATTATACTGGAAAATTAAATTCACGACGCATTTTCGCTTCGCGCGTTAATACGGTAGCCTCTATTTGAATGTCAAAAATATTCCTACAATCTAATTAATTTAATATTTTTACTTTTTTAAGCTTTTTATAATTCTTTTATTCAATCTTCGACATCCGTATTGGCAACATAACACGTATTGAAATTAATCGTGTGTGAATTCCCAGCCACTACGGGCAACAATACATTGAACATTGGAAAAGTCGCTCACTAAAGGGTTGATTAAATACTTAATTTATAAGGGTCGTCGCGAAGCAGAGGAGGTAATTACTCTAAGCCTTACAGTATGAAGAAAAATATAGAACGCGCCATAGTGTCTACACACGTGTAGAAATAGTGTAAAAGTATTTTACATTATGCAAGATAGCAGGGCAGGAGAGTAAAGATAACATACGAGGAAAATAATTTGAAACGAAAGGATCGGAATAATAAATCTATTATGGCATAGCACAGGACCTATGCTAACAACTGCATTTGTTTGCTTACGTATAATCACAATTTTCATTCATAAAAAATATCATTGTTACTTCCGAGGCAGGTCGTGATGTAGGTAGTGCAATGTTGTCTTATTCATACTTTAAGCACAAACCCGTGGAATGAATACCGCTCTTTGTAATTTCGTTCATCGTAAGATTAATTGGACGGTAATACAAATATCCTTGTTTAGTTCAATTTATTTTCCAACGACTACAGATTCAAGTTTAAAACGGATTTAAATAATTGTTTAGTTATTTATTTTGAGGAAAGATCTTTGGTAAACAATATTGAAAGGATCTATCAAAAATTAAAAGAGCTCTTTATTATTTTTTCAGAGTTTATTTTTTGTATTTTTTATGAATATTTCAATCAAGCCTTTTGCCAGGTACCTATGTATGTTGTGGTCGCATTTCAGTTTTACCGGATGCGCCAGAATAGTAGTATTATACAAGGAGCAAGGTGATTGCCTGTATGACTTCCAACACCCAGTAACTGGTGGGAAACATGATACACTTTGGCAAGACCACTCGACAGATATTCGGGCTTTTGTGAGTAGGTATTTGAAGAGAAGGAAAAAGCTTTGAGAATAATATTGCAGATAAAATCAACGAAACAATATATGAAGAAAAATTAAACTAATTCACTCACCTGATAACATCAACATCAGGATACACACGAATCTCGAACGAATTCTTGGTAGAATCTGGGTTCATTTTCGAGATGGCGGTGTAGTGCATATTGGCATCGATGGACAGCTTCTCAATCCTGGTGGGGACGAAGAGACCTCTGGTGTCTTGGCCGATGATCTTCATTTGGAGCATGCAGTCCATGAAGGTGACCCAGTTGTTGACCCAGGAGAGACGGCCTCGGGTACCCTCGACGTTGCAGCCGAGGACGCCACGGAAAAGACCGCTGTTGAAAGAGTAGATTATAAGAAATTGTGATTTGGTAAATGTTAAACACGATGTTTTTCCATAACGTAGACTTATGACCTGAGAATCTACAAAAAGTGTAATTTTAACAACGATGGCGATTGTCAAAATGCTAAAATGTAAAGGATTGAACACGTGGCTATAGCGCTTGAAAATCCAATACATTTTATCAATCGCTATTGCGGCGCTTTCGTTGAAAGAATGCCATCTTGTCAAGAGCCCCTGGGTAGTAGGAATTCTCTGAAAATGAGGCACAGGATCAGTCGCTGTAAGGGAAGACGACCTATTTTAGGACGTGAGATGTTTTTCAATTGCGAGATGTTGACAGTGATTCAAGCACTTTTACTTGGGGTACCTCAAGGCACAGGAACAGTGATGATGGTTTGCCAAGAAAACGGTTTTTACGCCCACTACCAAGTCTCTGTTAAATCTTTGTCTCCTTTAAATTCTGAATAAATTGTAAGTCAAAATTAGTTTTTCAAGTGAGCATGGATGGTCAAATCCGAAGTTATGAGGAATAGCGAAAAACATTCAAAGGAGTTACGAAGCCGATTTTGATGAAAACTAATACTGCATCATTGTATTTTTGAGAAATCAAACTCAATAGCCAGGCATCGAAACCTTTTATTTAAAAAAAAACACGTGTTATTACACCATTCGATAGTGTAGCTAAAAAGGATCAAATTCTGTGAAGTAATAACTGACGGCAAACTTATGGAAAGGCCTCATTTTTAAAAGTTACTTTTTTCCTACATTAGGTACGGGAGATAAACATTCTGACTATTGAAAAATCGGTCCTAAAGCAAATAAGATAAGTTCTATATTCAAAAATGGTTCTTCTACTAAGTACGAAAATCTAGGTATTTTACTGGTAAGACTGCACCCAAAGTCAGATACCTACAGCTTAAAGTGCTAAGCCGTGATTTAATGTAAGTCTCGACCTCTAAGAACGTCAAATCCGCTTCAGCATTCATGAATTTGTAATAGAGTGAAAATACGGTACAAAGAAACGATTCCTTCTAATTCTTCTATATAACAGTGGCTTATTCTTGTATTATCTGTTATTGGGTGAAAACAATAAATTGAGCCATCTGAATTTTGGTGGTCACCGTCACCTATGGTCATCTAACAATGATAAATGTTATATATTTTGTTTTTGTATTTATTTGTTGTTATCTTCTATACTATTCCGTGATTATTGTTGTTGTGTTATGTCCTTGCTAAATTAATACTTTGTCTTTCTTACAATATCGCAGAAGTCGTCGTCCGCTCATTTGTACTGAAAACTCAAACGACAATAACTTTGTATTAGGACGACGTCTTACGCTAACCCAAGCGGTTGTATTTCCCCCAACTAGCTTTTTCTTACTCTAAAATATCAACCTAATCCAAATAGAATTTGCATTCACCTGTACTGATATCCTCTAAGACGCAGTTCCTTGTAGAAGTCCTTGGTCAGCATGTGCTTGATGCCGGGGCCGGTGACTTCGGGCAAGTTCGGCAGCACTCGGTAGTCTTGGCCGACGTTCTTCTTAGCGTAGATGCGACCAGTCACGATTGAGGCACCACTTTCGACGATCTAGAAGAAAATGGAAGTAGTTTTTGTACAGTGAAGTAAGAAACAATGCTCGGTATTTTCTAAACAGGATTGGTTTTGGACAATTAAATGGTGGAGTCACTGAATGGTGCCAAAACTCGAATAGATCATACAGTTGCATGTCTTGAATAACATTAATTTAAAGACACAATTCACATAGTTCAAATTACTATAAATTATATTATCGAAGAATAGGTCTTAGAACTATCTTACAATTGCTTAATTACATTGCTTTAATTTTCAAAAAATATTAAAACCTTGCTATAATGTCTGTGTTCCTTCAATATACATACAACAAAAATCGAAGTAATTTATGAAATTACCCAGCAGATATAACTTATACTAAGTACAAGGAGATGATGATCAGGGAAAATACTCGTACTTTAATATCTCACCTCAAAGTTACCGCTGCCTTTCTGGATCATGATGATGAACTCCAGGTTTCCTTCCTTAGGAATGTTGGTGGCTCTCTGGAAACGAACGTTCTCGAATACTACTGAAACTTCAGTGTAGAGTTCTCCCATCATCATACCGAGGGTCTCCCAGACTAGGACCAGGTAGCCGGTAGCAGGGTATAGGTTACGGCCTAAGGAGAAATAAGAATAATGATTAATAATTTGGTTAAATATTATGAATCTGATATTGTAAATGAAATAAAATAGAGAGAAAGAACAAAAGAAAAGCAATTCATTGTTAAAAGCCTAAAATTTAAATTCATGTGTTTCCATAATTCTCTTGTCTGTGAAAATACGCACATCGAGTTTTAGAAAAAAATCGTGACGTCATCAAACTGAATATCTTTTTTATTAATGGTTTTACGATTACCAATATCTCACCTGATGGTAAGTGATGATGTGGTCATAATTTTTCTATGTAGCAATATTAACTTACTGTCAACAACGTGTCCAGCCATGTACTCGCAGTCCTCATCAACAATGGACATCCTGACGGTTCTCTCACCAGACTTCATCTTCTCTTGAGCCTTGTAGGAGGTGACATACCTGGAGACAAAATTAAACGTTGAAAGATTTTAGATTAAACGTTAGAAGACTTCATACTACGTGTTAGCTTGTTGGAAAATATAACACAACACGCGTGAAGACAGACCTCTTCTACATTATTTTGGAAAATTTCATTTCCTTGTAGATAAAAATCCTTTAATATTTTGATATAGCAGAAAGGCTAGACTGTCTTCGTCTGTATCAATAATATTAATATTTACCTTCTCTACTAATAAAGCTCACTTGGAGCCTTTTTATGATGCAAATATTTGGTTTCTTGTGGTTTCAATCACTTATATATCCAACTACTCCCGCGTTTGATCGCCATATCACCTAATGGTAAGTTAGGATGCAGTCAAATATGCACATTTATTCTTAAAGGATTTCTATAATTACTCCTCTGTACCAAAGAAACCATGCACGAATTGGATGATCTCTTTTGATTTCAGCCACAAATATTAGCCAGCTTTTCTTACGTTTGATCACTATCTCGCCTTATGGTAAGCTATGCTACGGTGTAAGAATCAAAATCAAAATCAATAATTTTTATTTCACATAGGCCTACATGGGCACTTATAAAACGTCGACAATGTGCACGGTTCGGGTTGGTCGATTCCTATGGAGAAGAACCGGCAAGAAACTCCATGGTTACTCTTTTAAAAAATTGTTTGGTTTTACAATATTTCCATGTTACAGACGTCATCCTAATCGCGTAAAAATAAGGTGGTGTACGCTTATTTTTTAAGAATTACTATTATAGCTGATTCTCTACTAACGATAAAACGCATATGGCCAGAAAGAGATATGGCCAGAAAGAGAAGTAAGGAAGATGATTAGGGTAGATCCTAAATAAATTGAGATAGCGGCAAGATAACAATAGCTACTCCTCAAACTATCAAAGAACCTATTACATCGAACTTTAGATTCACATCGTATTGAAACTATTACCAATCTATTCACAATGCACAAGCTATTTATTCAATAGTCAGACTCACTACTGAATCCACAATTACTTTCAATAAAAGTTTGAGCGTGGTCCAGACATATTCAAGTCTTAATATATCTATCATGGAGACTTTGTTTTATTCTTGATGTATTTCGAGGACACAATTTTGTAAGCGTTTCATATTTTTTATCTTTTCTACAAATTTGAGTAAGGAATTTAGTGGTTTTCACTATAAAGTAGAATTCCAGTGATTCGAATATTAAAGACCCTTTTATCTTATATTTTATGAATATTAATTTTAGTATCTTTGAAGGTAAAGAATTGAATTAAAAGGCTCATGAAGTAGCAAACAACAGCCCTTAGGTTCTAGACAAGGGTCATTCTATCAACGAAAGCGTCATGATAGCGAAAAATGTATGGTAAGGCATTTCACCTATTGCCATCACCGACACTCAATAACAATTATCTAGCGCTAATCCCTATAAAAATGCGAAAGTAAGTTCAAAATTTAGGTCCTAAATTAAATGAATTATCGATATAAACGAAATAGTCGCACCTTAATATTGCGTATTGCTTAGTATTGGACTTAAAATTTTCCGGTCATTGAACTCCCCACAAAATTCACCATAACCATTTTTAGAATTAAAACCGCATTGCACCAATCGCAGTTCATCAATCATTTCAAAAATGGAACCGGCCCCAACTCTTTGAAAAATAGTCGTTAACGTTCCGGTATATTCAAGTCGGTACAAAGTGGCTACCATAGATCACAGCCCAACGATTTGTTTGTGGCCAACTGACGGATGGTCTCCGATTAATTTAACTGGCTCTTTATTGGAACTGAAGTTTTGGCTGCGTAGGTAGTGGCTTATTGGTCTGTTACGTGTGCTTTTGTGATAAAGTGTGAGGTATATGCTAAGTGGGATATTTATTACAAGGAATATGGTTGAAAAATCTTCAGGTGCTTAATCTTATTTTGTATTAAATTTTAGTTGGCAGACTGGATGAGAATTAATGTTCATTATTTCTTTATGTGATAAGACCGAACCAATACTAGTTAAATATATGTTGGGTTAAGTCAATAATACGGACGTCAAAAAAATCGCAAGCACGCCATCTGGCGGCAAAGCAAGAACAACTACGCATTGGCGTGCTTTTTCTTACCACTTGCGTGGTGGGGACAGCAGAATTTGGCAGTTGAGCACTGACAGCCTTAGAGCTAAGACGTCGTAGAATCAGTGTCGATCCGTGATATTCGTAAGCATGATTGTAACTGTGTATATTTGAATAAACCCAGTGTAACGAATAATTTGTGTGATTTCATTTTTATGATCTTAACCTAAAGGAATACATCCTGACTTCCCGATGGTTTACATCTATCGGCCAGCCTTGATGCGACATATATATTTAGGCAGTCCAAAGTTAAACGAAATGTTTCAATACGATGTCCAAATGAAATTATATGATGAGAACTAATATTTAAGAACAAACTTTTCGGGTCAAGCCCACGTAAAAACTTTTATTTATTCTTCAGGTTTAAGACAACTTTTATTTTTACTTACCAATCTTCGCTGTGTTCCCACTCCACGAGGTGAGAAAGCATGGGGGTTCCCTGTGACACGGGGAATGGCACATGTGGGTAGATGTTGGCCAGATGTGGGTTCAAACCGGACTCGTACAGTCTGTGGAAAACATAAAACGTTAGTACTGGTAACTCAATATCACATTGTAAAATACCTATTAACTTAAAGCTTTTTTACATTGGAAATAAAATTACAATCATGTTTAGTCATTTAAACTGGCTTTTAATTAAATAAAATTGAAAGCATTTACTCACTTTCCGAAAGCCGTGAACATAACTTGCACATTATCCTTGTGGTTCCTCTGCGTCAGCGCAATGTTGATGACGTCCTTTTTCAGCGATCTGCGCAGGATGGCCTGCAGCAGACCGTGGGGAGCGATCTCGATGGTGATCGCGTTCGGGTGGATCAGACGGGCTGTCTCCTCGAACAGGACTGGGCTCTGTGGGAGATGGTCGAGTTAGATAGAAAGAAAAATCGTTTGTTGACATAGGTAATGCAACGAAAATGATGGTAGTCTTTGCCAGCATCTGTGTCGGGTACCACCTATGCCTCTGTATGTCCGAAGTCAGAACGTCGATTATCATAAGGAAGTGGTACGGGCTGAGGGCCCACCCTTGGTGCAAGCCGACTGCCACACTGTAGTTGCAAGTAGTGCCCACTGTAGACCGGACTTGGGCACTGCATCGACTGTAGATTGCTCGGATCAACTCTACATACTACCCAGGCACACCTTTTTTTTAAGGGCCCACCACAAAACTTCACGAAACACCCGGTCGTATGCCTTTTCAAAGTCAATGAACACTATGTGCAGGTGTTTATGTGCACCTCTGTACTATTTCTCGCACAACGGGTGGATTGCGAAAATGGCATTCGTTGCATCCCGACCAGGCATAAAACTAAATTGGTTCTGCGATATTTCACTCAGCTTGTCTCAGCTGCCTTTTAAATAACTTTCTCCCAAGCTGTCATTCTATGTGACATAGTTAAAAATTTCTACGATTCAAATTTTATTATTATATGTATACTTCTTAATCACCCTGCGGGAAGTCTAGACTTTTTTAATTATTTCAGAAAAAGTGTCTTGAAGGTCCCCAAAGGGAAATCATAAATTTCGTAGACAACGCTAACTTATTTAGGTTTTACGACGTAAAAATATTAATTTTACTTGCTTGATTCGTATTCTTTAAATTATTGTCATAATTTATTGGGCCTTTTATAAGCTCCATCGTGGGTTCCGATCGTGTAACCCAGTAACTGAAGATCAGATACGCAATCATTTCTGGTCAAATACTGGTCTTAATCTATGTTGGTTGATAGTTCAGTCTGAAGTTCATAACTCACCAGCAGGTTATTGGTGTGGTATTCAGCAGAAGACAGTTCAGCCTTGGCATCCTTCCATTGGGCCTGGGGCAGAGAGGTGGATACCCACTTCTCAGAGCGAGGCTTCGGGTCCTTGATGACCTGCCTCAGGTATTTCAGCAGGGTTGGGCCTACAAATATTGAGGAAGTTTTAGTAAGTTGTATGACCCTGGAAAGTTCTCGAGGATTGGACTGGATGACGTGTGATTGGAGAGGTAAGGACTGGTTTACTCTGATAATGATGATGATCACAATTCCCCGAATGTGGAAGGTAGATAACCGTTTGTTGTGGTGCAATTCAGGCAACCCTTTTTCAAGAAGTTGACTTATATGGTCAGTGATGTTTGCGCCATTTGATGCTCAAACAAGGAATACGTATTTCTAGCGGTATTAGACGATAATAATCCCAACCGCATTTAAAATTGTTCACTGACACAGATTCTTACAAGCAAATATTTGGACTATAAGGTTTGAAAACTTTATTATTTGTAATTGAAATTACCGTTGAAGATCAACAATTTGTTGATCTTCAACGGTAATTTCAATTAGAGAAAAGATAATAAACAAAAGTTGTATTTCAGAATGAAAAGTTTTCCAAGAAGTTTCTAGGAAACCTGTCAGATGTTAATAACTTTACAGCGGACTTTGGTCTCACAAATAATTTTATACTTATCTTAGAATCTCTCTTTACTTAACGAAAATGCTTGATGTATTTTTGACACTTCTTAAATATTCAGAAAAAAATCGATTACTTGATCTATTAATTTATAAGTTCGTGGTTTTGGAGTCGAACCCTAGGATGGGCAAATTGTTATCAACTTTTTCCATTAGGATTAATGATGCTACAAGTAATTCCATATCTCTTTAACAGCCTGTAGTCGGTATTTGTCCCTGGGTTATAGCAATTACCAATTACAATTACCTCATTGATATCACATTTGTAGGTCTTTAATTACTGCAGAAATATGGACTTGCAGTTCAGCTATAATTTATCTTCCTACATCTTTTACAGATGTTTCATGGCCAGCTTAGCTATAAATATCTGCCTTCCTCTTTCACAAAATAACGTTAAGTGTATCGCGGTCATCATCATTCCAGCGATTAACGTCCGCTGCTGGACAAAGACCTCGCCCAAGCTTCGACATATCAACCTGTCCTATAGGGTAAACCAGGATTGTTTTCCCGATTGTAATTACTCTAGTTTCACGGATGAATCGCGTGCTATTTTATTTAACTATCGAAAGATTCTCCAACTATCACTAAGTTGACCGTGTCCCATGTCTCTGTGCTACTGCATGGGAAGGCAAAATGCGATCAATGCGGGATTGATATCCTGTTTCTCGGCGGGGCATATATCCTAAACGTTATTTATTTGGACTAGGCGGCTATCCCTTCTGTGGGAGAGATATCCCAAAATATAGGGGTCTGCAAAAAACGCAAATACTCCGGAAATATTAAAGGTAATGTTTTTTACTTTCATAAATTTGTAGATAAAAAAATCAAAATATCGACCAGTATCACAAATAAAATATGTTGCTTTTTGCACTAAGATTTATAGAGTGATTTCAAAAAGTGTGGCAACTATGCGGTTTTTACCCTACTTCTCCCATTTAGCAGATTCCCACTGGGATTTTTGATTTTCGTTAGGTATATAAATATCAATCAAATGTATCTTACCAGCTTCAGAAATATAACTGGAATGGTAAGCGATGTTAGAGCAAGGAACCTCCTTGGCGAAGATGCCCTGAGCGCTGAGCTTGGCGACGAACGTCTTCATGATGTCAACAGGTCCTGAGATGGTGCTGGAGTCGGGACCGTTGTGGCAGGCCACCTCGATCTCCGGGGGACACATGCTCTTGATCTGGACAGGAAATTACAAGAATATACTATCCGGTCAAAATAACTGTGCAATTGGTGTCATTATATCACTTTGGCGTTTATTAACGTTGCGTTTAAGTAGCGTATTCTTTCAATAAATAACGCCTACGATGAGTGAGAAGGTTGATTCTTAATTGAAGGTCAGACATTCCCATTTTTAACCGACTTCAAATAAGGAGAAGGTTCGATTTTATATTTATAGATAAAAAAGAAAGAAAAATTGTTTGACGAACACAAATTATTATTTTTTTTTTAATTTAAAGAACTAAACTGGATCGCAAAATGATTGTTATCAATTACCTGATTGTATCCAAGACCGACGGCAGCCATGGATCCCTTAATGAAACGCGTCTCGATGGAGGCAAGGCCTCTGCTATATGCTGACAGGATCATCTCCTCAGCAGTGAGGCAGCCATCGGCGTACGCGCAACCAAGCTCTCCGACGCTGTGTCCTGTTCAAACGATTTTATACTTAAGATAGCAAGATAGGTTAGGGTAGTAAAGGTTTATGTGTAACAATCGAAAATTCACTATGAGCCTAATCATAGTGAATTGTCGATTGTTACACATAAACCTGATAAAAATGATTAAAACACCTGGTTATAATACAGCCCAACGTGCCAGTTATAGTTATGCATACAAAGCCTAAAAAGTAACAACAAAAAATGGTTCAGAATAAAAGTGTATAGAAACAAAATCACTCGGATTTAGGACCGCTCTCAACGTGAAAGTTTTATTTGCTGGAAAATATCACTGAAAGCGTTCTAGGTTTTTTTACAGCTCCATTTTTACGGAACATTTTTTTCTAGTGAAGGTTCAATATTTCAGACAGCAGATGCTTTCTTATCCGTGACTATCTATTAGCGATTACAAGGCGACTACCGATTAACAAAAAGTCACAAAATGTTAAGGATTGATAAGTGCTAATCAAATGTTACGTGATCAATCCCTTTGAAATTTTGACAAGGCCCTCTTTTTTATTATGGGCAAACTACTCCATACTATTTCTAACTACTGCAACACCTGAGAGCTAGAATCAAGTGGCGTCTACCAGAAAAGCGCCGCGTTAATGAAGCTTGACGAGTTAACAAAGTTAACAAAAATAACTAGAAAAGAACAACGGAGAAGTAAGCAAAAAAACATCTCTAGGGCCTCTTGAAGGCAATATTTACGAGTATATTGTAGAAATTTAACTCACCAATGATATAGTCAGGTTCAACGCCGACAGTCTTCAGGACATCGGTGAGACCGATCTGTACAGCTGCGATACCGATGAAAGAGTTGAGAATGTTGTCGTAGATCTTCGGGTCTGAGTCCGTGATGATCTTCGTCAGGTTCACGCCTTTAGGTGTGAGGGCTTTGTGGCACCTGGGTGAGTAAATTGAGGGGTTAGTACAGTAATAAAAACTTAAGGTCAACCCTTCAAGTGTGGGTGATTTGCAAACAAAAGTGTCATCGACGACAGAATATATTATATTAAACAAGCTTTAGCATCAAAATTACGTTAAAAATCAATAATCAAGTCAAAATCAAATAGTTTATTTCAAATAAACCTTAGAAGTACTTTTGAATTGTCAAACAAGAAAAAAAAAAAAAAAGATGACTCTAGTTGCAAATTGGCAAGCGTCAGTAGGTCTCAATGAAGAAGAATTGGCAAGGAACTCCAGGGACACTCATTTGCATCAGTTTTTGGTTTTTGGTTACATCATTCTTGTTGAAAAATGCATATACATATGTGAGAACGATGTAAAAAGAGGTGCACATAAAAGCGTCACACTAGTAACAATCAATTAAAAAAAAACAGTAACAGGCCGAGGCAGCTAAGATATGACCAATTCCAACTGATGGCGCCCGTTAACGAACATGACGCATGGATCGGCACCACTCAGCTCATTATCAAGAGAAGAAACGTGAGAGAAAAATATCAACTCAATCGAACACCGGGAAGTGGGGCAAATATAATTTGCAAGCTTTGATTGTACACAGACACCGGTGCCCCAGTGAAACTAAATGAACAAATACCAGGCGCAATCTCATTTCGGCGATCAATGTCAACACGTAGTGAAATTGGAGATGTTTTGACGGATTGGGATTAGAATGCAAAAGTTGCTTAAAAATAAAAACACTAAAAGTGAAAAATAACTTAAATAATATAACCTCGGGGTCTTTAAATCAAGAGTGAATAGGTTAATTCTAGGCAAGCGCGCTTCACCGTCGATCACATCATCGCTTACCATCAGGTGAGATAGTGGTCAAGCGCGAGCCTATCCACAAAAAATCTTCATTTTCGGCAGTCGGTGTTCTTGTTGTGGTTTCTACGTTCTTTGACACCGACTTCCGAAATTAAAGGTGAACGGCAGATTTAGTACCGCATACTTTTTTTGTTGTTCGGTTATAGAATTTGTACCAGTTATTAAGGCAACTAAGCATTTATTTTTATGTAAGTTAACTATTTTTTGAACTTCGGATTAATTAATAATATCAGTAAAAAATAATTAACAAATAAACGTAATAAAATCGTACATTAAACGCAGTTATGTTTTAGAAGTTGCCTTGTTTAAAATAAAACAAATATTGAAATGATAATTAATTATTTAGAAATACAAATAACACTAAATATAATCAAACTCATCATTATCAAAGTGTTGCCATCCGCTGCTGGACATAGGTATCTTATAATGCCCTGAGTAGGTACAATCCTCATCTCAATCTACCTACTTAATAGTAAGTAAAACAGTACAAAGATAGCAAAAAACTATCTAAAACATTTACTTTTCAAATTATGTAACAAAATGTAACATTTACGTATATGTAACATTGGTACACTAGTACATAACCTTAAAACTGGTTATAACTTTTACGTCCCAAGTTCTAAAAATCTAAGAATTTAAAAAAGAATTATCTATCATATAAAGTACCAATTAAGACAAAAAATATCCCAAAACAAGAAAATTTATTAGCGGTACGAAATTCCCATACAAACCTGCCGTTCTCCTTTATTTTTCACTATGTAGTGTTTTTATTTGGAAGTAGATTGCATTTTTTTTATGTTTCACTTTTTAGTTGTGGTACATATCTTTAATGACCACAGTTACGCCAGAATAGATTATCGAAATAAAATGAAACTTGAATACATCCGGCGAAATGAGTGTACCAGGGAGAATTGTACACATCTGCATACCTCGTTAGAGCGTACCGGCGTGACATTATGTTAAGAAATGGTGTAAACTATAAACAGACATGCGATTGCAGCAATCCCGAGATATTCACCGTCATTTATTGAAGAGTTCTGTCGTATATCTCCAAAGTTCTTCAACCGATCTCGATCAAATTTAAATGGGATCACATGAAAGACATCAGCTTTCAAATAAAAAAGAATCATCAAAATCGGTTCACCTACTAAAAAGTTCTGAGGTGACACACATAAAAAAAATCGTTTTAAAAACCTCCTCTTTTTTGAAGGAGGAGGTTAAAAATACGGATTAACGGAAGATACGGAAAATTGCTCTTCATCTAATAATATTAAAGCTTGAATTACTGTCGTCCGCATTCATTTTACATTGCGAATGTTTATTTAACTATTTGACAACGGGGGCAATTATGAGACATTTTACATAATATTTAGGTGCATACCTATTCAAAGCTAAGCAAAGACGGTTTTCCAACAATAAAAATCGTCATGACACAATGGACCAAAATATTCTACGTACTCTAAGACTGGTTGAAACCGTACTCAAATAATTCAGGTATTTCGACGCTCTATATTTGCATACAAACCTCTCAGAAGTTCTAAAAGCGAACCAAAGGAAGTTATTTCATTATATTTAATGGATTAGTGAGCATAGACGTAAATTGCATTAGCATTGACTTGCAACTTCGAACATGTGGGAGCTCTTCTGTTAATTGCATTGCATGCAAAGCTTATCATACTCGTATGTAGCTTTATTAGTTTGAGTTAGCTCTTGAGAATTTGCTATGATATAAATTTTGAAATCATAAGAAGATTAGTTCATAAAAAATCAGGGACGCTTTTGTCTCTAATTATTATTCATACCTACGTTTTGTGTATAATGGCTGATTTTGGAGTTGAGGATTGAACATAGATTGTGTCATACCCTACTTAAATTTGAATGTTTACAGGTTATCCGACCAAAGTTGATTTTGACAATAAATAACTTTATATTATTAATTCAAAAACTAGCCTTAAGAAAAGTGTAAGTATTGTTTACTTACACTTCACGTCGTCCAGATTTTTATGTTAAAACGTCAGAGATTTTTAATGTTGAAAAGCCTAATAATAAATAAATAAATAGCAGATAGGATACTTTTAGCATCAGCGAATGGCGATTTTATGACTTAATCAATGTAAGCTGCATCGTGTTTTGGGTTGCAGTCAGTAGCTGCTTGCCGATGCAAAAAAAAAGAAACGCTCGGTTTACTACCTTTTGCCAAGGTAGAATACAACTATAGTTGTTATTAGCTAAAAGTTCTACTTACTTCTCAATAGCAGCAGCAAAGACGGGGATCCTCATGAGCTCCTTGCCCATACCAGCCCATTGGGATCCCATGCCAGAGTACACGAACCACACTGGACGACGGACTCCAGAGAAGTACTGGATCTCACGCGCGAGGGACACGCTCTTTGTGGGGGTAGAACCTAGAAAATGAAATCTGGTTATCTTGGGAACTTATAGTATGAATATATTTGAAGGGCCATTTAGATATACTGTTCTGCCTAAAAATACATTTTTTCGAATTATAAAGTAGGTCTCTGATCTCATTCTATATCCAATGTGGCGGACTACCAAAGATGGTAGACCAATATTTTTTTATGCACTTCCTAAATGGGTAAATGAAAAGGTTTGTAAATGAGAGGAATAAAACGTTTGTTTTTATAAGTTTTTTAAACCATATTTTTTTCGCTACAATTGCTCTACAAGATAACTAACAGCCTCAGTCTATCGCAGGGAACATTTTATTTGGGCAGAGCAAATATAATTTAGGACAAAGAAAACAAGTTTTCCAAAGTAATTACGATGGATTTCAAAACTACTAATGACGGCTTAAATAATAAACCAATTTTGTTTGAGATCCACCTGATATTTGAAGGTCGTATTTTACTAGTAGCCAAACTTTCGTCTGTTTGGGAGACGAGAATTTAAAATTTCTTGATAACTAAGAAATTAGAAATGATCCGGCTCGAGAGTAAATTTTTAATACACGAGCCATTGGTATTAAAACAATTAATATTTATATTGCCATCGGTAGTAGCAAATAAAATAACGTTTATGATGTTAAATGTTAAAAATATTCGTGAGTGGTTTTTCCCAAAGATTTGTGCCCTATCCTTCAGGGAAAATGCTTTCTCCAGGAATAAAAAAGAACCTTGGTAGTGTAGCATTCCATCAGTGAACGATTTTTCGTAATCGGATTCGTACTTCTAGAGTTAGCTTTTACAAACAATTAAGGAGAGTGAAGTGTTCTAATACAGATTGTTTTTGCCTTCACGGAGACTTTAAATACTAGATGTTTAAAATATGTAAAAGTTTTTTTTTTGTATTATATTAGTTAAATAATTGCACTTTCATACTTGTTGTCTGAACAACCTTTTCACGGTGGTCTGATTTGGTCTCTTACTTAGCTAACCAACACGGGAATAGCCCTAAAAACGCTTCAAACCCTTCCAATATTGCGAAACCGAAGAACGTTTAAAGACTTACCCAGCAGAGTATAACCCCTAACAACATGTCCAGCGATATCATCATCATGGATAGCATGGAGCAGACGGACCATCTCAGCATCCACGGTCCTGGACTCTAAGTCATCCAGGATTCTGGCTACTGCAGACTCTGTGCGACCTGACACGCATACTAGACGGGGGAGGTCGTCGAAGGGAATGCCGTTGTTGACCTGGTGGATAAAAAGAGTGTTAAAGTAGGTAACGTTACGGGGTTACGTAGAAAGCCTGTAGGGACTATGCAACTAAGCCATGATTGGTATGCTTTATTGTACTAGTACTGTAATCTTTTAGCAACAAACAATTTTTATGAATGGTGTGAATGGCTGCAAAATGGCTGGAAAAATAAATTCTTTAAGAGAGCCTTTGGCTGTTTCCCATTTAAATTAAAATGTTATTTTGTATCATTCTCAGCGAGACTCGTTTTGAACTTGATAATACTAAAATAAACAAATTATAACGAAATAGCCATCCGGACCAGGCTGCAGAAGATCAATTATTTTTACAAGCTTTTCATTAACTTGTTTCATTCGTATGTGTAAGTATCCGGTTACTAGTAGGTAATCCATTTTACTTGGCTTACTATTTTTGGCCATGTTTTGCTGTCCCACAGCTGGGCCATATAACTTTTTTACAGAATAATTGAGAAGTTATGGGCCAGTGAGTATAATACTAGAGTCGAAGATATTAAAAGTCACCTTTTTCAAAGGATTAGAAAAACATCCATGTTTTGGCCTGTGTTTTCTAAAACTTCTATTTAAAACTGAGGAATCATATCAACCCAACCAGAAAACAGAGTTACCAAACAACTACAATATTATGTAAATTAATCAACTCAAAATTTTGAGCAAATTGACTGCCAGATTCCAATAACATTTCAAACTCATTTTATTTGATGTTTCATCAATGAAAACAATAGACGGAAATAATAGATTGGAAATCTGTCATCCTATAGCTAGACTGTCACTATCTGATAAAATCATATTTAGAGTTATAGACAAGAAACATAGACCGCTTAATAATAAAAATCGATGCTGTATGTCAACTATAAAATATCATATGAGTGATTTTTCGGTGTCAAAAAAAAAACGATAAAATTGCGCACTTTTGAATAGGTATATTTTATTCAGAATCTATTGATATTAGGAAAACACTACTCAAACAGATCGATACAGAATTTTTTGCTGATATTGATATTAAAACTGAAAATCGGCCAATATTATACAGTGACAGTTTAGTTATAGGACGCCAGAAATCAGAAACTTTACAAACTTTTTGAACTCGATGTAAACGAGAATTTTAGGTACTTTATAGAATTAATTACTGCGGCTCCAAGAGAGATTGATACCGGCTTGATGGACAGAACAATTTGTATTGGATAATTGATAATAACTAGGCCTATTAATAAATGCTGGATAGATAATTGCTTTGTCGTGTTTTTGAACGAGAATATTCTTCCGTATTATGTTTATTAGAAGACTGATAGGTAGAAGATGACAAGGCTGTTTCTTGTGCTCAAGAACAAGAATAGGTTTTTTTTTTTTAAGTTTTGTGCGGAATATCGAGCTGTACCAGCATAGGGACGCATATAACGTATAACTATGAAACGCAAATCTTATCAGCACAGGTATATTTTATTACGTTTTTGATGCACTCTGAACAGTTAACGACCAACCCAAAGATCGTAAAACAGTAGTCCGTCCCTTTTATAGCGGGTGCCTTAATTTACAGTCAATATAATTTTAGTTATTTTTCAGAGATCAGATTATGTGAATATGAATTTGAACAACTTTTAACGATGTTCGCTTAAGCTTGACTAAATATTTGAGACTATGAGATACCATAGTAAAATATCGTTTATATTCGTAGCATAATCTACCGCGCACAATACTTTCCTGTATGTACAATACAGAAAAAAAAAACAATGCCATAATCAGTTCCCCCTTACCTTAACTCTCGCAACATCCTTCAGCAAAGCATGGGCGTTAGCACCTCCGAATCCGAAGCTGTTGACTCCAGACATGCCTCTAGACCAAGGAGTCTTGTCAGTGACCACCTGCAGCCTCTTCTCAGCCAAGGCTTCTACTCCTTCTCTGGGCACGTGGTAGTTCAAGTTGGGAGGAAGGTAGCCTGTGCTGTAGGCGATGCACATCTGGAAAGAGATGGAGTGTAAAGATCTTGTGCACTGAAGTAAGAAAGTGCAGGTCGTTATATAATCATGAATATTTTATTTGCTTTGTTTTATCCCTCGTTGCGTCAGAAATAAAGATTTTTTCTTTCTTTTAAATTTCAATCGTAGGAGAGCTTGTGTAGGTGCCTAAATTTGTAAGCCTTAGTTACTAGGCCATGCTTAAATTTTATCTAAAGAGTCTAAGTTGGAGTTACAGTAAATCAAAATGATGTTGTCTTTGAAATACACTGATTGCTCTACTGGTAACGTATCTAGCCTAGATATTTTGGCCTTATTTATAAAAATCTCTGAGCTGTTTAGCAACTGCTAAGCAGATTCTTCATTCAAATTATCTATAGAAATTTTGAATAAAGAATATGCTAAGCAATTGCTAAACAGTGTCTAGATTTTTATAATTTATTGTAATTAAGAAAATATGTTGCAGAAAATGCAAGTTATTAATCATGAGTTTATTTTAATACAGATATCCAAGAGCGAACATGAGAATGTTTCTGTTATCTCTCCTGAATATTTATAATTCTAGAGGAGATACGCCCTCCGTGGTGACTCGTGACGTCATTACATGCCGTCTTAATTGGCAGAGATGACGTATCTCTACTCCATATTGCTTGTGTTAATTAAAGCATCAAACAGGTTAGATGTAGCCAGTATATCTTGGTATGTAGGTATCTAGACAAATACCGACACTGTCGAGACATTTGACAGACTATTTGATTAACAAATGAACTAGAATCAAAAGCCACCAGGTATTTAAATTTAATTTTTATGGATGCCATTAAAGACAATACAGGGTCTACAACCTTTCTGTTACTTTAAAATCTTATAATGTACTTACTCATGATTTACAAAAAGAAATATCTATACGTCATTGATATAATAAAAAGAGGAAGATACGTTACGCGCTAACTTTGCGATCAGAAAACCTGGTTTCGGCGCACGACTACATGCATCGAAACTCACACATCCGTGTTTAGTTGTATCACCAGTCCCAAACCTACAGTTACCGATAGACAAGGACAGAGATAGGAGACGGCGCTGTAGTGCAAGCGAAATCGCGTTGGCCGCCGAATGTTATCCGAATGCTAAATTAATGAAATGACATTGCAATATGTGCGTATCGTGTCTCTCACGCATTTTTGTAATATCGATCTCGCTCTTACAAATATGGCGAAACAAACATTAAATATTATTGTAATTTTCAACAAATTACATTTTTGACTGTACTTACGAGTGGTAAGTGATCCCGTGTGACTTATTTTTCTTTCTGGTATTATTTAAACACTGTTTAGCCACACAAGAAGTCATTTTGATGAGTATTTATTGCAAAAAAAAAAAAAAACACTGAAATTATTGAGCTGTGGGATCAACCATGTGCCGTGCGCGACTGAGTACCCGCTGCGGGCATTCACTTGGATTAGTAGGACCAAGCGCTGTGAGCAGTCCCGTATCTACCTCTTTTAATACATCAATGCTATACGTCTTAATTCTAGTTCAATCATCCGACAACAGGCAAAGTGCCAACGATATAATGAGCATGTTACCCACATCACAAAATTGTTTGAAAATGCTTGTGTGGAATTCCCTGCCGGAGTTAGTTGCCTTATAACTGCTGAAGAAGTTGAGTCGAGCGAATGAGTTAGCAAGCGTCCACCTCAGCATCGCTTATAACAGGTGATATATTGGTCGCTACCATTATGAATAATATAAAATTAGGAAGTTATGTCTTATATTTCATTCAAAAACATGCAGTCGTTACGTTAGATACCTATATCTGACAATCTAGGGTTTATTTAAAGTCAACTTTAAGCTATTTCATTTACATGACGTATATATTAAAAATCAACAAACAACAAGTCGATTCCCAAGCAGTACTATTTTTTAAATTTTCCACCTTCGTACTAAAACTTTTAATCCAAATAAAATAATTATCTGGTACCGCAGTTAATTCTGTTAAAACGCCCCGAGGATTACCCTCATCGGATCTGCAGCGTCGAATCCCCTACGGTACCGAGGTAGCGAGGTACTCAGTGAATGCCCTCAATACTGAGAAAACTGTCGCGTCGTAATTAATGTTATCATGCTACAAAGTTACTTCATAATTTATGTGAATGTCTTCTCAAATGTATGCTGGTACCTTATCGTGTTTTGTGTGTGAGACAGTTGTAAGTTAAGTTGGGTTCAATGTGCTGAGAAATTAAGGGTGATTTTACAAGCTTTTATTTTACTTGTCTTTTTAGTTTGTTACTCTCTTTGCGCTGTAGCATGGTGCCGGTGACAGTTTTAATAACATTTTTTACGCATATACGTATACGCATTTTTTTGTAGTTTAATGTCATACCATAGTTATACCATAGTTGCCTGTATGACGTTAAACTACAAAAAATGTATAAACGTATATGCGTCAAAAAAAATATTGAAGCTGTCACCCACACCATGCTACAGCGCAAAGAGTATAGTCGGTACATACTATTTGTTTGGGTCAAATCTTGCAACTAACTTTAAAAACAGTTATCCCCAACTGATTGAGCTGCAATTTAGTTTGGAAGCCAATGCAGGATAAACTAAAAAAAGGATTGTTTAATATACATATTTTATTCAAACAGCCTTTTCAGTGTTTTCTTAGTGAGCAGTACTTTTATTACTGCTTTTACACAATTTGTTACGCGAAGTTTTGATCACAATCACTCCTAATGGTAAGTGTGTGGTTGATGGCTTTTAGGAAACACAGACTCTGGCAAAGATTACCGCTCCTTAGCTGTTCCGAAAATGCATGTACCTGGGTATTCCCTATAATGTATTGCCCATGTATTATATACTTACACGTACAGTACAAAGTTTAACCAATATTTACCTTAGCAATAGAGCAGAGACCGGAGGCAGGCTCACTGTGTCCCAAGTTGGACTTGATGGAACCAATCCAGAGAGGGTCCTTGCGACCAGTGCAGAAGATTTCGTCGATAGCCAGCAACTCCTCCGGGTCACCGACTTTGGTACCTGTTGACAAGGAAACACTGGTTAGGATGCTGGTGGATAAATTGAAGTGCCCTTAATCGTAGATGTTTTTACTGTTCGCTTAGAAAAAAAGATAGGCACAAACATAATGGTTTCTTTTTTTTAGTTTTTGAAATGGAACGCAACTTTCAACTTTCGCAATTTTCATAATTATGCTGCTAGAGGCTCCATTACCTGTCAAATCCTTTGCGAATTAAAATATAATTAACTAACTTAATATAGCCTAAAAAATACTTTTATTGATTAAATTCCTACAACATTGAATTCGTTTACTGGTCTACTCGCACACAGAGAGTTTATATCTACATACAAACCTACTACACATTCTATTTTTAATTTTAAGTACAGTTTGCGTCAATAACGATAGTGTGCATGCACAATTTGTTCATTTCTAGAGTAAAAAACCCGAGCAACAACTCGAAATTCTAAAAAACTCACCAGCTATTCCAAACGCAAGAGGCAAATCTAAAAAGGTTACTATTGCACTTTAAAAGTTTTCCCGACTGTATCGTTGCCAAAATTCACCGGCTAGCGACTGTACGTAAATGCACTCTTGACCCAAGCCTTTCGCTACGAACCATGGTTTTGAATTGTCGATGTTGTACGATTTTACGAGCGCTAAAGCCTATTATGGCGTTGTTTTTTGGGAAAGCTTTCCTGAAAAAGCCGTTGGTTTTTACGGAGAAGAGTTTAGTTTAGAAGTTTTTGCTGCATTCACTGGTTTGGTCACAGTCCAAAGTTAGGGTATTAGGTATTGCTTGTGAGGATTTACTTGAAAAGTTTAATACTCTTAAGCAATTTGCTATTATATGCTTACAACCTATGCATTATACGAGTATATTATACCGAGGAAGTAGCATAAGGATCTTTGTAAATAGGGACGTTAACTGTTAATTAGTTTTTTCCGTCAGGTAGATTAATAAAAAATATTGGACACGTATTTTCTTTTGGACGATATAATGATAATGCGTTGAAATATAGCGTAACGTCACGTCGTTAGTACACCTTATACTGACATAGTGGCGTCACAAACACCCAATCCTGAACTTTAATGCGTTTTATCTTTGTAATTTTTTATTGATTTAGTAAAGCAAAAAATATTATTTGTTAATCTCACTGACGAACTAAATAGAATTATCATTTTTCTACCCAAGAAACATCCCTATTGGTCAAATTTCACGAAATGATCATCGATCTTCAAGAAGATCAAAACAGATTATAATTATGTCTTTGGTTGGCGGATAATTTAACTCAAAGTTCATACAGAAGGCATTGCTAAAGAAAATAATTAATCTCAAATAAATACTCTCTCTCTGCCCAATGATTTTTCACCAAGGAGGGAGAAGCCTACCTACCACCTAATTTAAAAGCAAGGGAAAATGTCGATAAAAAATAACCAAGTTAATTATCTTAAAGTCAAAGTGCGTTGGCACTCAACTTAATTGAATATAATTATTTAATTCATAGCTTGAAAGTGTATACGAAGAATGATTAATGAAATATTAAATAGATTATTTTAGCTCCAAGTGCCTCATGAAAGGTGTGTTTGAACTCATATTAGGTGATGAGATCTAATATTCTTACGTTATTCGTGTCAGTTCTAACTTATTAAATTATATTAAAATTAATGATACTTTGTAAGTACCATCGCGTTCTCACCTCGAAAGTTAATGTGCTCGGTTTAGTGTTTAGGTTAGTGGCAATAGGCTCACATAGGATTTATTGGGGCTAAACAGACGAAATATAGGACACCGAACAATTTCGAACAATCTTATATATAAATTCTCGTGTCACAATATTAGTTACCATACTCCTCCACAACGGCTTGACCGATTTTTATGAAATTTTAAATGCATATTCAGTGGGTCTGAGAATCGGCTACTATCTATTTTTTAATAGGTATGGTAGGATAGGGTAGGTGGGGTAGAGTAGGGTAGGTAGGGTACGGTAGGGTAGGTAGGGTAGGGTAGGTAGGGTAGGGTAGGTAGGGTAGGGAAGGTAGAGTAGGGTAGGTAGGGTAGGGTAGGATAGTTAGGGTAGGTAAGGTAGGGTAGGTAGGGTAGGATAGGTAGGGTAGGATAGGTAGGGTACGGTAGGTAGGGGAGGGTATTTAGGGTAATTTTGTCGGGTCAGCTAGTTTTATATAAAATATCGTCAAACCTGGATTCATTGAAAGGACAGGCAGATGCAAAGAGTTAATTAGTCAAGTTAGAACATCATTGTTCCGACATTATTTAGGCATAAGTGTATGAATAGTTTTTTAAAGCTGTCAAAACGGGCCTTTTATTTTTTGACAACTTTAAATACCAAGGAATCAAGTAAGCAGTAAGACCGTAAAAATATTGATCTACCCCCAAAACTCACACAAATTACCTACTTCAGTCCAGGATTTCCATCTCCGTATTTAAATGGTAAAGTTTTGGGACAAACGTTTACGCACGTACGAGTTATCGCACATTTGAATGAAGGCACGTATACCGGTTGGTCAGTTGTTGGCAGGGCTAGTTGTAACACTTGTGACCACAGAGCTAAGAGATGTCTTGGCGGGCACGTCAAGAGACGGCTTTGCCAAAAATTACAACATAAACTAAGTGTGACAGTGAGTTTCACCTTTTCAATCAATCTAAACCTTTTCTTAACTATGGCATCGGCTTCCAGTCTAACCGGATGCAGCTGAGTACCAGTATAATGAACCTACTTTCCAAAAAGGAAGAGGTTCTATGTTCGACTGTGCGATCGCTTATTTTTTTTGTTTATTTTCACCGATATATCCGTCAATAGGTTGTAATGTTAACTGATAATTCGTTTTTTGTGCGTCAGGTAGAATAATAAAAAATACTGGACACGTATTTTTCTATAGAAGAACGAAATATCGTGTGACGTCACGCCGTTAGTACACTTTGTACTGACATAGTGACGTCACAAGCCCCAACTCCTGAACTTTGATGATTATGAGTATTTAGTTACGAGCACCGTTTACTCATACAAATTTTCGGCTCGTGATAATAATGGGTGGTAACCGAAACTTGTGCTCACCGCACATTTTGCTGACCAAATATTGTTCGCGCCATTCCGTGCTCTATGGTTGTAACCGTCCGTCCAGTACCAGTTTTGTCGGTTATTTGTTAAAGTTAAGGATGCCCGATGATATATCTCTGAAGGAACGTCGGGTTTTGGGTTCTACTGTCATTGTTAATTTTAGTGGGCATCATGGCATTTTGAGTTTGATTTCAGGGGAATTTAATAGCACTACAGAAGCACTATTTTGAAGCAAAATAATTAATTACAGGATTTTTAGAACTCTTGTATGATTGCAATATCATTAACTTACCAAACCAAATCTGATTGTGATCTTTATCTCTTTATTTCAAAGCAAACTAGCGAAAATATTGTAAATCTGATCCATACTAAACAGGATAATATTTTCATTTATTTACACAGAATAAATCTTTGTAATACGAATCTTATTGTTAAGCATAACTTATTATAACTCGTATATTAGAGACACCTCTAGTGTACTTAGAGCAACCACATTTCACAAGTATCATTGACAAAAAATTATGCTCTTGTTATAAGCTTTTATTTATTTTAGTTTCAGATGTCCTGGTATTTATTTATTTTTATTTTGGTTTATCCTACCACTGGAACGCCTTGCAGCAATAACACCAATGGAGTGAAAACTTAAATCAATTATAAGTTCAGCAGCATTATTGTGTAATGTATTCGGCAAGGCAAAGGGGAAAATCGACCAATCAGATGCAAGATAAAAGACGCGATGTGGATTTCCGTCTATTTGATTGGTCGACTGTTCATACTCTTTGCCTTGCCAAATTCATTACACAATAAGTTATGATCCTGATGTACGTTTAAGCAAAAATTTTGCACAAAAGTTTGTTTGTCGTCACAATGCAATTTTTTATTTGTTTTGTATCTAGTTACTGCAAACTGCAAGTAGGTATCCACAACACACCCAAAATTTATTTCGTGAAAACAAGAAGGTACCATCTATTTCGGAACACAGCAAATGTTTCAGCAATCAAAATGGTGCAAAAGCTTGTAAAACTTTGCTTTTATATTCTAGAGTTATGAGTGGGCGACATTTTTGTCCATAAAAGTGTTTTATTTCGTATTTCGGAATGTTTTACGTTGATATATTATATTTACTGCTGTGGCCGTGTTTTCTGTTAGGAAAAATATGGTTTGGTAGTAGGTAGATATTTATTTTATACACGCATGAATATGTTATTAAGAATTGTTGTGTATTTGGAAATACAGAAAACTTTTCTAGTGTGTTTTTGCCTACGTGGATTTATTAGTAAAGTTTAATGGTCGGTCTAGTCGACAACGATTTATTCAAGTATCTAGTAGGAAACAGAAAAAAATGGCATTGCTGAGTTCAATTCTTGAGTCAGCAAACTGTTATTGGGTTTTTAAATCTGTTTTTGCTACCCGTAGTCTAGATTTGAGTAGTAATAGGCCTAAGGTATGAGACTTGAGCATAATTGTCAAAATGTGGGCCAACTATAAATACACTCTCTGCTAACCCTTCGGAGAAAACAAGCGTGAAATTATGTATTGCCGTACCCTGACCAAAACACCGCCGTGAGCATTCCAAATGCCCTAGCGGCACACTGCGCATGAGTTACGCCCAGATTTTAGAATAAAATATTTATTAAATTGAATATTGGTCTTTTGAAAAAAAAACTTCCTTATTTAATTGTCTATCCATTAGTGTTAGTACAAACATTAATTAATGAACAGTTTTCGAGGAGATGCATGCTATCAGTTATTATTTCTCATTTTTATGGTTTTGTTGGAAGGAGATTAGTGAAACATATACTTCATAAAAAAAAATGAAATCTACCATTTTGGAATCAATATTATGTAGAAATTTCTTTTTAAATAACAAGTAGAAAAAACTGCACAAAACGACGTTTTGCTCAGGGAGGCGCCTTAAGCGTAATTCCACTATACCAATTACAAAACACAAAATAACCCCATGTTGCCGAGTTTTCGCTTTCTAAGGCCTCTTTAATAGGGTCAGCAGAATGGCCAGTGCAAATATGAAAAGAGAGTAAAGTATACAAAACTAAATTGTTAGCACTCGAGATCCTATGTACCTTGTACCTGTTGGCGGCCATTTTAGTTTTCGAGGTAAATAGAAGTTTAGTGGATTCAGGAAATGTAAGCGTTGGTAATAATCGTTGGAATGGTCATTCTGGTTTTGTTGCTACTTATAAAAGGTCTGTGAGAACGTAAAAGGACCATTTTCTGAGATTGTGTTGTTTAGATACAGTATTCTTAAAACTTTCTGTATTATTATTACAGTTTGAATATCTAGATATTTTAGAGTGTTTTTTAAACAATCACGCCTCACTGGCTGAGCGGATTTGGGTGAAAGGAACATAGGTAGACTATGACCTGGATTGGAACGGCAGTTCTATCACGAATCATTTCAACAAAAACATAGCGCGTTTTATTATCAACTTTCGCATTCGACACAAAACTCGTTGTCGTTAAAACTTCTCTTTAAGGTCGATTAAAATTAATTTGAATTCTCTGCATTAAAAGCGTCTCACAAACACAAAAGGTTTACAACCTCGCTTTGTATTGTAAACAATAGTTCACTTTAATTTCATCTCGAGTGCCCTTAACTATGCTTGCGAAAGTTGCTCTTTTTCATTTTTCTCGTGAATTTTTCTCTTAAAGTTTTCTCGCTGGTAATGTACCGTTTCTTTTTAAAAGTGCAGATGCTTGGAAGTTTTGTGAAATGCTCGGATTGTGACTAATAAGGTGTTAAAGTGCGAGGTAGTTGAACTAGCTAGGTGTCTCATTTATTTTAGTAGTTCTTGAGTTGTGCTCGTGGGAGTGTCTTCGTGATTTTTTTTTTATGTAGTCGAGCACTGTGTTTTGTGCTTTGTATTTTATTTGTCTACGGTATCTTAAAAGTTTTGTTTGGATAAATTTGACAAAAATAGTGATTCTGTAGAGCTAGTCAAACGGCCTCTTTGAAGATTTTAAAAGTTCTATGTATTTAGAACTAGCTTCTGCACGCGGCGAATGCGAATGCCGAAAATTAAACCAAGGGATCATATTCCCGGGATAAAAAGTCTATTAATATAAATCTTATGTGCTATTCGAGACTAGAATTTACCCCTGTGCCAAATTTCAACCAGATCTGTTTAGTTCTTTTTGCGTGAAAGAGTAACAAACATACAAACACACTCACAAACTTTCGCCTTTATTATATTAAGTAGGATAAAAAGAGAAGCAGTCAATTCTCAATTCTTTATTGGGTACCATAATGTATATACATAGTTGGTAGGAAAATAATTATATAAGTCACAATTATGGACCCTGTCGGGCACAGCATATATAAAGTAGGAAAGTCGAGGAAGGACACTGAGTGTTTAATGTGATAAATTATTTGTATTATTGTCGTCTGCTGACAGGATTTTTTGCAGCTTCAAAGAAATAGTAATAGCATTTTAACCAAAACGCATATTTTTTAAACTATTAGGGCCTCGGTTACCACAGAAACTTCCGGGTTCTTTTAGTACAGTAGTTTTAATTTAATTATATAGGCAGGGTACTCATATTAAGTGGTTCTCTCTTCTATTATTATATATTTTTATCTCTAATGATACCGGAGGCTGACAGTTGAAATTAAATCAATGAAAGCGTAGCCATCGATCAATTCTGTCTAGCCTTTTCCCAACTACATTAGCTTCCAGTCTTACCGGATTCAGCTGAGTACCAATTTTACATGGAGCAACTGCCTATCAGACCTCCACAACCCAGTAACTGGGTAACACGGTACCCCTAGGCAAGACTGGTGTCAGATCTCAGGCTTATGACTACCCGTAAAGACTGTCAAAGATCTAAAATGACAGCCGAGACCAACGCCTTAACGTGCTTTCCGAGGCACGGAGGAAACCCGGTATGTTGATATGGTCACCCATCCACGGACCGACCTCGTCAAGCGTTGCTTAACCTTGAAGATCAACCAGTGCGGCTGTTATTATTTAGCCACGAGCTCTTATATATAGCGATTGAAAAATGACAAAAATGTATGGGCATACTTAACATTTTATTTATTATTATATACTTTATTGTACACCACAAAAAACATATAGGACAAACGTTCACAATAACAAGTGTACAATGGGCGGCTTATCGCACTAGGCAATCTCTTACAGACAACCTTTGGATGGACTGAGCAACAGGAGAAGAATTTAGGGCTGTCAGTGTACAAATTAACATAAATACTACTTAGACATACCCCTGGTCTGTCGATCCATCCGAATCGGAAAACGTCAATTGGGCTTTATCTGTCCATCCATCCAAATCGGATAATAAAATACAAACATACAATATACGAAATATACTAATATATATCAAATAACAGAGAAAGGAGAAGAACGAAAATTATAGTGAAAGATAATGCTCCTTCACCATTTTCTTAAACGTTGGCAGTGTTTGAGCACGTCTTATTTCAATAGGTAATGCATTCCACAACCGAGCTGCTTGAATCGGGAAAGATTTGTCAAAGAAGGAAGTGGAATGCATACGAATACTACATTTTGACATATTGCCATCGCTAATGACGATGATTTGAGAATGACGCTATATCTAGAGCCACAGAATAATTTAAAATCTATATGTACTTATATATTTTAAATCCATGACAGAATTAACGCAATAAATAGAAACGGAATTCCATTAGATAGGTCCGTAATAAATAATTAGGTAAGGTCAGAGTTTAGATCGGCGGCTGAAAGGTCAAAAGGGTCAATCCTGTCCCGTCGAGTCGAGTTATTGTGGTCAACCGCTCTTAACCCGTCCGTATCAGGTACCTAATCTCATTGGATCGATAGTTATCTGTAGTAAACTGACTTGCTTTATTTAAGCTATTTATTGACGAAGATGAGACTGGTCTAATATGGCTCGCGGTTTCGCTCCCGTCAATTGCCTACCCTACCTACATAATCTACTTACCTATGTTTTTTTTTCTTAATTTCATCTTTCCTTAAGAACCTAAAATGGAACTGAGGTTTGCTGTAAGAGTACCCAATTATAGGTTAAGCTCGCCTTTGTACATAAGCTGTCCTATTGTATCTGTGTCTTTATGTTTTTTTTGTGTACAATAAAGAATAAGAATAAAAACCTTCTACAAAGATTTGAAAACTTAAAGAAAAAGATGAATGAAATCGGTAAAGCCGTTCTCAAGTTATGGCGTGACCAACGGAAATAGGTATTTTTTAAATATATTAGTAGATAGATATAAAGTTCGTTCTCTTTACTTTAGTCGAGTAAAAATGTACGAAATAGTGCGATTTTTTCTACAATCCCAGTGCAGTCATTTGTTTCAAATTTTTAGGTAAGCCTGGTACAAATCAAAAGCTAGGCGAGTTAGTAGGTGGGCTAAATTCCCTCAGCTATACATGCTAAGCTAAATTGTCTGCAACTGGGGTAAATATTGGATAAGGATATGTCGATGGTGGAGGAACATACAACCCATGTCCAGTAGTGGACATCTTCATGTTGAAAAATTATAATAAAAGGAGAATTTCCTTACCTGTGCCGTGAGCCTCAACGAACTCCAAGATGGACGGAGGGATGGAGCACTCCTCGTAGAACTCGCTGAGCAGCAGCTTCTGGATGTGACCGGCTGGGTATGTGATACCCTGCTCTTTGTAGCCGTCGCAGTTGGTCTTGGCGTGGAGGAGCTGAGCGTATACCCTGGAGAAAGAAATAGGTGAAATAGATTTCATTTGGTTAAATATATACAAATAAAAACAAAATACATGCAAATAAAAGGCACACGATGATGCGCGTGCATTGCAATTAAATCGCGCTGGAAATACATAGTGCTAATTTTTCAAGTATAGCAACAGCTTACACACAAATAACAAGATTTTACTTTGTACTAAAATTAAAAGCAATGCAATATTTAACCAATAATTTAATAATTTCGTTCAGTATTATTACGCCAACAACCTTTTGAATCTCTTTCAAGAGGTGTATGAACGCCTGCCCTAGATTTTAGTAAACAATATTATTAAATTCAAAGTTTTTACCTTCTGGAGTCTTTAGCCTTTTGTAAGAACACGACGACGATGGCTTCTGAACGGGCGTAACCATTGGCGCTGTTGTCGAAACTCTTACATCTGCCGTCGGGTGATAACACTCCCAATCTAAAGGAAAAAAAAAAACAAATTATAAGGTTAAATGTAGAGGAAGACGGATGTGATGATGCTAAAATTTTTTGTGTTTAGATGAAGTCGTGGATTTTGTTGTAAATCTGTAAAAATAGTGCAAAAAGCACGGCTAAAGTCTTGACGGTAGTTACTTCATAAAATCTCTAATTACAAACAACAACGATGCTTCTGCTAAAGTCGAACACCTTTATTTTATATTTCGACGCTGTAAAGCAATTGCTTTGAACACTATGTATACAATTTTCTATAACAAATTTGAATTTAGAATCTGCTCATTAAGATTTTGAAAAGCCTGCCTGCAATAGTCAAACCACTGGCAGTGTCAAATTGTTGCCAAATTTTTTAATTTTTTGGTGGTATTTTGCTTGCAAGGACTTCAAAACTTAATTAAAAACTACCCTTTCCAATTTAACTCCGGCAGAATATTTTGATATATCAGTCAGGACATTTTGACAAAAACATTGAGTGGTTTTATAATAATTATATCAATAGGCAAAAATATGTTAATACATAATGTTCATCTACCCACGTTAGCGTTAAAAACTACATCTACATTACTTACCTAGTAGAGACTTTTCCGGGCACTCTTTGTTAATTTTTAATATAGTTTTTCACGTGGAGAGGTGGACATGTAGTTTTAAGTAGATATGCTTGTATTAACTATAATATATAAGTATATGTGTATTTTTGATCAAGCTATGTCTGAAATTGTGATATCTTGGTTGCTTTTTTTAACCACTTCCAATAGGTATTTTCCCAATAGGTATTTTTTAAAATACTTTTGACAGCATCTTGGGCCTCATTCATTTTATGGGTAATTTGAATTTAGAACCTGCTAATACCAGCGTTTAACCTATTTATAATTTTGGTTAGCAATTTCTTATATTTTAATTATAGAATTTATAGCCAAAATTGCAAATTCCTCTCTGTGAGTGGCCGTATCATTTATGCTAAAATGAGCCTCCATTTTTATAGTTTATTAGCATGACAACTAGTTATTTCTCAATCGTTGGGGTTAGTTTTGAGTCTATTCAGTTGTGGCAATTATTTTTTTGCTATATTTGTGTTCCTTTGAGGAACGTAGAATGAATGAAGTAGACACACGATATCGCTCGTGTTTTGTTCTAGACGTGGCTTTATGGATCCCTGTCATGTCCCCTATTTTTGCCATTGACTTAAGACCCTTTTAAGAAATTAGTTTCATTTATTTTTTCCTACCTGGAGAACTGAAGCGATACATAAGGATGAAGACAAAGGTTGGAGCCTCCAACGATGGCGGCGTCACAATGGCCATCTCGGATAGCCCTGAAGGCATGTTCCAAGGCGTATAGGGAACTGGAGCAGGCAGAGTCCACGGTGTATGAGGGACCAGTCACTCCCAGCCAGTAGGAGATACGGTTGGCTAACATGGCACGGGAACATCTGAAATGAAAATGAGGTTAGAATCAATTGCTTCAACAATGTCAACAAAATTCGATCTATCAAATAAATTTTAAACCCTCGATAAAACAAAAGGTGAAGTTTAACGATTAAAAAAATTAAAGATTTTGATTTAGTTACTCTGAAATTATGATAATGAATATTTTCGTTTTGGTTTTCTACAGGATATCAGGGTATCTAGAAATATAACCGTAATATAAGCTCACACATACAGTGGGCAACTTTAGCCAATGAAACACTAGCTGCGGGATTTTCAGATCAAAAACCATGATTTCTAGACATTTCGACAGACTTTTTTTCTGATTCATCTCCCTAGCGTTATTGAGATGATATAACAATAAAGCTTACAAAGCTAGATCATATGAGCCAGTATGTCAAACCCGAGATACTACTAGTCCTCAGAGAATTCCATCAAATATTATTATGATCGAAACTACGATCCCACTCCACAGAAACCGCGCGATGCAATAACGTGTTGCTCTGATCTCAATATTGCGTTTAATGCTACTCCTCAATCGCTTTCCTGAATATTGTGAATATTAAACTTACTCTTAGCATGTATAATTACTACCTTCTTTTGACAGATGAAATTATGCTCAAACCAGCTTTAAAGAATTAAAAATAAAACCCAACTATGCCTTTTAAAACCACTTCTACTACCCACTAGCCATTTCATACCCTGGAAAAAGATTTTCATTTACAGTTAACAAAGTCGTTGCTGGTTACGACGTTATTGGGATTTTGAAGTTTTTCTTGCTAGCTAGAAAGGAGTGTTTTGCTATTTATTAATTAGTTATTAACCGAATTCCCCAAAAGGAGGAGGTTCTATGTTCTGTGACCCTTTTATTCGGTTATCGTTTTTTTTTCAGTTATCATACTTTGCTTCTATCCTAACATCTCAAAATATTCTTACCCAATTATCCTTTTACTCTCTAAAATTCATCGGAACTATTAAACTTTCGCTCACAGCTATTAAATTCATTTTAGCATAATCGCTGAAATCGTCGGCTAAAGCGGTTAAATGCAACTTTACGCCTCAACTAAATTCAGCTTTCATTACTACATTTGCTTCACGGGGACAAAGCGTTTAAAACTTATTATAGTTATTTTATGACAGTCATTTTGTTAGTTCCTTTTGTACTAGTTTGCTCGATAAATTTTGTAATTCATAATTTTGAATCTCAGGATATATTTAAAAAGTGTTTCTGTTTGTCAATCAACGTATTACAATCTTTTGAACGCAATTATAATGGTTTTAAGTAAGATAGGTAAATTATGCACACGTTGGATCGATGGGAACTTTTCGACTTTTCATTTATGTACCTCTACCAATTTTCAGGGTCCCATTGCAGTTACCGGGTTTATCTATTTGGAATTTCTCAGTAGTAGTGGGGAGTCTAGATTTATGCCCGTTTGATGGCTAGGCTAGGATAAAAGGCTTGCCAAATATTGAAAAAATATTACTTAGTATTTATATTACTAAAAACTCTTTGGGGAATACAGGTGTCGTATTATGTGGCCTTAGATATATGTAAACTCACCCAGTGATACCGAAGCCGTTGACCTGCATCTTCTCGTAGAACCATGTCTTCTCTGACTCCGAGAAACACGCTCCCACGAACACACCGGTCTTTGTGTCACGAAGCTCTTTAGGGTTCACACCTAGAGACAAAGTAATATTTCAAAGTTAGGTCATAACTCCAATTTACGCAGATTTTATTTTAAAATATTTCTACATTTGCTAAACCTTTATAGGGGTACTTGCCGGTGTTTTAGAATCATAAAATTAGGCAAGAAATAAAGTCTTATAGCATAAATTTAGGAAAAAATCGGTCGATGGAACAACAATTTTCCAACTGCAAAATTATTTTTGTCCCTCAATCCAGTTTGTTTTTTCGTTAGAGCAATGTTCGGTGCTTTCATTGTTTACGAACTTGAACTAGATATGTTACCTAATTATGTATTTTGGTAAATGTAATGATGAGTTCAATCCGCACTTTGCCGGCTTTTTTACCAGCATTCAAGTTTATAAGGCAACTAAATATTTTTGAAGGTGCTCTGATTGCATCTCAGATTATCTTTCATGTAGTCTGAATTGAATTAGACAAAGATACAACTCCAAAAAAGCAGTAAACGATGCAAGCAGTAAAACATGCGTATACTCAACTTAAAAAAAAACAAAGTGTCTGAATTAAATAACCTTTCCGAAAAAAACAGGAAAACTATAGTAGATTTTACAACAAGTGCACAAAACGAACCATTTTTATCCGAGCCGAAGGCGAGGCCTGATAGTAATGTCACAGTATAGGTAATGTCGAGGATAAAATGGTTTTTTTGGACGAGTTATAAACTCTGCTTTTCATTTCGATTGCGAGGAAATAAAACAGTAGTAATTTTAGCAAATTTGGTCAAATTAATAAACGCACGAAAAAACAAGACCTGTTTCCCGCGCGTTTTTTTTAAATCTTACGACATTGATATTAGGCTTGGGCTGCAGACCTATACAGCCTACTATTAAATTAATTTTGTAATAAATATATATATTTAATTAATTAAATAACCCACCGAATTTTAATATCTTTTAGGTCTTAAAAAACACATAACGGCAAATAAATTAAAGTAAATATTATAAAATAACAAATTCTATCTGTGAACTTTTGTTGTGTTTGGCTGTATGGCTCATTTTCTTTGCCTTAATAAAGATACATTTATAAGTAGTTACGTTAAACGTTAATGCACCTGTGCACAAAAAATAAGCAATATATCCGGCACAAATAAGCAATTTCAGAGCATGAGAAGTGAAAAAATATTTACCAGTAGGCCCTTTGGATCGATCAAGGTTTTTTTTATTAAATATTATATTTTTTTTATGTTGGTATATCTGTCTTTATAATGAACCAGTCAAATTTCTCATTTGACATTGCTTGTCGATATTCCGGCAGAAGGATTATTGAATACTACGGAATATTTCATATTAATGGTATCTTGGCTCTTGAATAATTCAAGGATGCTGTCATGTGGTAATCTATTTATGTCGCGTTAGTATCTGAAATATTTGGAGTGAAATCTTGGTTTGCGGGTTGTGTGTTTTAGAAACCCCTTTAGGCCGTGACTAGACTAGGAGTCTTTTTCCTAAAAAACAAAGTTTTTCCACTATAACTTAAGCGGAATTTTTGATAAAATCTCAAAGGCACAGTTTTGTGAAGTCTAAAAATAAACTCTAAGCAATTAATAGGTTAAATTCACTCTAGACTCAAAATCAATAGTTATTATACAAACAAACCACCACGTAATGAACGAATCGTTTCAGTAATTAATATGATTCTCTTTTTCTCATAAGTCCATTTTAATTGCATCAATCAACATTTACTGGCGCCCAGGACGGGACTGGCTTGTTGGGCGCCAATAAGAATGCTGACAAAGATTACATAGTAAAAATCTTCAATTTCTTGAACTACCAAAGAAAACTACGTGATCGAGTCCACTTCTGAAGTTTTATTATCAAATTTGAATTCTTGGGGCCTGTCGCAAAGGCAATATTGAGTTATAATTACTCTGTGGGTAGAAATGAAACTTTTAATGGATGTAAAGATAAGGGGACCGTTGCCCGCCTGGTTTGCGAAATGACAGTCACAATTGCTTTATTGTGGCTTAGATAAGAATTCTTTATTAGTACTTTACCGAAAATTATTTTATGTGACATTAATTTTTGCGTTGGTTTGTTTTGAAGAAACGCGACGATCATTACTTTTCTACCGATGGTAGCTCAATCAATCTGCCTTCGCTTTTTGGCTTCCTGTCTAACCAGTTGCAGCCAACTTCCCGTTATTTATATAGAGTGACTGCCTCTCTAATCTCCACAACCCAGTACTGGGGTAACACGATACTCGTTGGCAAGACTGGTGCCAGATTTCCTGGATTATTTTTATTTAATAAAGTTGATTTTCATATTTTTCTTTTTCGTTACGATGATTATTATTTGTAATTAATTCAAATTTTCCTATTTAATTTGAATACTCAGCCACGTCGATATGGATATGGTGCAGGTGTTTTTACATAAGAGCAGGTCAAGAGATAGATCATCTTTTGTTTACTGGTTCTGCAGTCGCGTTGTGGTTGATCAGAGAACCCCCTCTGATTAGGCTATGCCTACAGCAAGCTTCTTATCTCCTTATTAATTAGAAAAGTTTTCTTTTAAAAGCAATGTGCCACAAAGAATCTGGTTCACGTCGCTGTCAAACGAATCCGTGAAAGGAAGCAAAGAATGATAAAAGCAGCGAGCTTTTGAAGAATTCATCGGGCGTAATTGGGGCAGGGAGTTAATGAGATTCATATGCTACTTTGATTATACCGTACAAATGACGCATCAAAGGAAGTTTATTTGAAATAAAAATAGGCAGTTATAGGTACTGCTGACACAAGTGAAAACTTAAAACTTTGGAATAACTTATTGCTAGTAATAAATAAGCCGCTTTAAGTTTTTACTGGCGCAACACTTGACATTAGTATTTCAGTGAGGCGATCACATTAGCATGTCGGTGACGCAGTCAAATTAGCATGTGTGACGAAAACCCATAAGTATTGCCCCTACCAAAAATCGATAAACGTGGTTAAAGAAGGTTTTACTTCAAAAATCTTGATTTTTAATAATGTTGCAAAACCATAAACAACACGACCCTGAAGTTTTACATTTACAACTTATATATCGTAAAACCAATTGTAGACTTCTAACTATCATAGATTTTGTAACCTATATATCGACATTACCAAGAAAAAGTAATATACTCTCAGTCGATACCTGCCTTAGTTCGTCTAACACTCCAATACATTGTTCATTATGCAACTTATGTGCTGTCATCCTGCTTCATTGGCTGGAGTCCTAACTAACTTTTAAGCCTGGTGAACACGTGTAGAGTAGTTAGTACTCTACCGTGATACTATACCGTTAACTCTTCCCCAATACACCAGGCTTAAAGTCTTAGCAAGTCTAGTGATGGGATATTTAGGTACTTTATTCGGAATCTATGTTAAATTCTAGATTCAAAATGCTGCCATGCTATTGTATTTTAGTTTAAATTTCCTATCTATTTAATTAACCTATTATGTTCCACTGCTGGGCAATGTTCTCCTTTTTCTTTCTCCGTTCTTCCTGTTTCAACTTTAAATTAACAAAATATTAAAAATGAATGAATTGAATGTTTAGATCGTTAAAATAGTGTAGGAGATACTATGAAGATATTGAGGTTAGAAAATTGATCGTTAAATAGTTTTTTACAGGGAATATCTACTCGAATTGTAAAAAAAAACCCTATACAGCGTTCTCAAATAAATAGGAAAAAAATCATGTCAAAAATAGAGCATGAGAAAGATCATTTAAATTTAAACCATCCCATCCTTACCATAAATCAAAGTAAATAAAGAACCCGCTGCTCGTATATTGCGTGGTCTGGTCCGCTACTTATGATTAAAGTTGTAATTGGCTCGGAAAACTTCGGCAGCTAATTGAAACTAACTTGAATCGAGACGAGTTGTGAGTGGCGTAAAGTGTTGTGGAAATTATGCGGTACAATCTGTTTTGAATCACTATGGTGTAATGGCAGTGGGAGACAATATATTTGGAATAGTAGCTGGTATTGATAAAAGCGATATTTAATGACCTAAAAATTGTTTTTCGAAGGTATACTTTTTGTAACATTGACAAATTGTTGGCCCGTAAAACCTAAGGTTTTTTAATTGCTAACTTGAAGTTAAGAACGTGTCAAACCACCGAATAAGGCCATAGTTTTCAGATTAAAGTAGAGTTTCACGAATACTCTACTTCATATTTTTTAGTCAGAAATAAGGGGAAAGACTAATTCTAAACAGTGGCGCTTAAAACAAACCTCTTTCAAATTGACTCTAAAATACAATGTCTAAATCTTTAAAGGTTTTAATAACTTTTAAATTTAAACAATACATAAGATGGGACGCATGCTATCACTAGAGTCATATTCTCCACTTATAAAGAGTAGAAGAACGCCACGTGCTACGATCCTCAACATTATGCGAATCTCTCAATAAACCCAATGAAATGGCTTTTTAAGGACCCAGTAAGCGATAAAAAGTTCTAAAAATGGCTCCTTACGCGGATTTAATTCATCCGAGTGGTCTGACTCAAGATATAGACAAATTGGCCTCAATGCCGCCAAAGAAAGGTGGCAATCGATTGAAATGCCTACATTGTGGGTAGTAAGTGGAAGACAGTGTTACACCAATGCGAATTGGGAATCAATTTAAGAGTGACAGAAGGAAAAAAATGCGAATATTAACAAAACATTTAATAAAAATGAAAAACAGACAAAAAAAAGAAACTGTGCCGAAAGGCTCAATACTGAGTACTGACAAAGTGAGATGTCAATAAAAATGCATTGAAAACTGTTAAGTAAGAACACAAGAGTTTTAACACAACACAATAATAACATGGATAGACTCGTTACCCAGAAAAAAACATGTCATATGGGATAAGGCAGCGAGTTGAACAAGAAAAATAACGATAAAAACGAAACAATTGTCATAACTACTAATAGGATTTTACGCGTCATCGATCCGTGTTGAAATAGAAAAATAATAATGTATCGTGTCAACTATTCGATAGAAGAAGCTACATAAATAAAAACTGGTGTTACAACTGGGATTTTTTGTCTCCTGAGATATCAAGTAATCATGAAGACAATACAAATTTGAATACATATATTTCACAATATTTATTCACAGAAGACCTGTCTGACCCAAATCCAATATTTTCTTCGTTCCACAATAATTTGAAAATAAATATCTCATGTGTGGGTGAAAAACAATTTCGATAAATGGAATTTCAACAAACAGAATGAAAATCGGTGTTCAGAATAAATAAACAGAGCAGGAAATATAATCCGGAAAAACCTTCATGTAAAATATTTACCTAGAATGTATAGACGTCGTAGTGACATTATTATAATGGATTTCATTGTTCACTTGGATTTTAATATAAATATTCAATTCTGAAGGCTGTTTCTAGGCTAGCGTCATCAAAATTGAAATTAGGATTTAGCTACAAACCTTAATCAGTATATTAAGTAAAAACTATTGATTGGCTTTGTTCAGAGGCCGTAGACAAACAAATAAAGTTATTAATCTATAAGCGGTGACAATTGACAAAATGCCAAAATGTTTAGGATTTATCACTTGTGACTTCGATAACGTTTGCCATTTTTGACATTTTAACAATAACTATCGAGACGCCTTCGTTTATAGAATGTCATTGGTCTTGACCCAAAGATTTTTATATTGTGAATAAATAAATATCAAACTTGAAGAATTTCACCATGAGTTTAATATTACCACATCACCATAGAAAGATGTAGGTAACGAAAGAAAATTACAAGACAATGATACTACTACCAGAAGTCAACATTATAAAAGTAGATGAACATATAAGAAAAGAAGAAAAATACGACATTGCAAAAGAAATTCAAATCTTTCAATCTAGCTACATTTTACCGCTATAAGCTTCTTTTGTGTTCACATCGGTGTAAGCGACGGCACTTTAAAAGTTAACCAGAATCAATGTTGCTGATTGCAAAGACGGGGGGAGGGATGCTAAAACGCCCCGTTTTCCATCCGGCTGATCACTCCCTGAGTCGTCATTCTTTAATCTTAACTTACTGTATATTGGGTCTCTCATATACTGGCTAACAAATTGGCTAATAATTTACAAATTCTATTAGGAAAGCGTGATTGTGGCACATGTTTTTTGTACCGCTTTATACACGGAAATGTTATCATCATTTTCTTGGTTTGTTTGCCAGTCCAACATTTTGTACAGAATATTTCTATGCATAGTGGTTATTCGTTTTTCTGGGCCTCGAAAGCTTTTTCACTTTCATAACGTAGATTGGTATTACAGTAAATACTATTTATGAAACAGAAAAAGGCTTTGAGGTGTTCAAAAGCGACGCGTATTTGAGTAGACAGAACGTAATATTATTGTTGGATATGTTTTAGTTTTGCTCGCACATTTTGTATTTCATTTGAGAGCGTATTTTACGCGGTTCAATTGTGTTCCTCAATGTGTGAAATTTTTATAGCTTCTCATTTTTTCCAGTATGGCCGAAATTCATATAATCGGTGGTTATAAAGAAAAATTTGAAGCTTTTAGACGAAGGATGGATAATCCAGGTAGAAAAAAACTTACCAGCATCAATAACAGCCTCATAAGCCTTTTCTAGTAAGATCCTGCACATGGGATCCATGGTGTGAGCCTGTTTATAGTGGACACCGAAGAAGGAAGCGTCGAATTTGTTGACATTATTGATCTTGCCGGTACGCTGAGGAATTTCAGGATGAGCCAGCTTCCAACGACGAGCGTCACCGGAGATTAGGTCCACCTGAGAGGGATATTAATTAAATGTATATATAGGTGGAGAAGAAAAGACTTTACTTCTTTTATAACTATGGTTTAGCTAGAGACCGATCTTTTACCATGTTTCGCGGTTGGTCTATCTATAACAGAAGATTCAAAAAAGGAATTCATCAGAAAACATTGTCATTGAAAATACGTTTGCTTTATATAGTAAGAGTGACACACTTTCTCAAACTCTTATGAAGGAATCGAAAGACAGTTTAATCTCTCATCTTTCGGGATATACCGTATATTATATGACATTCTAGGCTAAGCTGTCGGGGTCCGAGTAGTTTCTATAGATAATTATTATGTATCATTCGTCAAGGCCTGAAAGACTTGATGGAGTTTTACTTACCTTATTAAAAAGGTTTTCCTGCAGGTGTATGACGGAGTCTGAGTCGGGGAAATACCCTGACACACCTGAGATGAGGACCTCATCTCCGGGCGGGGGATGCGACAGTCGGTGACCCGACGTCAGTCTGTCCTCCGCAATTGTTGTCGGCGCCATCTTGGAAAGAAGAAAAAACGTTAGATATCAGATGAAGAATACCCGTTGTGTTAATATCAGTGTCCCTTGTTTTAATCATCATCATCTCTATCCCAACTTTGCCCACTACTGGGCATAAGCCTCTCTTTTCTTGTGCCAATCCCCACTCTCCTTTGTCAATCTCATCTAAGTTCTGCTCACGATTGCAACAATGTCGTTGTTCTTATGTTAAAACTGCAGATTTCTTGAGTTGAGTATTTATGGAATTGCTAAAAGATTTGGATTGATTGAAGTTTTGGATTGATTTAATTTTAGTTCGGAATTAGCTAAGTAAAAGATCTTGTTGTCTGAGAAGACAAAGCTGATTTACTTGTGCTATAGATACAACATGAATATACATAGTATTTACCGTAGGACCCAAAATAAAACTTCCCTCTCGCAAAGTAAAGTAAATACGCCTCTCATTTGCCAGCAAAATCAATTAATAAAACCTTTCCAACCTCCATTTATTTTGTACCTGTATTTTTAAGCCAGCCAAATTGCCATTGCGAATTCAACTACGTACGTCAACGTATGTTGTTTTAATGAATTAAATTGTTAATTTAACTTTAAAACTTGCGCTGTGGACTTGATTTAAATATTGGCCTGACTTTGAATTAATTTTGAGCGAAACATTAATATTTAATTTCCTTGCAGTGTCGTAAATATTGTTCGACAGATAATTATTTTTACTAAAGTGAACATTATTATGATATGAAGAACATGTAATATATATTTTAATCATCATAATTATCAAGTTCTTATCCTTATTTATGTAGAAAACAGTGTTAAATTTGTATGTAAATTTGAGGAATAATTGAGATGTAACAGAAGATAACATGTTGAGCTAACCCTAAACAAATTGAGATAAAGGCAAGACAATTATTTTATTTTTATAGCTGATAAAGCCTTAAGAATTTGTCAGGTTCATATTTTTGCAATAAGTTGTGCTATAATACGGTTGGAAATAATGGTTTTCTCATTCATAGTTCAACTTAGATTTTTGGCTTCCGCAAGTCAGTTCAATAGGATTAATTGTACTGGCCCCTACAAAAGGTTTTGAAAGAATTCGGTTATTTTTCCTGGGTAATAAAAGCCTATTATTTTTAACAGATTGCCCTAGAAGGATGATAATAATAAACTATCAATAATGACTAATGTATACAGAGATAATCGCCGGTTGGTCTAACAAGGCCTCTGCGAGTTGGTTTCGGCCCCTGGTATACCTTTCAAAGGTCTGAGACTATAACTATCAATAACTATTCCACCGTAATCCCAAACTTTCCAATATTTATTTCCATAACTCTCCATTCCATTTGATTGTTTTATGTCATGGTAGTAGATTTGTATCAGATAGTGCAGATTGAGCATTTTTCTCTATCCTGCCTGAGGCTATATGAACAAATCTGCGGGAAGACAAGTGTAATGTCGGTAGACGTATCTATGTATGTACCTACTTAGATATCTTCACATGATAAGAATGTTGAAGCTAAATTTATGAAATTATGTTCTAATGTGATAAGCTCTCCTAAAAAATTCGTGGGTATTTAGGGCTTTTACTTTGATTTTAATAATCTTGTACTCTATTCGTTTTCTGACTGTAACTGGTGTGCATGAGGTATAACCCAACCATAAAACTCGGTTAGGCCTATTTAAAAATAAAATCTGCAGTAAAATTATACCTCTGCAGGAATTGACCTTATGCACCTCTTGTTGAATATTTTTTTGCATCTGATGGCCCCATCTAAGACCTAGTAGCGTTTGATCCACGACTTTTTGGCCACCCTTTATAACAAACAAATAATTAATTCAATAAATCAAAGACTACAGACTGATTCATTAACATTAATTATTGTTATGTTCCCTTTCTCGCTTATGTTAGTTACTGAACAACACCGATTAACTTCATTAAACCGATCGCATACAAATAATTATGCCAAACAATCGAAAATTTCACATATTTAATGTCATTCCACAATTTTTTCATCACTACGTAATCAAGTGAGCCAGACATCATTTCTCTATCACGTGTTACCTTGGTCAACTTATCGTTCAATATTCATTAAATCGCTACTATTTACCCGCTTACGTATGCGTAAGTAGGTATTGTGTCAGACAATGGCAACTAACCCCATGTCAACGCTATGCTTGAATAATGACTACTTTCAAAATATATACATTTTAATTGAAATTCTGTATTGTTTGGCTTTATTGAATTTTAAGACGTTTATGGTCTGTCTATTTTTGAGTTATTTTGTTTTATTGAGTAAGGGTCAGTTTTGATACAGTGAGACAGGGTCACGGCAGATTATGCAGGAGATGGCGGCATCGATGAACTCGATAGATTTCATCAGAACTGGAAGGAGGAAGCGTGGGCTCGTGAAAACTGCGAAGGAGTGGAGGGTGGGCTTTGCCTAGGAATTGGCCTTTGGAAATCAAGAGATGACAGTATCATCATTGTTCATCGTGGAATATGGTGACTGACGGATTTTATGCGCAGTTAAGATTTAGAAATTGGTTGATATCGACCTCTTGTGGTCGAAATCGTGGTTGACCAGGGGTCAAAACTGATTTTGGTAGTCGACAAGGTCTAAAAATCGACCTCTATTAAATTACACACGTTCTTATTGGCAACTTTCAAGATACTATATAAGCTGTGGTACCTGTACCAACTTTTTATTTTAAATATTTTAGTAGGCAGTATCATTGTTGTACTTTAAAAAAATTCAACAAGTCGATAAGCGAGCACATGTTTGTGCAAGATAAAAACTCGAAAACTCAATAAGAGGATTTTTAAAGTAATTTGGCTATGGGGATCTATCATATCATTTAATTTTGGAAAAGGGGTCTCTTGCCCAAATAGTTTGTGAATCCCTGCTCTAGACAAAGTGTCATTGTATTAGTGATGGCAATGGTTAATATGCCAAAATGTAAGGGATTGATCTCGTGTTATTTCGATAGCGTTTGACATTCCCATTCATTTTAGACATTTTTCAAATCTAAAACGTTTTTAAAATCAATAGAATGTCACTTTTCTAGAGCATCAAGTATTTGGAATTTGTACCCTATAACTACACTGACACGTACAAGCGTAAAATCATCTTGGATTTGTTAAACTCTAAACTACATAACAGGAAATTGTAAAAGCAATTCCCCACTCAACTTAAAAATAGATTTTATACCGAGATATTACGAATACCTTTATCGATTTATGAAACCGGATTGAGTTTATGAAGCCTTTCTTCGAGAGCCTTTTACGTAAAATTAAGTTGTAAGATGACAGAGACTACGTTGGCGTAAACCTCTTGAGTACTTCTAATAGCTTTGAGTATACCATCAGAGGAGAAATTATCATAAAGTCACTATTTCATTTATTTTTTTCGAATTGACTTTAAATTTTTACATGAAATGCAATTGATTATGAATAATAAAAATTAACTTGCATGCATGTGTTAATACGATCAGGTACTCAAATACGTAAATAATTATGTTGTAGTAAATTTATATTTTAGTTTAACAGTACTTTGTATGTCAATTGGCAAAACATAGCGCACTACCTAATTTTTAAGATCTTGCATGTAATTATTACCTATGTTTTACAAATAAATGATTTTGATTTGATTTTTGTTTTAAACAATAACGGTAGATGTTTGAATTTTTTCTCCTTTTATTTTAATGTGTCTCATTTATTTAGTTGTTATTCTCGCATTAAGAGCTAATAATAGTGGATGCTATGGTTAGAATAAGAACAGGGTAGTTGACAAAAAATATCTATTTAGTCCATCAGTTAGATAACCTAAAAATATTGGAAATGTTGGACACATATTTTTTGTTTTGCCACGTAAACAAAAAAATATCGTGTGACTTCACAGTGTGCTACACTCTATACTGATAAAGCGACGTCACAAGCCCCCTTTCCTGAACATTGATGCGCTTTATCTTTGTAAATTTTTATTTATTTGATAAAGAAAAAAATACGGGTCCAATATTATTTGATAATGTCACTGACGGACTAAATAGAATTATCATTTTTCTACCCAAGAAACGTCCTTATTAGACAAGGCGACACGTCAGCTGACCCAGAATGTGACAAACGTTTTCAGCATCACCATTCGCTGCTTGGAACCGTTTCTTTTAACTGGCTCACAGCTCTGCTGTTAATATAAAAGTCTTAGTCGTATAAAATGCGTATGGTGATCCGGGTTTCGGCCCTGGTGGCTAATATCAGCAGAGATAAACCATCAGCGCGGACGATCTATGTATAGATGTTGTCTTCTTAATCGCTCTCTCAGGGCTGAGAATCCATAACTCCGTCTCATACTGTCAACGGTTTTGCGTACTGCGGCAGATCACTGTCGTCCAAGTCACTGCCCCATAGAGAACGATCGAGAAGACAAGTGTGCGGATCAGCAGCTTTATTGCGAAAGTGAATTCGGCAAGGAAAAGAAAAACTCTTTGCTTTGCCGAATTCACTTACGCAATTAGAGTGCAGGTGTTTCTTTGTCCGATTAGTAAAATTTTTGTCTATCTAGATTTTGTATAGATATTTGCATGTTTAAATAGAAATATAGAGCACAAATGTTTGTAATCTTACTTTCCTCACACTCATAGCCTGATGTAATGGCGATGTGACACCACCGGAGAGAGTTTCAGGAATTGTAAAAATAATTCATCTAAAAGTCAAGTGAATTCAACCCTATATAAAATATTGTTATATGTAGAACTATTTATTTCTATATACCAAGTGTCTAAAGGTTAAATCTTCATTCAGTTATCTAGGTACCGTAGCAAAACCGATAAATCCTTTCGAACCTTCTAGTAAGAAGATTCAATTTCCAGGTTGTTTTCAGTGGCAGGTTTTATTCAGTTGGAAATCCGTAAGATGTATAACTGAATAAAGTAGATACAGCTTTGGGTATAAAGAAAAGTTTTTGAGATCTTTTCAGCGGTGAAGGATTATTTGCTTAGCTTTTGAAAACTGTCTTGTGAATTTTATGGACAGACTTATGTTAAACCTAAAGGTGATAAGATGGGAAGCTAGATCCCAGTAGCCATTCCTTAGCAAACTAATGAATGCTATAAACAGGCAAAATTATTAATTTGTTAGTAGGTTAATCTATAAGTACTGATCATGATGATTCTTTTAAAGATACAAAGCTAAAATATCTTGCAGTCCCACAGATAAATTTTTATCCCGATAAAAAATCCACAGATTCTATGGAATGGACAATGGAGGCGAAGCAGGGAAATAAGCTACTTATTAAAACCTTCCCTGGTTTTCTAAGCTGAAGTATTTCTTTATCACCTTCATATTGTTATCCAAGCATCAAGGACATGAAAACAATCAGCTGTTCAGTTCTTGATCGCATAACTCGACGAAATTAGAGAATAGATTATTTTTGAATGGTAATAGTTACGTTGTATTTCGAAGTTAATTTTCGGGTTCATAAGTGTCAAAATTGTACTACCGCATTAGGAAACATTATGCATAACGGTGGAAGGTATCACCACATGAATTACATCGTCAATTTTATATTCGTTTACACATTAGACGACTGAATCAGTAAACAACATTGATTATTCAAACCGTATGTAAATGTGATTCGACGTAATTGACCCGAGGGTTATTGATTGTGAGTGATTTTGAATCGAATCAAATTCACGGAAAGCGTTTTTTTTTTCCAGTCAAATAGGTATTTTAATAATTTGATGCGGTTTAGGTAATTTAGTGCGTTCTAGAAACTTGGTATTACGGAAAGGATAAACACAAGGGCTTTTTTCAATTGTTGATTAAAAATGTAATTAAAGGTCGACTTATAAGACACCGCTCCGACCCGGCAAAATTATGTTCATTGAAATGTGAGCTTCAGGGCGTTCTCTGTAGACATATTTCTCATTGACAACACAAATAATTAGCAGACAGCTTGCTGTAAGCGAGCTTTACTTGCTTACCATGCGTTTCAAGCGGGCGGTCCGCGGGTTGTTTGCACGCAGACTGCTCGCTTGAAGCACGTTGCTAGCTTGTCGAAAAAAGGAAGGAGAAAGCGGTCAGCGCGTGGACAGCGAGCAGACTCTCCGTTTGAGGCGGTGTTGTGCAGGAGCGGTGTTGGAGGGTGTAAAGGAGCTACGCACTTTAAATGTTTTGCGGCGTTGAAAGCATTTGGAACTGATAGCTACCATTTATGATGTGGTATCTTGCTTTACAATATATATTAGTATCGAAATATTGCAAGAATATTTTAATCGATTTCACCACGATGTGAGCTTTAATATTTCAATTTATAATATTTTCTCAGTTGTTTTTAGTTTTATTTTCTACTCTGAATACAACCTTACTAAACACTGGATACTAATTTATCACGTAGAGATAAAAGTTAATTGGTAATAAAATTACTAACACGACTTAATTGCTTGGAGACAAATTGCCATAATCTAGTATCTACCTATTAAAGCTACTTAGTCAAAATATAAAAAAAATGGATCATGCATATAGGAATTAATGTTTTTGATTTTTGTATGCAAACATGAAATATCAAAAAAATCTAAATCAACATCCTTTGCAAGTTTTACTTAGCACAACTGACGTTCGGTATCGAATCGGACAATGTGTAATTATTTACTCAAGGAATTTGCTGCAAAATATGCTGATGTACGATTTTAATTCTACACCGTGTTTCTAATACATCCTTCGTTAGGAAAGAACATTGCTTAAGAGTGCTTCAAGAATTGGCATCCTAAGAATGCTTATAGGATTAATGTTCGTATAGAACCCTCCTAGGATAAGAGTCCTTAGAATAAATCTAAGGGCCTCAGAATAGGAGAATTTATAAAACTAGAGCCGTCACTAGTATCTACTAAGTTGTTATAACCATAAGGGCATCCTTTGGTGGTATATATAGCACAACAGGGGATATTTAAGAGACGTAACAGAATAAGTTGTGATGTAAGAACATTAAGGTTGAAATTGCTGCATACACGTTGTGGCAAAATGTCCAAAAGCATTATGTAGCATTGAACATTGTCATACAAATTTCAACTGTAACATCTATTTAATTAATATCAAGGTAAGTCACTATTCGTCACCTAAAAATGCCTTGATGGGCAGTGGCACTAATGGGTGTAGCCCTAACAGTATAGGTACTAGGTTCCTACGGGAGCTATCATCATCACCTGCCTAGCCTTTTCCCAATTGTTGTTGGGGTCGGCTTCCAGTCTTACCGGATTCAGCCGGAGTACCAGTGTTTTACATGGAGCGACTGCCTATCTGACCTCCACAACCCAGTAACTGGGTAACACGATACCCCTTGGCAAGACTGGTGTCAGATCTCAAGCTTCTGACTACCCGTAACGACTGTCAAAGATCTTCAAATGACAGCCGGGACCAACGGCTTAACGTGCTTTCCGAGGCACGAAGGAAACTGGCTATGTTGAAATGGTCACCCATCCACGGACCGACCTCGGCAAGCGTTGCTTAACCTTGAAGATCGACCCGTGCGGCTGTTATTATTTAGCCACGGGAGCTATGCATACCGATATTATAAATGCGAAATTTAGTCTGTCGATCTGTTTGATACGTTTTCACGCAAAACAAATAATGATGAACGATGATGCAGAGTTAGAGTAGATCTTGGAGAAGGATTTGTAAAACTTTTTATATCGCGAGTACGTTCCCTTGGAATGATATCCGCTCTTTACGCAGGTGAAGCCGCTGGCAGAAGGTAGTTCTAATATAACAGACGCCTAACATTTATCAAGTTAACATTTTACGGCAAGCACTTCATCCACAAAATCTTTCTTTATTCCGAAAAAACTTCTTTTTTAGTTCACTTGTTAAAAAACTTTATTAAAACTGAAATCCGCACTCACCTTTCTATTTTCCTTTTGAAATATATGAAATTCACTGTCTGTGATCGAATCTGGGACGTGGACACCGGCAGCCGACAACCACTCGTCTGGACTCTTTGACGATCGCGTTGTAGTATTTAAAACAAATGATTCAAAAAAAGTTATGCACAGAGTGTTCACAAAATAGTTTCACAAAATGGTTTCAATTTACGTCAACGATTGTTTTGACAAAGTACGATTAATTTAAAGTTAACATGCGATTGGACAGTATTTTGTTTTTAATTTATATCGATATTACATAGTTTTAGTGAGACACGTCCACTGGGTCCAAATATCATAATTATAGTCAAGCAAATAGTGATGGATCCGGAACGAGGTGATCCGGCAGAGAACCAAAGTTGTCGACATAGCTCAGAGAGTAAGCAAACCGAAATGGCAATTTGCCAGGCTATATTAGCCGTAGAACCTTGGGTGGAGATCACAAACGGGTAAACGTAAGGTAGGACGCCCTCAGGTTAGATGTAGCGATGATATTTGCAGGAAGGTGGTAGCAGCTGGATGAGAGTTGCCGAAGATCGAAGCAAATGGCGTGCAATTGGAGAGGCCTATGCCCAGCAGTGGACTGCTATAGGCTGATGATGATGATGATGTCAAGCAAATAAGTATGAAAGGATCCCAGGTGTTTCCCACTTAGGAAAAAAGGGATTAGTTTTTGAAAAGGTGTGTAAATAAAACAATTTTATTCCTGTCATAATTGAATTAACTATTTATTTAACAATAACATAGTTATCATCCAGCTAATCCCAACAAAACATCAACTTGATGCCGAAAACGATACTTACTAAAACTTAATGAAGGATTAATAACATAACTACAACTTTAAGTTCCGTTAAGTTTCAATAATCCGCCTGAATTTTCCATTGTCACGTATTTTCTGCTAAATATGGATGTCGAAAATTGTATAGGACAATCTATTTTTAGTTGACATTCATCTTACTAGTATTTTCGAACTATCTAGGAGTCGGTTGAATGCTAAACCTGATTGTGATATGGCCGCGGACAAATGGAAAAATATCTTGTCTGTATGCCAAGTCTGGCGTATTGTGAGATAAGCGTATGACTGCCGCGTTGTTTTTCGTTTTATTTAATTCTTAGTTCAAAATATGTCTTTTTCGTACATGTTCTCAATCATCAGCTGACATGGTCACAATAATTAGAATTAATATTTGTTACAGTGGATACAGTGAGCATTGTCGGTCGTGAACAATGTCGAGTAACTAGTGAGACGAGTTTTGAACAATGTGGAGTAACTAGTGAGACGAGTTCTGGTAGGAGCGGCATTGTGCGTGAAAAAAGAGTGACGAAGAGGGTAGACAGATATGTCAGCTCGTAAACAACACCCACCAGCAAAGACACAGAGTACATTTTAATATACTGAGCAAAGACTTTAGTTCTCGTGATCATGGCGCTTGTAACGGTGTCAAAATATCGAACACTCAACCAAAATCAAAATATACATGGTAAATATCCCGAAACAAATATTAAATACAAACATTTTCGGAGGAGTATTTTCTAATCAATTTATATAGACCTACTGCCATCTGCCGTCGTAATAATTGATAGATAAGGTTTAGTAAGAGATTACTGACTAAGCAATTCTCTACTTTTAGAAACACTAGTTGACCAGGAGAAATTTGGAAAGAAAGGAATATTGTTGATTCTGCAAGACAAAACTGATATTATTGGGCGATTATTAATACAGTGAAGAACTTTTATTTTCATGAGCAGTTATGTTTAAAAAATATCTATTATATTTTGCCATCTAATATTAACATTATTAGATACTCTGCTCTCACCCGTATCTGAAAAGGCAGAGGAAGGGCCTCCCCCTAAGACATGAACCATTGGTGAACAGTGGCGTGGTTTTATGTGTTTTCATCATCATCTGCCTAGCATTTTCAGATCTCAGCTTCTGACTACTCGTAACGACTGTCAAAGATCTTCAAATGACAGCCGGGACCAATGGCTTAGCGTGCTTGCCGAGGCACGGAGGAAACTCGGTATGTTGAAATGGATCACCCATCCACGAACCGACCTCGTCAAGCGTTGCTTAAACCTTGAAGATCGACCCGTGCGGCTGTTATTATTAAACCACGAGCTACTCCGTTTCATGTGTTATAAAATTATTATTATTTACTTTTCTTCCAGTAGTGGTCTTCTGTCGGCTGAACGATGATAATAATAGTGTGGAATGAGTTTTGAGTATAACGAACATATCCATAGAGGTGAGTGAAAGGTATAAGAGTGACAGGGACAGAGATAGAATGGAAATATGGCAGAGCTGTGTAAGGAACGACGAACGAGACAGACGTGTTATTTAAGTTTTTTATAAAGATGTATTTGATTTCACTAAAATAAACAAGTTTTCAAGCGACTAACCATTAAATTTCACCCCTCGATCCCACAATAGTAAAAAAGTGTTTCATAATCAAGATGTCACTGGGTGATGATAATAATGAATAATTGCGGCTAAATAAAAATAAACCAAATGATCCACCTTAAGTAAACAATGCCCCGTACCTAATGTATGTAGGTAAATTCTCTATAATATTGCCGGAATTTCGTCAAATTCAATTCAAACGTACAATAGCTCTTAATGGTGAAGGGTTGTTCCTGTCTCCTGCAGGCAATCAGCAAATAATAATTAGTACTTGAACTAAACTATTCACACAAAAGCAGTATTTCTCCATTATTCTGTATTAATTGCAGTGACGTAAACAATTATGGCGGTTTAAACAGATGACGAACCTTCTTGAAATCAATGCAATTTGTATGATTTATTAAAGATTTGTTTTTAAATATCTAGCATTCGTTTAACAATCTGTTACTAAAAGAATTCTGAATTTACAAGTAAAATTTCACAATATAAAAAACCCCCGACACATTTATCTTGCGAAAACACCCCGATTCAAACAGTAAAATGCCCATAACTTTTGAACGGCTGAACAGATTTTATTTAAACATAGCTAAGAACACTCTCGACAAAATTACCTTTCAAACAAAAAAAAACTAAATCGAAGTCGGTTCAACCGTTTAGGCGCTATGATGCCACAGACAGACACACAGATACACAGATACACAGCAACACACGTGAAACTTATAACACCCCTCTTTTTCCGGCGGGGGTTAATTAAAAACTGTTTTGTTCGTTACGAATCACTTTTAAAACCAGCCTGTATATAAGTTACGTTACTTTGGTCATTTAACGTCACACTACGGTACGTTTTAAATTAAGTATTTTTACAAAATGTCCAGAATAGCCTAGATGGCTTGGTTTTTAACATTGAAAAACTTGACAAAAAACAATAACTAATAAAGGATAATAACTGATGAAAATAAGAGGAGATGAGTGAAAAGTTATGTTCCAATGTTAGTGTACAATATAATATATTCTATGCATGTACCTATCTATCTGACGTAAGTTTTGAAGGTACCACAAAATGGCGTACTTAGGTAGGTGACTGAAAAAGTTTTGTGAACTTGGACATTACGCGAAATACAGAAGTTTTTGGTCATGTCACTCGATTCGCTAAAGAAAATAATGCATTTCCAGAAAGAGCATAATCACTACTATACTTCATAAAAGATAGCTCGATCTTTGCGACAGCTGTCAGTGTCAATACAGTAACAATAGCACTTGACAGGCTAACAATAACGTATACGTCAGTTTGACATAAATATGTCGCAGAGATCAAGCTATCTTTTATGAAGTATAAATATTGTAGAAAAGTTATTAAAACATTTACAATTAATCTTAATTTATACAATTTATATTTACAAAACGTTTTGGGAACACTTTCATTATGCGTACAGCTAAGGAGTGGAATTCCCTGCCGGAGTCTGTGTTTCCTGATAGCTACAATCTAGGGGTATTTAAATCAAGAGCGAATAGGTTTTTTCTAGGCAAGCGTGCTTCACCGTCGACCACATCATCGCTTACCATCAGGTGAGATAGTGGTCAAGCGCAAGCCTATAGAAAAAGAACAATTGAAGTTTCCTACCTTAGAAATTCAGCTCGTCACTTCTCCGACTGCCGACATTCCATCTTGCACGGCAACAATTACGGCATTATACTGGCTTTGTTTGTTAATTATATGTTTTCAGCTCGAAGCGGAGCATCCCCTGACCTGCCACTTTAAATTACCATACGTATTCAACTAGTGTCTTGTGAATACACTAAATAATATCAATAATACTATTTTAACAGCTAAAAACAAGAGTGAATTAGAAAAAATCAGTAATTTTAATTAAAAACAACTAAGTTTGCCGCCAATAAACCGAACGCTGTTGTCTGTTTTTGAAAAACATTGCAAAGTTTTTCAAGGCGAAGGTCAATAGGTACCATTCGGCCTACTAGGTCTGATTTTTGTCAGTTGACGTAGAACAAATTTTCAGCGTAATTATCTTGATAGGTATTTCACAATGTTATTTTTTTTTAAAGTTTGCGAGCATTAAAATACATAACTATTCCTGGACAGCTAATCTTTCGACCACCTCGCCATCAGTTTTTATTTACATTCTGTTAAAGGATTTCTTGTACTAGAGAATAATCAATGGCAAAACTCATCAAAATGTTGTCAAATTGGAGGTGTTTTGAACATAGTTGACACTGCTATTGCTATTAGAATGAAAACATTCGTTGCGTGCAAAGAAAATTCAATCATGAAAATGTGATATAGAAATACTACTTTAGAGGATCACGTGAGTTTGCAATGGCAAAATTAGTCAGTCACGTGTAAAATTCAACGTTTGACTTTTGACATGACATTCTGAATCGTTGACATTGCGTTGTATTGTATATGTATCTGTATATTTAAGCGTATAAACCACATGAACTAAGATTATAAAGAAACCTTGTTTTAGAACTTGTGATTTCTTTACGTACTAAGTACTCTAAGTCCTTTTAAAGGAAACTCCCACAATTGCAACAGACTCTATCTCCATGAAAACGAAAGATAAACCTTAATTAATGTTAAAAAACAAGGTACCCGCTTACATACTTTGTGGTATTGACCATTTGTTTAGGAGTCCAGTGGAGAAAATGAATTCAACTACAATCGTGATCGTGATGAATTTAAGAAGTCCGATGACGTGTCTAAAGAGATACGACGTGCTGCGATAATTTTGTACGAAAGAAATTAAAAAAAAAAAACATTCTTATCCTCCTACCAGGTGGACCGATGACCTGGTGAAGGTTGCGGGGATCCGCTGGTTGCGAGACGCACGGGACCGGTCAATGTGGCGATGCTTGGGGGAGGCCTATGTCCAGCAGTGGACGTCTTTCAGCTGATATGATGATTCATAATCATGCCTTTGGTGCGGGATGCAACATGTGTCGATACCCTTGCGCCATCCCAACTTCTTAGCATGGCGGGCTGTGCTGGGGCGGAAAACCACAAACAATAACAACCTTGGAAGTTTTATATTTGAATCGTTGAAACATTAGGTCCATGGTGTCCGAGTACTCATCGAGTTTTTCGAGACAGATTACCAAAAAGCTCGTCAACTCTTCACGTGACCGGAGGGCAGGCCTTTTCTTCAGTCATAGAATCAGCATTGCCATTCAACTTTAGAGTTATTTTTGAGTTAGGTAAAATAACACATTTCGTTATAAGTACACTGTTTTTTTTAAAATTAAATACATAACAAGAATTTGTGTGGGTTACATTCTCACATAGGGATATGAGGATATCCTGTGGCAATACCACAACTAATAATGTAATATTATTTTATATTGCACTATAGAAAACTTAGTTAGGTTCTTATAAAGTTACAAAGAAACACAGCAAGGGCAAAATATTTTCCTTTAAAAAGACGGATACAATTAAAACTTACACCGAGTTCTAGAACTATTTGGTATTGTTTTTTTGGAGGTCATTTGTTTTAAGCATAAGTACACATTATGTACCTAAAAACCATTAGAAAATAACTAATACATTACCAAATCACCTGTTATAATAGTATCACACAAGTTTTGTAATCAAAGTAAAGTTCGAAACTTGTAATAGTTCGCCACCAAAACAAAGTTTCAAACTTTGTTACGAGTACCAAGTTCGTAAGCACCTGCTTTATAAGATAATGTACAGGTACATAACTTTAAGTATGGAGAGGAAGTTTCGAAAATGTCTTACACATTTCATAACATAAAGCCTGTGTTCTCCAAAGGGTTGAACAGGGGTGCCCCTACAGCACGCCCACATTTTTCCAGTTATATTTAAGTTCCATGTATTATGGAGCAAGTCTATTGCCATCATCATCATCATCATGACTGAGATCAGTGATATCATCATCAGAATTGAGAATAACTGGGTGTTGGTTGTTAGATTGACCACCAACACCCAGTAATTCTCAATTGTTTGTTGCGTACCATAATGTATATAGTTGGTACAATTATTGACCCTGTCGGACACATAGATTACGTAAGAGATAGTGGGAAGAACACTGAGTGTTTAATGTGATATTTTTTTATTGGTTAAGTATTAGTAAGTTATACTGTTTTATAATATAAAACACAAACTCACTCAATGGCTACTACAACCGGACTACCTCACAACCGAGAAACTCCTAGCATACATCTCGTAAAATACAATCGCAAAATTCACGCACGTATACTCACACACGCACACACAGCCTCACATTCACACTCACTCATACGAACACGCACATACATGAACTCTCACTCACACACACATAACATACTAAGTAACCACTAACCTATTACCCACTCTTATTTCTTATTTCATAATTTTTGCTTCAATGTAACATCGACACTGTTCCACTTTTTACAGAATGTCAACTATTCACTGTACCCACATGGCTGAACCCTATCTCCGAAGATACAGGCTAGACCTAGTTTAAGGGAGTCTATATAATTGTGCTTAAAGTGTGAAAAATGTAAAATGTATAATCTTCAATGTATATAGTGCAATGTGCTCTTGTTTTATAAAATAAATATTTGTATAATTATTATTAATTATTATTAATACAAAATTGAAAGGAAGGAGTATCTAAAAACCATTTATTTATAAATTAATTAATATTTATTTTATTTACTTATTATTATTTTTTTATAAAATATATTGTCTCGTAGGTACGATAGTGGTCAAGCGCTTACGCTTTATTTATTACGTAATTCATATTTATCATCCCTAAGATAATTTATTTATTAGACGCTTTATATTTAGTAACTGGGTAACAAAATCCCCTGGCAAGACTGGCGTCATATTTTCTAGCTTCTGACTACTTGTAAAGACTGTCAAAGTCAAAGAAACAAATAATAGCTGGAACTAATGGCTGAATAAAGTTCTTTCAAGAGCCACGAAGGAATCTGAGTAGATATTTAATGGATGACCATCCTTTCACGGGCTGATGTCGGCAAGCGTTGCTTATCTACGAATGTCGATCCTATACATTTTTTTTTAATTTCCTTTGGGCTCGCGCTTGACCACTATCTCCCCTGATGGTATGCGATGATGTGGTTGACGGTGAAACACGCTTGCCTAGAAATAACCTATTCATCCTTGTCTTAAAGACTCTCAGATTGTAGCTGTCGGGAAACACAGACTCCGGCAGGGATTTCCACTCCTTAGCTGTACGCATAATAAAAGGGTGCGCCGAAGTTCACCTAAATTTTCAACTCCGATAATTGGAAATCCGAAAATGTTCTGCCTAACATTTTTCATCCTAACAATCACAATTCCTAACTACTCTGTCTCTAATGTTCATAATTCAGAAGCATTCAACTTCATAATGTCAGTAGCAATAAACATTTATTATACTTTTATTTGTTTTCCTATATTTTCTCAGCATAACTATCTTTTACACTATTATTCAAAGTCATATCTTTTTTGTTTAGATTTCTTTTTATTCATAAAAATCAGTATTATATACATTAATTTTGCGTAACTTTATTTTCACATAACATGTGTAACATATAAGAATAACAGGTGCCATGGTACAAGTAGTCAAATAAATACATGTTTTCATATACACATTTCAATTAAATTAGTTTAATATTAGCGGCTATAGCTTTCAAATAATCACTTTTATTGGTGTATTTTGCTTTAAAATTCAATATATATTTAATTCTATCATATTTGCAGTTGATTTGGAAGTTCATTTTATTTTTGTAGGTAGTACTCATAAATAGACAGCTTTGAAAAATTTTCAAGACTCGGCAATGTTATGTTTTTTTGTATGTTTTTCGTGAGGTAAAAAAATGAGTATTAGTCCAAGAGCGAGCGAAGCGAGCTCGGGAACTTAGGGCACCCCGACACGGATAGGTTAGGTTCGAAGGAGATGACGGAAGCTGAAGTGAGCGAGCAAAGCGAGCGAACGCAGCTCCCGTCATCTCCTTCATGTTAGGTTACTTTAGACCCTGCAGACAGAAATAGGAGCGCCGCGCAGCGGGGCTCCGTCGACTTAGTTGCTTAAATCTTAAACTTAAACCATGGATATCTTTCATAACCATGGGGTTCCGTGGGGTTGGGATGGTACAGTAAGGTACCCCCTCTACCCTCCTTTCCTTTTCCCCCTTTCGCGCCCCTTAAATCGATGGAAATTTATGGAATTTTTTATTCTAACCTGAAAACTTTAACCATGGATATCTCCATAACTATAGGGCTCCAAGTGGTTGGTGTGGTACCGAGGGGTAGCCAAACCTGCCCCCATCCCCCCTCTACCCTATCCGCGCCAAAAATCAACGGCATATAATCGAAATTTTAACCTTACACTTATACTTTTTGTTGCTTCTTAATTCACACGCCCAATATTGTTTACCCACTGTTATTCGGTTTTTTTCATATGTAAATCCATGTACGTCTAATTTTAATCCTCCGCGACTGGTTTTAAATGATTTTAAATAATTTTTCTCTATATTAATAAAGCATTAACACAAACATGCACGTAATGATAATACACCGACATGAACTTAACAATAGACACAACTCAGTACGTCATGTGAAGCATACCCCCAATAATAATCATCCCTCAAATTAAAACTATAAATATCATCTTCTACCCAAATATATTGTTTATTACACTTGGTAAATGTTTCTTTCTGAGTATGAGTGAAAATATTAGGGTAATTATTTTTAGGGATAAAAGCGTTATGATTAAAAACAGTAGGAGTTTAGATATATTTACATTAATGATATTATTAATTACAACTTTCGGAAAAATGAGTGTTATGAACATCGCCGGTAGCACTACAAATAGTATGAATGAAAACTTTAGGATGAAAATTTTTAGGAAGAGTGATCATTCGGATTACAAATCGTTAGGAAGAACAATTTCGGGTAAAGAACTTTAGGTGAGCCAATATGGACCCATAATAAAACTGTTCCCAAAACGTTTTGTGCGTATGGGTGGGATGTGTGGACATGGTGGCATGTATCGATGGTGCATCGCCGTACGTCTAGTAGTCTGATGATGAAACGGGCTAGGTGGAATTAGATCGTGCAATTCCATCGCACACTCGCCGAAATGTAACCGATAAAAAACCGACAATCTGGCAACTCGACGATGATGTTCAAGACTCTGGAGCTTTGACTTGACCAGCGCCTCAATACACTACCACCACTATTTATTTTCCTTATACTACGATTATAACGTACATCTGACCAGCAAAACTCAATGCCGATTTTATTACCACTTTGAAAATAAATCTAAACGACATCGACAATCAGTGGAATATTTCACATTGTAATAAAATAAAGGCCATTGGTTAGTATAAAATCGTCGCCTGCGTAACAATATTCAAGTTTGATGCTAATTTATGTATGTATTGTATTTGGTAGTCAAATACAATGTCTTCGGTTGACAGCTGCATTGAGTTTGCGTGAAGACTGAAGATCCTCCATTGTTTTGTGTAGAGTCCGTTGCTAAGTACACTAGAGGATCTAGAAAAGTGTAATTATATCTATGAAAGCGTTGCTATTATAGCGATTGGAAATATTAAAAAAATACATAAATAATATAGAAATGCCAAGCGCTATCTAAATATTACGTACTAGGCCATCTTTTACAGAAAGGTTGTCTGTAAGAGATTGCCTAGTGCGACAAGACCGCTCATTGTACACTTTTTATTGTAAATGTTTGTCCTGTATGTTTTAGAGGCGTACATTAAATTATTTTACTAAAATTTGACCATCGTCATCACTGACAATGACACATTGTCTAGAGCAGGCATCACCAATTAATTTCATATGGGGTCCGTTTTTAGGGTTCCGTAGTCAAATGGCAAAAAACGGAACCCTTATAGATTCGTCATGTCTGTCTGTCTGTCCGTCCGTATGTCACAGCCACTTTTTTCCAAAACTATAAGAACTATGCTGTTGAAACTTGGTGAGTAGATGTATTCTGTGAACCGCATTAAGATTTTCACTCAAAAATAGAAAAAAAAACAATAAATTTTGGGGGTCCCCATACTTGAAACTGAAACTATTTTTTTTTCCATCAAACCCATACGTGTGGGGTATCTATGGATAGGTCTTCAAAAATGATATTGAGGTTTCAAATATCATTTTTTTCTAAACTGAATAGTTTGCACGAGAGACACTTCCAAAGTGGTAAAATGTGTGTCCCCCCCCCTGTAACTTCTAAAATAAGAGAATGATAAAACTAAAAAAAATATATGATATACATTAACATATAAAATACCACCGAAAATTGGTTTGAACGAGATCTAGAAAGTAGTTTTTTTTTAATACGTCATAAATCGTAAACCGCAATTTACTAAGTACGGAACCCTTCGTGCGTGAGTCCGACTCGCACTTGGCCGGTTTTTTAAATAATATGTAGGCGTCCAAGTAAAAAGGGCACTTAATTTAGTTTCCAAGATACAAGTAGTTTTGTAAAATTGCCCTCATACAGAGACAAGTACAGTTCAACTTCAAATGTGATAAAATTCTCAAAGAGTTCATGGAGTAGATAAATACAGTATATTTTGATTACAAAAATATTGAAAAACAAAAAATGTGATAAAAAATACTCAAAAAGCTCATTGAGTAGATAAATACTGTATTTTTTGTTTAAAAAAATATTGGAAAGCAAAAGGAACCAAAGTCAGCTTTTATTATAAAATTATCTTTCGAAGAATTTTTTAACTTCCCAGTGACTTAGGAACTTCAAATTTGGTGATACTGTTTATTTTAACGTATATTTACTAAAAAAAACTAAATTTTTCAAAATTAATAAATCACAAAGCGGTTTGGAATGGAACCCTAAATGTGCCAAGTCCGATATGTACTTGGACGGTTTTTTATGCTACTTATTATATTAAGAGCGGACTCTAGTCAACAGGCATTTGAAAATAGGTATTTGAAGAAACTATTGCCGTCGCGTCACCTCCAACCTCACCCCGTAAAGTGCGAAAGGGACAACTGCAGCTCAGGCTGATTTTACCTACAAAAACTTTGACTAAAAGACGTTTCGTATTCTGCTGTTTTCTTCATGAAAACTGGTCTGATCTAAAAAATTCTTATATCAAAATTTAGAGGAAAAGTATATCTATGCTCCTATCATTTCATTTTTTGTTAAAAACTAATAAATTTTGTCTGAAAGTCTTCTGAACATGGCGGTAAAAACGGGCATTTTTTCGGATTTTTATATTGTCATATTTCTTTTTGTGATTATGTTTTGGAAAAAAGGAAATAATACAGGCACGTATTAATTAGACCTAGATTTTATGGAAAAAAACCGGCCAAGTGCGAGTCGGACTCGCGCACGAAGGGTTCCGTACTTGGTAAATTGCGGTTTACGATTTATGACGTATTAAAAAAAAACTACTGACTAGATCTCGTTCAAACCAATTTTCGCTGGCAGTTTACATAGTAATGTACATCATATATTTTTTTCAGTTTTATCATTCTGTTATTTTAGAAGTTACAGGGGGGGGGACACACATTTTACCACTTTGGAAGAGTCTCTCGCGCAAACTATTCAGTTTAGAAAAAAATGATATTAGAAACCTCTATATCATTTTTGAAGACCTATCTATAGATACCCCACACGTATGGGTTTAATGAAAAACAATATTTTTAGTTTTAAGTATGGGAACCCCCAAAATTTATTGTTTTATTTTTATTTTTGTGTGAAAATCTTAATGCGGTTCACAGAATACATCTACTTACCAAATTTCAACAGCATAGTTCTTATAGTTTCGGAAAAAAGTGGCTGTGACATACGGACGGACAGACAGACAGACAGACAGACAGACAGACAGACAAACATGACGAATCTATAAGGGTTCCGTTTTTGCCATTTGGCTACGGAACCCTAAAAATCATTGCTCTAGAGGCATTATCCACGAAGAAAACAGCAGAATGTGTTTGTATGGAGAAAGTCTCACTAGAGTCCCCTCTTAACCTATTTCCGCATGTCAAAAACGCAGATGCAAGAGGTGTAGATGCTAGCTCATAGACTACGCTGAAAGGTCACTTTTTATTTTGTGTTAAGCCAGCATTTATTTCAATTTATTCATCATCAACAAAATTTGAGTGCAATGATCATCCTTAAAACTACCATTTATATATAACAGATGATTGAGGCGTGAATCAGTAGAAGGCAGAGCAAGACCCAGTCCCGCGCTAGGAATTAACCTGTGTTACAGGCACTGGGCACCTACTCCACCATCACACTTGCAACACACTTACCAGGATACCAGGATTTTGACTCTCTGATTGCCCATTTTAGGCAAGCCTGAATATAGGAAATCAGTATAATAAAACATACAAAAAAATAAAATATATAAATGTCATGTGACCACTTTTGTCAACATTCTCTGTCACTCTCTAGGGTTTGCTTTAAGAGAACTCAACATTGAGTTAAGCTCGCCTTTGTACATGTACTGTATTATCACATTCTATTGAATGTTGTTTTTGGTGTACAATAAAGAATTAAGAATAAATGGATATATGAATAAATATATAAAATGCGCCAAATTTACATGTATAGGAGTGTCTGTGTAATGTATGTGCGTGTGATGTATGAATGTGGAAGGGCCTTAATGTAGATGGGATATTAAGATACTAAGATCCTTGTACCGAGTTAGTTTTATAGACGTTTAAATTTTTATATGAGTTATTATAATTATTTAATTTATGCGGTTCTATATAGATTTTATTATAGAGATCCTGCAATTACTATCTATTGATTAAGGAGATTTCAGTTTCTATATAATTTAATTGCAAAAGCCATGATTTAAGTTTCTTTTTAAACTCGTTCTGTTTCAAGAGTAAATGTTTAAGATTTTGTTAGCCTTATTGTATAGGAGACTGCTAACAACCATGTAATGCCGTTTAGCCATCGTCGTTCGGTGTCTCACTGAGGGGCAGACTATATCCGATCGCCGTTTGTTTTGATAGATCGTATGGTCGTAATTTTTAGTTTTGTGTTTCTTGGTTATAGTCTGCTGCACAAGTAGTTGTCTGACAGTCAAGACAGCTGTATCATTGTAAAGCCTGGACGTAGGGTACCGAAAGATCTTTTCGGTCATTACTTTGAGGACGGCTCTTTATGCTCTTACTAAAGGTAAGAGTATGGTTTTGGCAGCCCCACCCCAAGCTGTTATGCAGTATGACATGATCGACTGGCCCAGTGCATGATACGTCATCTTAAGTGTTTCCAAGTCAACGGCATTTTGAAGCATTTTAAAAACATGAATTAATTTTCTGACACGTGAAGTCAGTGCATCGATATGACACTGCCATTTTAGATATTGGTCTATTTTGACTCCGAGGTACATCACAGTGGTCACCCGAGATATTGTTTGGCAAGAACAGTTATCGGAGGGCTCAATACAGGAATGTGATTTAATAAAAAAGGAATCTAACGGAGGGAGAGAAGAAGTTTTTAGTGCGAAGGTTATTAGATGGGTTTTACTAACGTTGAGCGTCAGCAGATTACGGGCAACCAAAACATTGCTTTTCTTAAGGCAGCCTCCGCGGAAACTCTCATTCCATGTGGGACCATAAAGAAAAAGTGTAGTGTCGTCTGCATATGCAAAGACCTGGCAGTTTGGAGATTTTAGGTCACAGAGATCATTAATATATATTGTGAATAACGGAGGGCCTAAAATACTCCCCTGTGGTACACCAAAAACCAGGGTCTCGTCTTCACTTATGTAATCCCCCACCTTAACAGCCTGTGTCCTGTTGGTCAGGTAGTCCTGAAATATTTTTAGTGCCACACCCCTAACACCTATTTTTCCAATTTAGCTTCAACCTCGCATAATTGTAACCGAGAGATGAGGTCTACTATGGAAGTATCTAGCCCAGAATGAATGATGACGTGTTTTACCTAGTAGGGAACGGACATAGATACTGACAGAGGCTGGAGGCTGGTGGCACGCTTTCCTTTTTTTTCCCTACTCCTGTTTTATTTTCTGATTAACCATTGCGGGGTCCAAGAAGTTGAATTCGTTCTCCGGGACTTTGTCTTCATTGCGTCGGCGCTTTTCAGTGGTTTAGGAATAGTGCAGTGGGATTGTCCCAAAAAATAAAAAAGGGGTTTGTGGCCACTACTGGTACCTATATTGACGTCTATTTTCCTTACGTAGGGAGGAAAGCCAAAATAGTGACGATAGCAAAATAGGCAGATATGTTTTATTTATTTTAACTTATACACACTATCTTACAGGTTGAACCCAATACAATAGAGTGGTTGAAATCTTAATCTAAAATCAGTTTTTACATAAATGTATAGTAATTATTTAAACCTAAACTTCAAACACTATTAAAATCTTCTAAACTAATATAAAATAAAACTTACTCATCTATATTTTAATTATAACTAGCAAAATTCATCAAAACTCTTGCGAATTCACTCAAATTGCACGAAAATATGTCTAGCCTCTCATGCAATTTGTTGAGCACACAGATTGTGCGGGTCAGAGGTGTTTGTGCCAATAGATTGGCTCTAGCAGCAGGCACGCCGCCGCCTCCACACGTACCGATCTGGCACGCACAGCTTCAGGTGACGCCGCACACCCGGGTTATGTACCCCACCATTCCCAGTACAAAAAGTGTAGGATACATTAGTGGGTAAACTCCATAAAGTTTGAAATACAAGTGTCTTGTAAATTTATTTTGTACTCGCTCCAGCATGAAATTGTATTTCGCTTCATGAGGAGCCTAAATTACTGCACTGTGCTCCAAGTGACTCCTTACCTGAGCGTCATACAGCACCCTGAGCGTATTTGTGAATCCTTGCGACTGCCTCAGCACGAAACCCAAGTTTCTGTACGCTTTCTTGTAAAACTTAACTATATGATCCCGGAAAGTGAGATCGGGGTAAGCAGTACTCCTAGATCTCACACCTGAGATACTCGCTGCAATGGCACTTCCTCTTCCTTTTTATTCGTAGTCTAAGGCAGTCTTCGCGCGCGTAAATGTCATGACTGAGCATTTCGCTGTGTTGAAATAGATTTTATTTTTATGGCTCCACTCTATCTATGTCTTCCTGCAATCGCGCACAGTCCGACAAGTATATTTAGTTTGGTGTTGCCGCTCCACATCTACATCCAAAAAATTACACTACTTAAGTCTAGCAAGTCTAGATAGACGATAAAAAAAAAAAAATTAAAAAAAAAAAACACCTCCGACACCCATTTCACTTCATGCTACATAACTTATTTAGAAGTAGACACGCTTTGAACGACAATCTATTGAATACGTAATTATGACACGATATCTTAGCGAAAACACCCCAATCGATCCGGAATACGTGGTGGCCAGAAAATGTCTCCTCTTCGAGAGATCACTTTGTTGGGAAAAGTTGATGAACGACGGGATTAGTTTTAGACCTCGCTTAAAGGAGTACCGTGATCGTAACAGATGATGTAATTTTCAAAAAAGAATTCCCATTTTATAAAGATTACTACGAAATATAAAAAAATCTCATTTTATTAATTTTTACCCGACTATGGCGAAGCCAAAAGGAATGGTTATGATTCGATCAGTCAAGCCGTTTCGGAGTCTATAATGAACATACATACATACTTTCTCTTTGATTTATATATATAGATTGATTGATTTCCATGTCTAAGGATTTATGGGACACCCTGTACTTTAATTATTTACATGACTAAGGACTTATGGGTCACACTGTACTTTCTCTGATGAACTTTATCTACCTACTTTATGAATACCCACAGAACTTATCCAAAACTCCAAATTAACAGATTTCACACAAATCATAAACATACCTACTCTTTGTAACCAACTTGGTTTCAAATTCAAAGTCATGTTTGCAGTCATAAGTATCAACACTGGTGGGAGGCTGAAACAGTGAACGGAAATAAACATGGAAGCATTACTTCAAAGGAATTAAACGCGCATCTTGACACAAAATCCTAAACAAACGCACACATCGAAACTCAGCCACTGATTCGCCAAACTAGCCAAGGCACACAAACAATAATTATTACAACTCATGATGCACAATTAAAAATAGACCTTATAAACTGTTAGTTTGGGTTTAAATTACCATCTAACGTATAGGCCGCTAACGACATTTCTACGACTGCGTCATGCATCACTGCGTCCACCATTCGCGTCGCCCGGGATGTTTTATGCAATATGGTGCAACGCAATTATTAATTATGATAGTGATGGTATTGAAATAATCTGATAGAAAATATAGAAGCATAAAAAATCGTTTGTGGTCAGGGGACCTTAGTCAGGAAAGAAGTTCCTTCTCACATAATTATGATTTAAACAAAAACATTTATTTTTATTTTATGCCGTCTTGGATTATTTTAACCTCACAATGGACTTTAGCAACCTCGAAAACTAAACCCATAATGTAAAATGAAAGTTTTCGCAGCCACCATCTTGGATTTATATTTTGTCCAAAAATGAAAGAAAAAAATCGCATAGAAGTATGAACGCTTTTTCGCGTGATGATTTCTACTAGTCAACTCCTACCGCAATTCGTGTTAAAGAACCATCTTTTATAGTGCGAAAAAAAAATTTGGAACGACCAAAAATATATTAGAAAAGATAAAGACACAGCAACGATATCTATTTTCTCCGTGCTATTAAGGATCCTTTACGTACCTACAATAACTTAGTATATTTTGCATAGTGCCGTCCCATAGAAAAAAACGGCGTGAATTTTAATATATAATAGATATATCTTAGATTGTAATCGAAATTATATTTGTCATTATTGTCAGGTAGAAAAGTAAATTGTTTGGTTGGCATAACATCATCCCCATAGATTTCGTGGTGTACTACATTTTTAATAGAAATATAATGAATAGCGATGTATTTACACGGGAAAAATATTTCCAACATTCTTGTTATGCAAATGTGATTTATTTATGCAACACTTCACTGCACAAGAAGCCATTTTTAAATATTTAACAAGTGAAAAACGGTAAATATTAGTCGACCGCCGCTGTTGCCTACTGGGGACGAACTAAAAGCGTGAGTGGCACGATCGGTAAGCCCCGCCCACCGGGGCACAATGTGCGTTGGGTCATTTTTTAAAGCAAGGAATGCTTCCATGTTTATTTCCGTTCACTGGGCTGAAAGGTGTTTAATTAAATATGCTTAATTAACAAAATAGGTGGGCCGCGTTTTTGAAAGAACGCACTGAGAGGAGAAATAGACACGGTTGGCCTGACAAACGCTTAGGCACAAATCTGAAACCGCCAGTCAGGTGTTGTCAGTTCTTGCGGCAAAAAACAATCACACATCTGACACAAAGTACGTAAGCGGCGGCGCGCCGCAGACAGAGGGGCCACTACGAACAAAGTGTCATTTTGCATATACACTTTGACATTTCGGTTTGTCAGGGAATATTGGGCAATATTGGACCGAGCTCAGTCGCGGCTGTCATGAGTGCTTTGTGCGGGCGTTTGTCACGTCATTCATACATTAAGTACTGTAACGAGGTTGGTTGCATTGGATGGGTTACCTTTATTATTGGTTACTGACCGAATTTACTTTTTTGTTTTTAATTCTTTCTTTCAATAATTTTTAAGTCTAAAGGTCATTAAATCATTCAAGAAGACAAATTAGAAATTAATTATCTAGGATTATAATAAATTATTTTAAGCCCATGGACGAAATTGGGAACTTCTCATAATAATAAGGTTCAAGTCATACAGCTTACATATATGCATACAATATGTTTCCTCCGACTGCACAGCATAATTTTCTTCTTGTTTAAGATCATCTTTGGTTTCTTGATTTTATTAGGTACCTGTTTTTACACATTTATATTTTTGTCGAGCTTGGTTCTTTTCACAATTAAATGTTTTAAGTGGGATCATTATTACACTATTACTATGTCTTGTTACTTGTTACTCTCTAATCTTCGTCGTATGTGGCGTAATATTAAATGTTTCGTGATATTAAATGGATATTTGATGCCCTGTCTACCCTCTAAGGCATGTGAGCATGATATGATGTATGTTTAGACGAATCGATGTATTTATGTTTGTAACTTACAACCTACTCTTTTTTTAAATTCGGAATCAATATAGTAGCAACCCTAGTGAATCTGTCAAGTTTAGCTGTCAATTTTCTAAACGGCGGGCGTGACTCTTCTGTATACTTACTATTTTGTGCATCTGACGACAAAAATTTTAAGTCGTAGTTACTCTATTATACAAGTAAACAGATGGAACTGACGGAACACGAGAGCAGTGCCTCGATATATACAGGGGTGTTTGGTGCATAGTGTGCCAAATTGAAATATTTCACTGAAGGGGTCAGACCCCTTGACACCCCTCATGCTCTGTAGATTTTTTCTATAGACTTTTTATTGTTTTACTAAAAAAGACCCAAATTTTAAATTCAAATACAAATTTAAAAAAAAAATATAAGGCGTAGACTCTGAATTCAAATTTTATTTCGATGTGTATTATTTAAGAGTACTTTCAAATACAAAATTAGTGACATTAGTCACCTAGTTTTTTTAATTCACTCGCAAAGGTAAAACTTAAATTAAAGCTGTACATGTTACAGCTGTTTATACATATGGCTACAAAAAAAAAACAAAAGCGACCGGGATTTTCCAACTCCCTCATTAATTTTCCAGTTTATCCTCTTGCTAATGATGTGCCACATGCCATAAAAATCTTTTAACAACTTTGTGAATTCCCTAGAATTGCGAATCAAGTCACATAAGACTACATTCCAAATTCGAATAAAAAAAATATTGCGTAACTGTTACTTGAGAAAGAGATAAAATTTGTTTTCTCACTCTGATTTGGCACACGATGCACCAAACACCCTGTATAAGTGTGCGTGACAGCGAGGAGCGGCACTGTAGGGACACGTACATCTGTGTGCGTGCCAGATGTTAAGAAAAAACTGTCACATTTTTTTAGTTTCAAATTGTTACTTACTAAAGTAGTATTTGGACAGATTATTTTTATTTTGTTTTTGGGAACTACTTTTGCAATGTTTAAAGATACAAGACGGCATTTTTACACATAAAATAAGAAATGACTTGTGACGCGTAAGCAGTGGGACGCGTAGTTATATATACTAACGCGAGATTGTATTAGTTTTTCAATTTGTATTTGTATTGTTGGTTGCGCTGTCTTTTTCCGTACGCTCTATCTGTTTACTTGTATAATCTAAGTCCTCTACCTCTCCAAAGTCACGCCAACGATCGTTCTTGCGCCGTAAATAATTACCTGGCTATTAGTTTGTAAAATTAATGAGTCAAACAAAAAAATAATACCACAATGAGCCATCGCGTCGCTGTTTGGTTCATCTTTAGTTCCATAGCAAAACTACCTAATGGTAATAAGAATATTTCCTGGGTAGAAAAATGATAATTCTATTTAGTCCGTCAGTGAGATTATCAAATAAAAAAAATACGGACACGTATTTTTTTTTAACCAAATAAAGAAACATTTACAAAGATATAGCGCATCAAAGTTCAGGAGTGGGGTCTTTGACGTCACTATGTCAGTATAAAGTGTACTAACAGAGTGACGTCACACGATATTTCAACGCATTATATCGTCGTGACCATGTTTACGTGTCAAAACAAAAATAAGTGTCCAATTTACCTGGCGGAAAAAAACTAATTTTCAGTTATCATCTCTAAAAACTTCTCTGTAAAACGCGGCGTCCATTCTACCCAGTGCGTCTGTACAGCGACACTGTCTAAGTAGCATTTTCTCTTCATCTCACGCTTAGCCCTAATTTATGGCCTTTCATAAAGCTGACGTTTTACGGAGGTGTGAATATACCCGCGTTGTTAAATGACTTAATATTCATTTATACTGTTATGGAGTGATTTTGTAGCAGAATAGCCCCCCGTATTCGTTACCGTCTTACTACTAAACTGGAATTGTAAATAGTTAGTTAGCGTATATCTTAACTAATCTATATCTAAACATACATGTAATAAAATAAAGATTCTTATAAATTGTTGGGCCACTAGTGCTACAGTAATAAATAAATAAAATAAAAAGCCTTATAGTTCTAACTAAAAACTATCAAAATAAACTTATTTCTAATTACATTCTGCGAGTATTATGTTTAAACTTATACCTTATATTTATATATATATATTTGTTTTATTATATATTTAAAAAACCCCTCATTCTCGAAGGTGAATGGCTCCACTAGAGTTTCCCAATTATTCCTGTTCTTTGCTGTATATAAGTTTATTATTCTAGTTGAAGTCCTGACAATCTAAGAAGTCGGTATTGACAGCAATAAAAATAAGAAATTGAAATTGATGCTAACGTTTCTTTGTAAGTGTATGGGTCACACTCAGATCAAATAAAAAGTCAAGATGGAACGTTGCAAACAACAAACTGACGCCGGTTCAAACTATGCCTTGCCGTACAAATACAGAATTACACGCACTCACGTACAACGAAATTAGGCCTTAGGTTGTCATTCGAGCTCACAGATCAAATAATAAAGCTTAACTGACAAGCTAAGGGCTGGTTTCGTTGTACTTGAGTGCGTGTAATTGTGTATTTATACGGCAAGGCATAGTTTGAACCGGCTTCACTTTGTTGTTTGCAACGTTCCATCTTGACTTTTTATTTGATCTGAGGGGTCACATAGTAATGAATTAGGATTATGAATTTGATTTTTCGTAGACGTCCATTACAAAGTTATCGCGGTATGTAAAATGAGAAACGTCATCGGACTTCTTAGATAGTTTATTTATTTATTTATTAGGGACATAAAATAGTTAATGTTGTGGTATTCATTCCACATCTTTTAGTCTACTTACGTTTTATAACACTATACAAACCACACCTTCATATCTTTTGATATTGTATCAACTCAACATTTTTATGTATTCTTTGATACTGTTAACACCTAAAAAGCATATTTTAGTTATCTCTGATTGATTTAATATCTTCAACTTAATTTATATTGCTAATTTATAAAATCTTGGAATATTTTATACTCTGACATTTTCATCTGATAGACATCTGTCTGTCTATTTTATTTTCCATGGACTGCCTAGTTGTACGTTATTATAAGGGCAGCGGCAGACTGCCCCCCTCTGTAAACCGTTTATTAGTCGTTCTGGTCTTAATTTCTTAATTGAGATTTGAATTTAAAATTTAGAAGAGATGACAGAACGAGGCAAACGGGTGTCGGCTTTTTTGTTTGGTTTTAGTTGCGAAATTTGAAGGACACATATTTTAGCCTTGAAATACTAAAAGTACTAATAAAATTGTGATGTGTTTGTGAATGAGTGTTAAAAATCCCTGGAGCCTTTAAATAAATAACAATTTTACACTCAAGTGAACTTTTACTGTTATAATAATAAGATGTGCCAGTCTGGCACGTAGAGTATGAACTGCGGCAGACAGGACCTTAGCGGCGCGCGCAGGGTACGCACGCTGAACACGAGGACCCACATGCCACGGCAGCGCTCCACCAGCCGTCCCATCGCACCGTGCCACGTGTTGGAATATTGAACCCAGCTATGTATCGGTACACCATTCAACTTGTCTATGAGGCTGAGATTATGGTAAGGGATTATGATTAAATCCATGCCTTATATCTGTCAATGTTGTCTCGATGACACTGACAGTACCAGACTCTCAAAACGGTTCTTTAGCCTATTGCAACGTCTGAACGAACGTCCATAGTTTTTTGTAATACTCTCTCTGATTCTGAATAGCCCATGCATCATGTCTGCTTAGCTGTTTTTCTGTATCTTTAAATTTAATGCTAATCATATTGTGTAAATGTATTTTTCTTCACTGGACAATAATAACTATTGTACTACGTGATTGAGTTAGTTTCATTACGCTCGACACCTGCAACGTGCCAACCTAACCTGTGCATCCACTGCGTGGGACATTGCTAAAGCTAGGCCTCCACAGCGTCTGGCTGGCTCTCTGCTCTACACCACGCCGCCCTGGTTTGCGGTTGCCCCTTCACTACTTTGAAGAGTGCCTGTCTGTCCTGCTGCCAGCCTAGCTGACCATCTCATACAACGGCACATCGTTCGAAGCCGGCCCTTTTTCACGTTTATTATTAACGTGGCTTACGTTTAGCTCCCTCTGAGCCAACGTAACTTTACAATGTTAATGTTTCAATAAAACTATGCTTCCAATAATAAATTGGTAAACCCACACCATTTTCCACCGATTAATATATGACGAATAGGAAACGGAAGAGTATTTTTCCCCGCGTTAATTTATCTTAGATTATGGAGAAAAATATTTTTAGACAGATATTATTATTTTTTACTACAGGTCTAGCGCCTAACTGTGTCAGTTCCTGAGGTAGGGGAGCGGTACGGGAGGGGTGTGTTTACGAAACGTCAAACGACACGTAACTTCAGTTGGGCGTCAGGCTTGCTGTCGTCAACACGTGTTAATTGGACAGGTCGCTTCAAGTAAAACGCACACGGTATTCGCAACCAAAGATGAGTCCTATAAGGTCTCAAACTAAACAAGTTGTTTATAAAGTGTTCGAATATTATAAAACAAAATAAAATGATCCCAATTCTGCCGAGTTTAAAGATGGACATCTCTCGATTCCTGAACTATCTATTTATAATATTTACCTACAAATTTGTAGCCTTGGTACTTGTCCGGTTTTTTTTTTATTGTCACACGCCGAAATATTATTCAATTTGACTTAGGTACACTCTCGTAAATATCATAAGCATATCGTAAGAGATATCTGCATTAAAATGTATAACGTGTGTAGCGAGACAGGATACGTCATGTCACGTCACTTGACACCCCTCCCGTACCGCTCCCATACCTCAGGAACTGACACAGTTAGGCGCTAGACCTGTAGAAAGGGAGAAGATATCTATGTACATGAAGTGTGTGTATAGTAAGTTGGTCCTGTGTTGTGAATCCACATAGAACAACCAAGGCACGTGGGCCGCCCTTCTGATAACATTTCGGCGCACTGTAAGTAACTTATTTTTGATTTCAATACAATCGAATCTAATATAACACAAACCATGCAGCATCATGACCAACAAAAGTCAGCGCCAAGACTCTAAACATAAAATATTACATCGCTGTAAAAACTGTGTGAGGCTAAAAGCGATTTTCAAGGTTAAGCAACGCTTAACGATGTTGGTCCGTGGATGGGGGTGACCATTTTCAACATACCGAGTTTCCGCCGTGCCTCGGCAAGCACGTTAAGCCGTTGGTCCCGGCTGTCATTTGAATATCTTTGACAGTCGTTACGGGTAGTCAGAAGCTTGAGATCTGACTCAAGTCTTGCCAAGGGGTACCGTGTTACCCAGTAACTGGGTTGTGGATGTCAGATAGGTAGTCGCTCCATGTAAAACACTGGTACTCAGCTGACTCGGTTAGACTGGAAGCCGACCCCAATATAGTTGGGAAAAGGCTAGGTAGATTGATTATAAAAATTGTGTGTATGGAATCCTCGAATGATAACAGATTGTCACGGTTAAAAGTCAGTCAGTCAAAAGTAACATAATAACGAATGAAATGTATGATTACTAGGAAGGATACTTTTAACTATCCCTTTACGAAATACTGGCGTAATGTTATAATAATATCACTGCAACCGGTGGAGATTGAAACCGATAGGAATATAGTCCAGTTTTATTCTAGCCAGAGTTGTTGGTACACCATACTGTTATCACAATACATATTCTTTTACAAAACGTGATTCCCCGTGACTGTTATAATATATGTGCAGCTTGACAATCAATAGAACTGCTCATAAACACCCTGCTGCAATGATGGGAAACTTGTTTGGTTATTTTCGTAAATTAAAATGCAGATCTCCGAATAACGTGTGCTACTTTTTTTTTAATTTGACAAGTGACTGAAAGTAATGACAGTACAGATTATATAAAACTAAATGTTGTGTTGCCAACAGCAAACGCCCCTGCGATGTGTGCGATTTCTGTGGCATTACATTTTCTAACTTTCTTCCAAACTGCAAGTTGCAGCGGGAGGATTAAATACGTTCCACCGTTCTAAAACTGCGGCCAACGTGTGTAATCTATAATATCTCTTACGACTAAGTTTTGTAAGGCGAAGTAAATAACCTTTAGATTCCACTTCCCTAGAACTTTCTGCGTACAATTTGAATTCCTCTATATAACACTTGTATTTTTAAATAAAACAATTTGTTGACGTCAAATTCGCAAACCTTGTGAGCTATATTTTATTTAAATTACAATATTTATAAAGTACGTTGAAGTTAATTGATTCCATTTGTAGAATGCTTCTTTTTAGGGTTCCGTAGCCAAATGGCAAAATACGGAACCCTTATAGATTCGTCATGTCTGTCTGTCTGTCTGTCCGTCCGTATGTCACAGCCACTTTATTCCGAAACTATAAGACCTATGCTGTTGAAACTTGGTAAGTAGATGTATTCTGTAAACCGCATTAAGATTTTCACACAAAAATAAAAATAAAACAATAAATTTTGGGGTTCCCATACTTGAAACTAAAACTAAAAATATTTTTTTTCATCAGACCCACACGTGTGGGGTATCTATGGATAGGTCTTCAAAAATGATATTGAGGTTTCTAATATCATTTTTTTCTAAACTGAATAGTTTGCGCGAGAGACTCTGCCAAAATGGTAAAATGTGTGTCCCCCCCCCCCTGTAACTTCTAAAATAAGAGAATGATAAAACTAAAAAAAATATATGATGTACATTACTATGTAAACTACCAGCGAAAATTGGTTTGAACGAGATCTAGTAAGTAGTTTTTTTTAAATACGTCATAAATCGTAAACCGCAATTTACCAAGTACGGAACCCTTCGTGCGCGAGTCCGACTTGCACTTGGCCGGTTTTTTCTTTTTACAACGCACGCAAACTCGATCAAATCGAACAGTCCTTTGGTCGAAATACATTGGAAGTATACGGTCTTATAGAATTATGTATGTGCAGGCCAGAACAAAGGACTAGTAGCTATTCTTGTTGCTTCTGTGCTATGACTACTTAGTCATTAAGATAAAACTTATGTCCTTGTCCAGCTGTAATTTCCTAAGCAGAGATGATTGACCAAATCAGCACTGAACTAGTTAGTTACCTACGAATCTAAGGTCCAAGTCTCCCAGTTGCGTCACTATGTAAGACGGTATGTTGTATGTGATATCTATATAATTATAAATGAAACTAGCTGTGCCAGCGGCTTCACTACCGTAAACTGCCTACCCTACCCTACCCTACCTATCTACCCTACCCTACCTACCCAAACCTACGTAACCCACCCTACCTCACCTACTCTACCCTACCTACCCACCTACCCTACCCTACCCTACCTAACCTAATCTACGTACCCTACCCTACCTACGTACCTACAGTACCTACATATCTACCCAACCTACATAACTACACTACCTACAAACCTACCCTACCTACCTACAATATTATTTTCTTACTTTTTTCTGCCTATAAGCCTTCTCCTTACAATAAAAAATACAACAAAAAAAGAATTAGCGAAATAGGTAAAGCGGTTCTGAAGTAGCTTGATCAGGAGAAATAGGGTTTAATTTTTACATATATAGATGATAGAGGTGCTAAAATGTCTTTCATAATCAGATTCTCGTTTCTATAAATTGCATAATAGAAGATAAAATTAAATGAGCGTGCTATTCGGTATTGTATAGTTATTGTTCATATTATTACAATAAAAACCGGCCAAATGCGAGTCGGACTCGCGCACGAAGGGTTCCGTACCATTATCGCAAAAAATGCCAAAAAATCACGTTTGTTGTATAGGAGACCAACTTAAATATTTATTCGGTTTTTAGTATTTGTTGTTATAGCGGCAACAGAAATACATCATCTGTGAAAATTGCAACTACCTAGCAACCGGTTCATGAGATACAGCCTGGTGACAGACAGACAGACAGACCGACGGACCGCGGAGTCTTAGTAATAGGGTCCCGTTTTTACCCTTTGGGTACGGAACCCTAAAAAAAACCTATTTATAATTTTAATTAGTAGAATTTTCCTTGTCCTTCTTTTTAATTATGTTTATAAGACAATAGACAGACATTTTAAAATAGTCATAGGCCGTTGGACCGTCTATGATGATTTTAGGTTTCAAAGAATACAATCAAGGTCATAAAAGTATTGTTCATACAACCGTGACCCTTTTTAAAAAAATCCTTAATATACATACATAGTGCTGAAAACCAAAAGTGCCCCCGATCACTGAATTAAGAATTAGAAGTTGAGTATTTAAAACATAATAATGTTTGACACGTTCTTACTTAACCCACCGTCTTATTAATAAACTAGCTATCCCACGCGGTTTTGCTCCCGTCAACAGGCTACCTAGCTACCCATCTACCCTTCATATTTTTTTATTTTTTTTTGGGTGGGAAATCATCCAATGACGTCTCCCGCTCTGGGTGAAGCGGGAGGGCGTGTCAGACTTTTACTGACTAAAACCCACCCGTGTTCCTTCAGTTGCTTGTGCCAGGGCCGCGGTAACTCTCTTTCAAATTTATCCGCGACCCACCCTTCATACCCTACCCTACCTACCGTACATACATGAATGTTGCGTAACTTTAACCGCTTACTCAGCGCACGCAACGGAAGCTCTCAAAACGGAATATTTTTTCCCGTTTTTGCAACATTTTTCATTTATGCTCCGCTCCTATTGGCCGTAGCGTGATGTTATATATCCTTAAACCTTCCTTGTTAGATGGACTATCCAACACAAAAATAATTTTTCAATTCCAACCAGCAGTTCCTGAGATTAGCGCGTTTAAACAAACAAACAAACTCTTCAGATTTATAATATTATATTAGTATATAGAAAATGTAAAAAAAATAACAAAATGCTGAATTCATAAACCTACCGACAGTCATGTCAGTTAGCTTAAAACAATGCAGCAGGACTATAAGCCGACATGATTGATCAAATCGGCTTTAAACTAGTTAGTACGAAACAGAGGACTGTTCCAGTTATGTCACTAATCTATACCAATATTATAAAGCTGAAGAGTTTGTTTGTTTGTTTGTTTGAACGCGCTAATCTCAGGAACTACTGGTTGGATTTGAAAAATTCTTTTTGTGTTGGATAGCCCATTCATCGAGGAAGGTTATAGGCTATATAACATCACGCTACGACCAATAGGAGCGGAGCGTAAATGAAAAATGTAGCAAAAACGGGCAAAAATATTTCTTTTTGAGAGCTTCCGTTTTGTGCGCTGCGTAAACGGTTTAAGATACGCAACTAACATGTATGTAGGATAGGTAGGTGCCAGTTGACGGAATCGAAGCCGCGTGGGACAGCTAGTCATTTTATATGAAAGGTGACCATAATTTAGGTATTTGAAGATATTTCATCATCATCATCATCATATCAGCCGAAAGACGTCCACTGCTGGACATAGGCCTCCCCCAAGTGTCGCCACATTGACCGGTCCCGTGCGTCCCGCATCCAGCGAATCCCCGCAACCTTCACCAGGTCATCGGTCCACCTGGTCGGAGGCCTTCCAACGCATCGTCTTCCGGTTCGCGATCGCCACTCCAACTTTTCTGCCCCATCGGCCATCCGTTCTGCGAGCAATGTGCCCTGCCCACTGCCACTTAAGTTTGGCAATACTTCGGGATATTTCGGTAACCCTGGTTTTCTTGCGGATCTCTACATTTCTGATTCGATCACGCAAGGATACTCGGAGCATAGCCCTCTCCATTGCCGTTTGAAGATATTTACACAGTATAAATAACACGAACAATGGCGTAAAGAAATAAATAAGCAGGTTCAAATAACAAATGACAAGGAAATATCAAGGACATGTCTTACAATGTTGCTCAAATCGAAATAATGCATTACTACGGAGAGTCTTACAAAATCCATAATTAAATAGGATACCTAAAGTACTGATGAACAACCCGAATTCCGAATTTAAAAAACTTTTTCGCAAAAAAAAACTACCGACTTCCAAATGAAAAACTACAAAGTGAAAATAACTTAATTTTTGGAAGTCGGTGTATTTCGTAGGTACCATTTTTTTGCGATATGGACGCATGTAAAGTCGAACATAGAACCTCCTCCTTTTTGGTAAGTCGGTTAAAAACTTGAAATGATTTAGGTATACGAGTAAGTATCCACACAAATATCGTAATTATGAACACTTCAATATTATTGTGTTTTGTTTTTAAGATGTTACAGTTGGTAATGAATGTTTTTTACTTTCATATACTTTCTATAAAAAGTATTGTTCATACAACCATGTCCTTTTTAGGGTTCCGTAGCCAAATGGCAAAAAATGGAACCCTTATCGATTCGTCATGTCTGTCTGTCTGTCTGTCTGTCCGTCCGTATGTCACAGCCACTTTTTTCCGAAACTATAAGAACTATGCTGTTGAAATTTGGTGAGTAGATGTATTCTGTGAACCGCATTAAGATTTTCACTCAGTAATATACTTGAAACTGAAACTAAAAAAAAAAACATCAAATCCATACGTGTGGGCATTTATGGATAGGTCTTCAAAAATGATATTGAGGTTTCTAATATCATTTTTTTCTAAACTAAATAGTTTGCGCGAGAAACACTTCCAAAAACTTCTAAAATAAGAGAATGATAAAACTTAAAAAAATATATGAAATACATTACCATGTAAACTACCAACGAAAATTGGTTTGAACGAGATCTAGTAAGTAGTTTTTTTTTAATACGTCATAAATCGTAAACCGCAATTTACCAAGTACGGAACCCTTCGTGCGCGAGTCCGACTCGCACTTGTTTTATACAAAATATTAATTCAGGTTTCTACTAGCAACCTTATGTCGCAGAAACACAGTCCATGTAACACTACATAACATTCTAAAACATGGCCCACCATTTTCCATGCCAGCAGCAGCGAATTAAGAAAAAACCAAATTCAATTAAAGTAAACATTAATTAGAAAACCATTAATTACTTGCGGACGGGAGACGGCTGTAATTGAATAATCGGAAAAAGTCGAACGCCGCTTGGGGGCGCCACCGTCGAACAGAACCGAACGTCTTCCACGGAGTAATGAGCAGACGGGACGAGAAGCTACGAAAAAAAAGAAGTAACATTATTTTGGGTGTTTCATGAATTTCTTACTTATATTAATAAATAATAAAATCAAAAGGCAATATTTATTGTAGACATACATACATACATACATAAACTCACGCCTTTTCCCACGGGGTTAGGCAGAAACTAGAGAACGCCACCTGTTACGATCCTTACATACTTCTTTTGCTTCACACACATTCATACATCTAGTCATACACACACCCCGGTTATGGGTACTGCGCACTTGGCCTTTCTGAATAACATCACCTATAAGGTCTATGTATGTCTTTCTAGGGCGTCCCCTCCCGGCGTTTCCATTCACTACTGCCTTATAAATACCTTTCGTTAGTCGCCTTTCATTCATCCTCTCAACATGGCCAAACCATCTTAACATACTCTTTTCAATTTTAGTCACTACATCTTCTTTGAAACCACAACGTTGTCTTGTTGTAGAAATTACAGTATATGTTAACTACTTATAATTCTTATATCAATTTATTACTAGCTTCCTGCTTCCTTCGTGCCTCGGAAAACACGATAAGCCGTTGGTCCCAGCTGTCATTTGATGATCTTTGACAGTCTTTACGGGTAGTTAGAAGCTTAAGGTCTAACACCAGTCTAGCCAAGAGGTATCGTGTTACCCAGTTACTGGGTTGTGGGGGTCAGATAGGCAGTCGCTCCATGTAAAACACTGGTACTTAGCTGAATCCGGTTAGACTGGAAGCCAACCCCAACGAAGTTGGGAAAAGGCTAGACAGGCACTAGTCTCTGCCAGCGGCTTCGCCCGCGTGAAAAGTGTTTTATTATCCAAAGGGAACATTATATCGGTTTACAAAGTAGCATATTATGCTATTCCAGACTATTATATACCTCTGTGCCAAATTTTATCTAGATCCGTTCAGACGTTCTGGCGTGATTGAGTTACAATAGTAGATTATGCACCTAGGGGATAAAGCAGTGAGAAAGAGTTATGTAGATTCCTGAGTGAAGCGAGGGGTTTAAGCTGCCCAAGTCTAAGACAAGCTTTATCCCAGAGGAACATACTGTACTTTTCACGCAGAAGTTGTGATGGAGTTAGTTTCAGTACTCAAAAGTGTAGAAATTTGATTCTTTGAAATCGCGCCTTTTTTTTTAGTTCTGCTTAAGGTGACCAGTACGATTTTCGAACAAACCTGTTTACAATGCCATATGGGCATTGGGAGTTTTCCACGAGTTTCCACACAAGTTTGACGTTCCAAATTCAAATAACTTTACTCCCTTGGCGTTTCATACAACCTTACCTCACTTCAGAGGTAATGTTTTACTTTAGGTTGATATTGCATGATATGTAATTGGACATTATCGAATAGGTGGTGTGAAAACATACATCCACATACACATCCACCCAAATTTCTACATTTATAATAAAGTTAGAAGTATGTTAAGATGACTTATATTATATTCCTATCACGCTATCCCACACCAACCATTAACTATTATATAAAATAGTTTCTAGATATATTATTTATAACTAAATATGTGTGAATGTTTGGTAGGCAATCCTGCCTGAACGGCTGAAAGGATTTTAATGTAACCTAGAACAAGGGTAGGCAAACCACGTCTTGCTCCCTAACTGTGTTAGTAGTTTTTGAGTAGTATTTTTTTTATTTAAACATTTTTACAAAGCCATGCATTGGTTTGTTAATATTTTGGGCAAATTTGTTTGCACGACAAGGTAAATATTGCAATGATTGTTGTAGTAAAAAGCTGCATTAAGTTTGCCCTTATTCAGCGGGGTAATTGTATAGTCTTTATGCCAGTAGTACATTTCCGAGCGATGATTTACGACGTTCACGCGGATGAACCTGCTGGCAAAAACTTCATACAAAGTGTAGCGAAGAACATTTGCGTACCTTAGCCGGGGGCTGATCTGGAGTGGATTGGATCGAAACCAGGCCGGCACGCACTTGACTTCCTTATACTCGAATTTTGAGTTCAGAGACATAATATAAAGGGTTGAAAATACTGATGATGAATGACTCTATCGTTCATCGAATTCCGGTCCGAGTAACGGATGCGTAAAAGAACACCGGTACGTGGAGTCGTCGTACCAATTAAACCCGTCACCCAGTTACACCGCGTACGTGCCGGTTTATATCCGGATCGGCATCGCACATCTATACCAATATTATAAAGAGGAAAGATTTTTTTGTTTGTGTGTTTGTTTGTACCGAATAGGCTCCGAAACTACTGGACCGATTTCAAAAATTCTTTCACCGTTGGGAAGCTACACTATGCCCGGGTGACATAGGCTACTTTTAATTCCTGTATTTCTACGGGAACGGGAACTACGCGGATGAATAATATTATAAAGAGGAACGATTTTTATTTTTGTATGTTTGTATGTAACAAATAAACTTAAAAACTACTGGACTGATATCAAAAATTCTTTCACCGTTGGGAATTTACACTATCCCCGCGTGACATAGGCTACTTTTATCCCTGTATTCCCTCGGGAACGGGAACTACGCGGGTGAAACCGCGAGGCGTCGGCTAGTGTAAAATAAAATAGGTAGTCGTAGGGTCTGCTGGCAGACACTGGTGCTACACGCCACATTAGCATGTCGGAGACGCGAAACCTTAAGTTTTTATCAATAAATGCGGCTGAAGCAATTTTCATTCCAAAAAACAGAAGCGAAAGACCACTCCAACCGATCTATCTCGTGAGATTCCGAGGTCGGACCAAAAGTTTTTTAATTTTTTGATAGGCATTGGCTAGCGTTTGACCACTATCTCACCTGATGGTAAGCGATGATGTGGTTGACGTTTGCCTAGAAGTGACCTATTCACTCTAAGACTCCCTGGTTGTAGCTATCAGGGGGGAATACTCTGGCAGGGAATTCCATGCCTTATATCTCCTACCCTTTCGTGTATTGGGTATTACCATCTGGAATTTTTAACTGCAGTTTGGAGTCTGGACTTAAACAAAACTGGTGACATGTTGATGCACCTCTGTCCAACCCTTCGGGCAATACAAGTGGGAAGCTATTACTTTTGAGTACCTACATACTTACTGATTATGACTGGCGGTGTTACCTTTTAGCGGTCTGTCCCACTAGTCCCAGTGACTCAGTCCCACGATGGGACAAATGGGATTAATATGTTCCACTTGTCCCATGGGACAACTGATACTAACTTATTTTTTTAAATTATGTCCCAATAGTCCCATGGGACAACTGATACTAATATATTTTTTAAATTATGTCCCAGTAGTTCCTTAGGCCAGCAAGTACTGATTATATGATTGCGACAGTGAAAAAGTCAGCAGGGTAGTACAGTACACCAGGTGCATGTTAAAAGTAAATTTCACTTCACACTGCAGGAACCAAATAAGAAGGAGAAATAGAAGAGTTTAAGTATAAATGAAATGTGTAATTTATGTTTTAATTTATTGTATTTGTTTTTAAATATATAGTTAAAATAAACATACTTAAATATGTAGGTACTATAATAAATACTATATAATATATATTAATTAACTAGTAGACCCGGCAAACTTTGTTTTGCCATAAAAACACCAAACATTTATCTACCCTACCTACCCTACCCTACCCTACCCTACACTACCCTACACTACCCTACACTACCCTACGCTACACTACCCTATCCTACCCTACACTACCCTACACTACCCTTCACTACCCTACCCTACACTACCCTACGCTACACTACCCTATCCTACACTACTCTACCCTACACTACCCTACCCTACCCTACCCTACCCTACACTACCCTACACTACCCTACCCTACCCTACCCTACCCTACCCTACACTACCCTACCCTACCCTACCCTACCCTACCCTACCTACCTACCTACACTACACTACTCTACCTACCTATCCTACCTACCCTATCCAACAAAACATTTTTTTTTTTTTTTGCTTTTTAACCTTCCCTGTATTCTGTCGAACATAACAAAAAAAGAATTATTCAAATCGGTCCAGCCGTTCTCGAGTTTTAGCGAGACTAACGAACAGCAATTGATTTTTATATATATAGATTAATAGAAAGGTGCATATTGAGACGAGTCTGCTATAAATGCATACTGACTGGTGGCCGTCCTGATATCGAGAGGAAGCGCATTCCAGAGAAGAATGGATTGAATATTAAAGGAAGAATGAACAAAATAAGAAGTATGAGAAGGACAGAGCAAGAGAAGATTGTTAGAAGAACGCAGATTCCTAGCGAGTACATAGGTATTGAAAGTGAGGTATGAGATAAGAAGGAGGTGTGGGAGAGTTGAGTAGAGAGAAAAGCGCAGTCAAGGCGCGGAAATTTTTTCGCTGCCGAATGGGCATCCATTTGAGTTCAGTTCTGCAGTTCGACACATGGTCATATTTCCGGAGGTTGAATATGAACCGGATGCAGTTGTTTAAGAGCCTATCCAGTAATACCGCGTTTAGGTCAAAGTAGCACACGTCACCATAGTCGATTAAAGGGAAAATTAAAGTCTGCACAAGCATAGTCTTCCTTTTTGCAGGTAGAAAATTTCTCAGACGATACAGGCATCGCAAAGTCCCATTGACCCTTTGACTGACACTAGAAACCTGACTTTGCCAGCTTAGCGTCGAATCAAGATGTAGACCGAGATCTCTTACACTAGGGCTGATGGGGATGACAGTTCCATTAAAAATAATAGGCGGAAGAGAGCTAATCCCCAATGCAGGACCCATCATGCGCAATATTTCCAATCACAGTGGCCTGACATTTTGAGGGGTTTACAGACAACCCAAATCTATCAGACCAGTCCTTGATAGCGTCCAATTCCCAGTTCACATCGTCTATAGCGTCTGACAAACTCTCTACCCGCGCAGCTGCATAAAGTTGAAGGTCATCGGCATAAAGATGATACGAACACCGAAGACAATGAGTTATAAAATTGATGAATTTTCTTATTGTTTACCTTTTTACCCGACTGCCGAAGGAGGGTAATGTGTTTATCAGTCTATGTATGTATGTATGTATGTATGTATGTATGTAAGTATGTATGTATGTATGTATGTATGTTTGTTCCTTTGTGGCGTTCCAGAGACCAAACGCGTTGGCCGATTTTGATGATTCGTACGTCAATCGATGCGTCTTAACCCTGCGAGTGTCATAGGCTACATTAAAATTGGATAATAGAAAAATGGTGGATTTTGGGTGCCATATTGTGGGGGCCCAAATTTTTTTTTTCTTCCAAACCCATCGTGTGGGGTATCAAAATAAAGGGTTTTAAGAGGTGATTTCAAAAATATATAACACTTATATGTTTAAATGTATCGAATTCGAAAAAACTAACTAAAAAGTTATAAATAAAAAAACTTAATTAAAAAAATCAAAAAACCCGACTGCTTCAAAAGCGAACTAAAAAGTCGTAAACAAGGAAAAAATCATGCTGTGCAGGCGGAGGATACACCAGATTTTGGTCAGCCAGCCGGCGAATATGTATCCTCCGACTGCACAGCATGATTTTTTCCTTGTTTACGACTTTTTAGTTCGCTTTTGAAGCAGTCGGGTTTTTTGATTTTTTTAATTAAGTTTTTTTAGTTCACTTAAGCAGGCGGCTTTTTTGTTTTTTTGAATTAACTTTTTTATTCATTTAATAATAGCTTATTTTTAGTCGCCTTTACTAAAGTACACATAAGAAAGTTGTCTGTAGGAAAAAATACGAAATCACGCGAACAAAGCCGCGGGCGGAGTGCTAGTATGTCTATATTACATTATCATATAAACTATGATCCTAGACATATATAACGTGATACCCCCTAAGGTAATGGGAATAGCGGCAACTCTATTGAACGTTGACATCGCAAAATAAATAAGAAATTTACAAAGGCAGTTTTTTTTTAAATATTGCCATGAAGTATTAGTAGACGATGACGACGATTGACGACGTCGCAATAAACCTCGTTTAATCAGTACTTGCTGTCCTATGGAACTAATGGGACATAATTTAAAAAATATATTAGTATCAGTTGTCCCATGGGACTATTGGGACATAATTTTAAAATTATGTTAGTATCAGTAGTCCCATGGGACTAGTGGGATAAATCATCCCACTAGTCCCATCATGGGACTGGGCCAATGGGACTATTGGGACAGACCCCCTTTTAGTATGTAAGGAATTTCCCCTTGTTTCGAAGTTCAAATGGCCTGCACCTGTGGCTCAGTAAACATTTTTACTGTGCCTGTGGTGTCTTTTTATACCCCTCGGCGGAAAAAGACGGGTGTTACAAGTTTGATGTGTGTACCTGTGTGTTTGTGTATTTGAGTATATGTTTGTGGCATCATAGTTCCTAAACAGATGAAACGATTTCGTTTTAAATTTGACTTTATCGAGAATGTTCCTAGCTATGTTTGATGAAAACCGGTTCAGCCGTTCAAAAGTTATGGCCGTTTTACTGTTTGAATCGGGTTGTTGCCGCAAGATATCGTGTCATAATTACTTGTTCAATATCTCTCACTCACTCTCTTTCTCTTGTGTCTTGTTCTTATTGTTGTTGTTTTACTTGTTTGATCGAAGAGTGTCTAGTACTAGATAAATTGTGTGGCAAGAAATAAAAATAATTATGTCGGGTTATTTTTTAATTTTACTTATAGTAAGTACAAGGAGATTTGAGGAGCTCGTGGCTAAATAATAACAGCCGCACTGGTTCTTCAAGGTTAAGCAATGCTTGACGAGGTCGGTCCGTGGACGGGTGACCATTTTTAACATACCGAGTTTCCTCCGTGCCTCGGAAAGCACGTTAAGCCGTTGGTCCCGGCTGTCATTTGAAGATCTTTGACAGTCGTTACGGGTAGACAGAACCCTGAGATCTGACACCAGTCTTGCCAAGGAGTACCGTGTTACCCAGTTACTGTGTTGTGGAGGTCAGATAGGCAGTCGCTCCATGTAAAATACTGGTACTCAGCTGAATCCGGTAAAACTGGAAGCCGACCCCAATATAGTTTGGAAAAGGCTAGGCAGATTGTTTTTTATAGTAGGTACAAGAATTGGTTATTTTGAAGAAAAGGCCCAAAAACTATTATTTTCTCCTCACTGAAATAAAACTACCTACTCCATCGTTTCCTAGCCCCTGGCTGACGTAAAATATTAGCAGCCGTTGACTCGGCACCGTCTATTGAACTAATACAGTTTCTCACAGACACCCATTTGCTGTGCCAGTCCGCAACAAATTGTAATTGTCACCGTTTCTATTTCTATCTTCTGGAGGAATCTGTTAGGTTTCTTTCTTTCTTTGAGTTTGCTGTGATTAGTTCTAGTAATCGAGATGGTTCTTGCAGAGATTAGGTAACTGTTTTTAGGGTTCGCCATGTCCGTTCGTCAGTCCGCAGCTTAGCTCAGAGAATCTTAGTTCTAGAATGCTATAATTTGGCATGGAGCTATAAAGTAATATTATGAAATATAGAATATATTTTTTGAAACCTAATCCCTGTACACGTTAAGTGGGGATGTTTTTTCCTCGTCTATCCCATGGTGTGGGTATCGTTGGATAGGCCATCCAAAAATATTACGGGTCTGTGAGAACCATTTTTCGATTCAGGGATTCGTTTGCGTAAAATTAAGCTATGAATTGCAAATTTTTGTTAGAGTCAAACTCAGATCAAATAAAATTGATCTGAGGAGTCAAATATGTGAAAAAAATCACGGCAGTAGTATAACGAAATTAAAAGGAAAACTATCACAGCTAAGTAGGCTTTACAAGTGTACGAGTCCTAATAGTCGATTAACTCATAAAATGTACTTGCAAAAGTAAAAAATTTAAATTTTAAGTTTGGGGACAACGGATGGCAAAGTTAACTTTATCCCTTCGTTAGAGCAATGTTCGATGCTTTAATTTTTTTTTAATGTTAGTAATGTTACCTATTTATTTTTAAACCCCGCCGGAAAAAGAGGGGTGTTATAAGTTTCACGTGTGTTGCTGTGTATCTGTGTAACTGTGTATCTGTATGTGGCATCATGTCGCCTAAACGGATGAACTGATTTTAATTTAGTTGTTTTTGTTTGAAAGGCGATTTTGTCGAGAGCGTTTTTAACTATGTTTGAATAAAATCGGTTCAGCCGTTCAAAAGTTATACGCGTTTTACTGTTTGAATCGGGGTGTTAACACAAGATAAATGTGTCGGGGGTTTTTTAAATTTTGAAATTTAACTTGTGGTGAATGTAGCTGTTTATACAAAACCCTCTGTGCGCGAGACAGACTCGCACTTAGGCGATTTTTTCTGACTGTTGGTGCTGTAAAAAGCAAATTGGATTTTTTCTTGTACCCACCACTTCGCCAGGGTGTAAATTGTTTTATTATCTCAACGGAACACAATCTTAAACTGATTATAACATAGACTACTATTATGATTATAACCTACGCCCTAATCTAGGACTTGTTCTAGGTACCTGTGGTCCAAGTTTTATCCAAACCCGTTCAGCTGTTAAGACGTGAAAAGGTCAGGCAGAGTTACTTTGTCTATACTAATATTATAAAGAGGAAAGATTTGTATTTTTGTATGTAACGAATAAACTTAAAAAAAAACCGGCCAAGTGCGAGTCGGACTCGCGCACGTAGGGTTCCGTACCATTTTCGTAAAAAACGGCAAAAAAATCACGTTTGTTGTATGGGAGCCTCCTTAAATATTTATTTTATTTTGTTTTTAGTATTTGTTGTTGTAGCGGCAACAGATATACATCACCTGTGAAAATTTCAACTGTCTAGCTATCACGGTTCATGAGATACAGCCTGGTGACAGACAGACAGACAGACAGACAGACAGACGGACCGCGGAGTCTCAGTAATAGGGTCCCGTTTTTACCCTTTGGGTACGGAACCCTAAAAACTACTGAACCAATTTCAAAAAATCTCACCGTTGGAAAGCCACACTCGTATACATCCCCGGGTGACATAGGCTACTTTTTATCCCTGTATTCCCACAGGAACGGGAACCACGCGAGTGAGAGCGCGAGGCACCCGCTAGTTATTTATAATATTAGTAGGTAAGGATGGATTACAGACACATACCATATTTTCGCTTGGTTTCTGGGCTGGTAAGCTCTTTGCTATTGTGATAAATTTGGTATAGGCGTCGGGGACCACTTTCCATCAGGAAATGTTGATCATGTCTATCATCTAGTATGCAGTATTTATGTTTATTAAGTTAAGTATTGAGAGAAAGGCAAGATGTATGTAAATCAGCATTGTTCAGCCTTATGGCTATGCTACACAATAATCAACATTTGCTGAGACCGCTCCTTTTACCACACTGAATGTATTCTTATTGCCACATCTGTGTTTGACACTATTATTAAGATTGTACACGTTCAGTGTTTTGTAATAAATATTTTCGTTCTTACTTTCTGTCATGTGCCTAGGCATAATCCAACTAAATATGTTGGGGTTGGCATCCAGTCTTGCCGAACGCAACTGTATACTATAATATTCTTTTTACAAATTCCTTTTAATTAAACGTCTATTAAGTTATACTAAATAACCGTTCTACGTAGGTAATCATTTGAATTAATTAGAATACTTCCATTGGTTTTATTCTATTTAATCATTTTGGAGTTGTAATGAACTTGGCGGGTGACGAAATTAAATCAGGTAACTAAATCCATGTTTTCAATCGTTCTACGGTTGGATTTCTTTATTAGATTTAGTTTATTCTTCTTTTCGGTCTTCTTCTTCTTCTTCGTCGTATCGATGATTCCAAAGTTAAATATATTTTGACCAGAATTCAGCCACGCCAACAGCGTTTTCATTTGCCTCACAGAGGTCTTTTAAGGTACAGGTGTTGTTGCACAGAGAGCACGACAAAAGGTGAGGCATTGTTTGGGACCTGGCTCCGCAATCACACTGTGGGTCATTGGAGTACCCCCATCTAACTAGGTTGTGCCTGCAGCGACCCACCTGGCTTCGTAGTCGGTTTAGAGATTTCCAGGTGGGCCAAGGCAGTTGGTGGCCCACAGGGAGCTTTTCTGCAGGCTCAATATAGTCAGCTGGAGGGGGGTATTTGAGGAGCCCTAGATTTTTCTTTGTTTCGCTTATTCTTTTCGGTATCTTTAGGTTTATCTTGAAATTTTCTTTAATGATTCTTAGGTATGTATAGTTAGATAGAGGTATGCCCTTTCGGACTTAGAATCTGGTACGTTGTGCGTGGTTCTGGCTAACATAGCTAGCCTAGCTCTGCCTAAAGACACAGAAGCTTCCTGGAGGGCTTCACAGGCTTCGCAGAGCGACCTCTTTGTTCCGAGTATTTCTGCACGTTAAGAAGTTGCCGCTTTCCAGGATAGGATGACGGTGGCGGCTGATTCTTGGGCGTTGAAACACCCTTGCAAAGAGGGCTGTGTGTGGCACCTAGATTGAAAGATGTTTGTTAATGGGTGTGTTATATTGTGAGTACTTGTCGATATTATCGGTAAATTAAAATACAATCGACTGCACGTCGGCCTCGGTGGCAACACTTTGACCCTTATTTGGCCTAGCTAAGTAACAATGGACTTCTAACAGAACAAGAAGCCAGGTAATAGTAGTTTTGCACTGACGTGCAGCTGACAGTACTTATCATAGTATACTAGAAAAAGCTGCTGCAAAGTAAAAGTTAGTCATTTCACAATTTTGGTCTGTCTATTACTTCATCAAGCTTTCAGAGATCTGTTTTTTTAATACTCTTGCAAACATAAGTATTATCTAAACACACTACTTCACTATGTAGTTTTAGCCGTTTTCACACAGGCGAAGCTACGCTATACCCAAGCTATGCTTACAGCTGTTAGAATAATAGCATTCGGCGTTAGGGCTGCGCGTAATTCAATAACGAGCCGCTTGCTTTGCAAACATACCTGTGACTGGGGATGTAGAGTTTCAAAAGTTTAGAAGAGGCAAACATTTTTTTCTTATAACTACGTGTAAATAAAAATAATACATCAAAATTAAATTATTTTATTTCAAACTTAAGCCAATTTCATTAGTATTCTATAAACACAACGTAATACTAATACCAGAAACTTCCTTTTCTTCTTAATTCTTACATCTAAAACCGAACAGGTTTTGCCTGTAATGTTTGACTTTCAAAATGGGCTGATTTGGCTGATTCTTAGCCTGATTTGCATATAAGCCTTTCGGCATATTTTGATTTTAGAAAATAAAACAGAATTAGGTAATCGATGAGGTTTTTGATGTTTCTTAGAGAAAAAAATCGATCGAGACTTTTGTTTAAAATGTAGATGAGATGCAAGTTTTCATCATGCAGCAAGATTGAGTAGCCAGAATAGAAATAACTGCTGTGACATGAGTCATTCAGACACAATAAAAATTAACAACACCTGGTAGCTGTCCGTCTGCATCATCTTACTGCTGGGCATATACCTCCTTCATGAATTCCAGATATTATAAATTGGACCTATTTAGCGCATCCGCGAGGCAAACTATTTTTTTTTAACTTATATTATATTTACACTATTTTGTTTTAATTTCGCTTGACCTGGAACGTGTTGTGTGCCTTCTGCTATGGACCAGAATCCACAAAAAAAAACGACCCGTCTATTTCTGCGCAGCTCTATGACCGTCTAAGTCACAGTGTGTAGTATGTCACTTTTAGTTCCTTAATGATGGTTTCACTCTCTCACCCGGCTCCGCTTTTATTGCGCGCCATTCATAGTGCTTGCCTTTCAAAAGGTGGGTGGTATCATGAGTTGGTAGTTAGGAAATGATTTCCAAGTGAATATGAACTGAAAAAAATAAAAAGATAAAGCTCCGTTTATTGTAAACGAAATTGATAAATAATGCGTAACAGTGGGATGGAACGTCAAATGTAGGGGGAAAGAAAGAAAGAAAGAAAACTAGTTTATTTGGCACATACATAAACACACAATGTAGGTATGAATAAAAGGGAACTAATTTAACACAACATAACATCACGGCTGTATTATCGGACGGTTGAGCAGAGGAGTACCTATAGTAAAACCACATTTCGCCAATTATGTTTGTTTGTTTTTTGTTGTGATTATTGTTTTTATTATGTTTTTAGTCCAATGTAATAGGGTATTGCCATCAACCGAGAAAAAATCCGGACTGCTTCTGAAAAATTCCAAATGGAAAATACGAACAAAACTGCCCAACCCCGGAATCAAACCCATGAACACGGAATATTATGTAGCCATTGCTTGAAACACAGCAACAATCTGAGTATTCCTGCGAAACAAAGTTGCTTGAATTCATGAATAAAAATCGGCTATTGTAATTTTAATCAAATCAGTAGCGACATCTATGCCGCCACGTATGAACTAATGACCGGACGTCACAAAAAAACATTTTTTCGGCGCCATTTGAACACATATACAACGGTCCGACAATACCCGCAGGGCAGTAGTTGCCCGGACCAGACACAACACCGGTCGGATCGTCACTTTTTAATGAAATTTTGTGGGACTTTACACCACTAAAAATCTACAGTTAAACATGAACTTGTCCTCAATTTCATAGCAGGTTCACCAATTTTCCATTCACAAACCTTCCTAGGCAGTGAAAGGGTTCTGAATGTCTACTCTGCAGCTGAAAATCAGCGCCAGGTGGTTATACCCTGTATTACCATTTGACCTTATGCTGAGCTGAGGCCCTTTTGGCATTTATTTATTTATTTATTTATATACACTTTATTGTACACCATAATAAACAAGAAAAAGAAACTTAATACTAAAAACATACAATGGGCGGCCTTATCGCATATCGGCATTGATAGTTTTAATTATTTATTTTGTTTAATTTTAAAGTGTTTTTGTTTTTAATGCCAATAAACACATTTTTATTTCATTATTTCTTTTACTCATTTTCAAATGTCAATAAAATCAGCTTCCTGTCTTTATTTTAATTTATTTAGGATCAAGGTAACATGTAACATGGGAGGGCAAAAATCCCACCGCACTATTCCCAAACCACTGCATCTCCTGAAAGCCAGAATCAACAGTGGCGACCACCAGATAACCGCTGAGGCAATGAAATTCGACGAATTCCCTGTGAATGAATTTAACTGTTTCGGATCCCGCAACGAACTTAATCAGAAAAGAATAACGGAGGAGTGAGAAAATATACAAATTTCCACTTCCCTCCATACCAAGCAGGAGACAGAATAAACAAGGCCAATAAGCACAAAGGTTCGTTTACAACTGAGATAAGCCCAGTTGCCAGCACTACGGATAAAAATAATATTAATGTGTCCTAACATTGTGAGCTGTTATATTTGAATCCAATAATAGGTATAGCAAAAACGCAGGTAACGGAAAGAAGGCCAAAGATGCGCGGTGGATGGGCGCGGGATAAGGGCAGGAAGATGATGATGATTTAGGATTAGGGTACTGGCAGGCTAATTACGTAAGTGAATTCAGTATGGCAAATAGTTTGACATATGAAAGAGTATGAACAATTGACCAATTACATGCGAGATGAAAGACGCGATATGGATTTCTGTAGAGATTGGTCGATTGTTTCATGGGATCAAACCTTTTGCCTAGCCGAATTCTCTTACTGAATTAGGCTGCAGGTCTTCCTCGACTAGTTCGGCGTCTTTATTCTTTGCTTTGACGTCATCCAGTCGGCACCTGATATCACTGTAAACCAGCGCTGTGGCTCTGTCTCGCACGCGAGTCCTAGCATTTTGCTGAGCGATGATCGAGCTGCACGGTTGTCACGCATACTTTACCTATTTATATTTAAGTTTTTTCCAGTTGTTTTTAAGATTGTATCATACATGATGTAAAAAAATACTCTTTTTCTTTCTTACTTTTATACATTTATATTTATTTATTTATTTATTTAATACTTCATGCACACAAACGTACAGAGGCGGACTTAATGCCTTAGGCATTTTCTTCCAGTCGACCTTTGGGTGATGCAGAGACAAATAGTGGTAGGTGCAATATTTAAAGTAAACATGATACCTAAGGTAGGGTCATTCAAATACAACGCTATACATACATACTATAAATACATACAATAAATACTCAAACATATAAACTAAATACACGAATATACTTAAAAAATTAGTGGTAGCAGATGATTGGAGAAAAATTATCGCTGTGACGATACTACTGCCAACTTCTCAACCGTCATCTCAACGAATATTTCCTTTCTAGACGTAAATTATACTGAAAGCATAATGATGACGACTAAATCATCATCACCACTTCAACCGAAAGACGCCCAGTGCTGGACAAAGTCTCCCCAAGCGTCGCCACATCGACCAGCACTTTATTTGCGTCGTACACTAAGATCCACTTGCACGAAAAACTTAACTCAGAGTTAGTTGCTGAAACTGACAATATTGTATGACCGACTGTCAATTTAACCTCGTAAAACTAAATCTGGAAACAAATTATCGGACGCGGCTTACGGACGCGACTGACAGCCGCGACTTATAGAGTATCTAGGTAATGAATGTACATTACATTGTGCAAACTATCGGACGTAAGTCGCGGACGTGACCTTGGGCGTTCGGACGTCTGATAGAGATCTGGCAGCCGCGTCCTATACGACTGTGCACACATCAGCCGTGGCTGTAAGTCGCGTCTGACGCGGCTGACGGACAGTGTTGTTGTTGTTTTCTGTCACTGTTGTTGCAGTCAGAGTTGATGTTTTCTTTCTAGTAGGCCTAAACCACATTTTTACATCACAACCGAAAGGAGTTTCTAATCAAGTTTCAGGGTTTTGAAAAAATTCGTCTACTCAACAAAGTAACCACGGCATAAATGCTGTTGAATTGTACCAAGAATTTATATGTTATGCAATAAGGTTACAGTGCAGCTTCTCGCGATCATATTTCTCACATTCAGGCAACAATATCAAATTCCTTTTCTTAAACATTTTTCTCTACAACCCCACTATTCCCTAGTAGGGGTGCCGTTCAAATACGGGCAAGTAAATTACTCCAATTCGTTTACGTAAACGTAGAACAAGCGCGAAGACGTGCCGCAGACTTTACTAAACGGAGCTCTTAAGGGCAACGCTATCCCGGGGCTTTGGGAATGAAGCGAATGGCTGAAGAACAGTAAGAATGAAAATAGTGAACAATTGTGAAATTATTGTAGTATGATTTTTAATAAATTGCGGATAAAATCTTTGTCATTTAAGGCTGTTATTCGTTTTGAATTCAAACAAGTACACTATCTACTTTCACACATTATTTTATTAAATCAAGTTTCTAACTAAAACGTTAAATTTTTATATATATTTAAGCACTTACAAGACAATAAGAAAACTCCATGTAAATGTAAGCTCGCCGCATTATTTTAGTATGTTTTTTTGGTATTAAGAACAACATACCTTTAAGGCGGCACCCCGAGCAAAACGCCGCGCTAGCCGTTTTTCGTGTTGTTTTTAAGAGCTATCTACTCGTTATTTAAAAAGAAATATCAATTAATAAAAATACATTAAATTTCTACATAATATTGATTCTAAAATGGTAGATTTCGTTTTTTTTTAATGTTGTATATATAAATGAGAAATAATTATTGATAGCATGCATCTCCTCGTAAAGTGTTCATTAATAATTTTTTGTACTAACACTACTGGATAGACAATTTAATAACGAACATTTTTGTAGTATTTTTTTTTTCAAAATACCAAAATTCGATTTTATAAAGATTTTATTCTAAAATCTGGGCGTGTTCACTACTGTAATTCATGCGCCACCAGTGCCGCTAGACCAATAGGAATGCTCATATCTCATGCCGATTTTTTGGTCAGGGTACCGTCTTAAGTTGGCCTGTTACTGATCTTTCAGTAGATATTGATAATGCAACGTACGCCGCTAGTAGAGCTATACAGGTTGCTAAGTACTGATCTGACAGAATTTAATTTTAAGTCAATCGGTAAATACAGAATTTAATTTTAAGTTAAACGAAAGAAAAAGATGCAAGTCCTTTTGTTAACTCAACAAAATCAGTAATTGCATCAGCAAAACAATAATTGGCCACTTAAAAGCACCATAATAACTTCTGATTGGTGAATATCACAAAAGCACGTAAGCTACTTGCACGATTATAATATAATCGTGCAAGAAGCTTGCGTGCTTTTTTCCTTGCTTTGCGACAATACACACGCCTGTAACTTTTATATTATAAAAGTTATAGGCAAAGTATTGTCACCCAAACTCTCAATTTAACATATTAAGGCTCACTTGCGCCAAAAACTTAACTCAAACTTAGTTGCTAACACGAGGTTAAATATCAAATATGTCATATAAAATTAGCTGGGTTATGTATATATTGGCATAATTGGCTACTAACTCAAGATAACCTTGAGTGATGCAAGCGGGCCTTATGGTTCTTTCCCTTAAGACGGTACCCTGACCAAAAAATCGGCATGAGATATGAGCGTTCCTATTGGTCTAGCGGCACTGGTGGCGCATGAATTACAGTAGTGAATACGCCCAGATTTTAGAATAAAATCTTTATAAAATCGAATTTTGGTCTTTTGAAAAAAATAATTCTACAAAAATGTTCGTTATTAAATTGTCTATCCATTAGTGTTAGTACAAAAAATAATCAATGAACACTTTACGAGGAGATGCATAATATCAATAATTATTTCTCATTTTTAGGTTTTTTTGGAAGTAGATTAGTGAAATATATACAACATTTAAAAAAAAACTAAATCTACCATTTTAAAATCAATATTATGTAGAAATTTAATGTATTTTTATTAATTGATATTTCTTTTTAAATAACGAGTAGATAGCTCCTAAAAACAGTACAAAAAACGGCTTGCGCGGCGTTTTGCTCGGGGTACCGCCTTAACACATGGCATGCGAAGTCATGCACCACTTACAACATAAATCATCAGTTGCTACACTAGCTATTTTCGTGCTTCATATAATAGTTGCACAAATCCTCGTCAGTGCCAAATATGTACCAATCTGTCCTAATGCGAACAAAGGCATGTGGAATGTAATTACCTCAAATAAGCTCATGAAATGTATGATGTGTGTATGATTGAGGAACTAATTTGTGTTTAGGGAGCTAGACAAAGTACGATCCTGTGTGTACTATAGACAGACAGACGGACGGATGTTCATTATAATTTCAGCCGAAAGATGTCCACTGCTGGACATAGGCCTCCCCAAAACATCGCCACACTGATCGCTCATCTGCGTCTTGCATCTATCAGATTCCCTTTTTGGTTGGTTGACCTTCCAACGTAGCATCTGCCGGTTTGCGGTCGCCACTCTTAAGGCTAAGACCATTAAGTCCGCCTCTGTGCGTTTGTATGCATCATCATCACCATCATCTTCCTGTCCTTGTCCCATGTTGCATGGAGTCGGCGCAACACGTTTTCTTCTTCCATACCGTCCTGTCCCCCGTCACGCTATCACTGACTGTGACTGTGTTATTGTTTACGGCACCTAAACAAAAGCCACGTCGCGTGCCTCCAGTATATCTCAACGGCGTGGTTCTTTATGTGGTGAATAGATTTAAGTACCTGGGTCATATTGTCACCAGTGATCTACGTGATGATGGCGACATAGAGCGCGAGCGCAGGGCGTTGGCAGTGAGGAGCAATAAGCTCGCTCGTAGGTTTGCTCGCTGCACGGCAGACGTCACAGTGACTTTATTTAAGGCGTTCTGTCAGTCCTTTTACACGAGCGGCCTGTGGGTGTCATATACGAGCCGAGCCTACAATGTCCTGCGCGCACAATACAACAACGCTTTCAGGATGCTATTGCGGTTGCCACGACGTTGCAGTGCATCGGGAATGTTTGCTGCAGCTCATACGGATGGCTTTCATGCTATCATGCGTAAGAAAGCGGCTTCCTTACTGCAACGCTTACGTTGAACTCGTAACGGCATCCTGAGAATTATTGTTGGCAGAGTGGACTGCCCCATCCAAAGACACTGGGTGGAAGTAGGTATAGGTTTATGTTAAATAGAATTAAGTACTAATAACACTAACATAGCATTTAAGCACAATCTGTTACTAACCACTTACAAGTTATGGACTGCTGTAGGTCTGAAATAAAGATATTTTATTTTATTTATTTATTTTCTTTCATAACACTCCTCACATAGTCCATCCATCTTTTCTTTGTCCGTCTCTTCACTCTCCATCCATGCACATTTATATTCATAATTCTTGTACGTTTGTGTGCATTAGAATAAAAAAAATAAAAAAAATCGGATAGATGTCGTAGGCAGCAAAACAATGGTAAATAAGGCATAATAATTTCTAGTGATACAAGCCACTGGAGAGCCACTGGGCAATGGAGAGGGCTATGCTCGGAATTTCCTTGCGTGATCACGTCAGAAATGATGATATCCGCAGGAGAACCAAAGTTACCGACATAGCCCGAAGAATTGCCAAACTTAAGTGGCAGTGGGCAGGGCACATTGCTCGCAGAACGGATGGCCGATGGGGCCGAAAAGTTCTGGAGTGGCGACCGCGAACTGGAAGACGATACGTTGGAAGGCCTCCCACTAGGTGGACCGATGACCTGGTTAAGGTTGCGGGAAGGCGCTGGATGCGAGACGCACGGGATCGGTCAATGTGGCGACGCCTGGAGGAGGCCTATGTCCAGCAGTGGACGTCTTTCGGCTGAAATGATGATGATGATGATGATGATACAAGCCATATATCTTAAAGCAGAGTGGGTTGTAAACTATTAATCGGGCCCAGTAAGTATAAGTATGTAGTTGTCACATGTCTTTATATAGCCTTAGGACATGCTGGATTCCTTAAAATGTTTTTGTACTAAACAAACCGCGGTACTTCCTCGTAGTCAAACTTTTTAGTCCAACTGGTTTGACCACGAGGAATTTTGTTTCCTCGTGGTCAAACTTCATTGACATTGCAATTTTTCAGCACGCTGTATGCATGCAGTTTTTGTATGTACAGTCATAGATAGATAAAAATAAATTAATGTCAAACGTCAAGTGCGGCAAAGTTCACATAATAATTTTACTCGTTATATGAATTATTTAAATTAAACTATTTAGAACAAGAATGGATTTGTGAAGCGTACCTAAACGTGGGGCAGTTCTACTTCTCGAAGGCCGGCAATAAAAAATATTATTATAAGGAATTTATTTTTGAAAACTGTTATTAAAATTAAAAAGCCAAATTAAAAATCAATCAAAATAAATTCAAATATATAAACTAAAACTCTACTTTTCGACCTAATTACTGGACCGATTTCGTTAATCTTTTGCATATCGTAACATCGCGATAACCAGTACGTGGTTTCATTTATTGCTTATATGTGGTCTCCATAATTTTGATTTTGTAACTGATGCGAGCAATGCTATTTTATCTATTCTCTCTGACGTTTAAATTTCACTGTCAAAAAATATCATTTCACAAATTCTTAATCTAAAAAGGCAAAAAAAAAAGAAGCAAAGGCGGAAATATAATTGCCGGACTATGTTCAGCACTCGCTTTCCTTCCCGAAGACGTAATAGAGGAAGGTTGGGAATTTATACAATCTGATAGTCCTAAAAAACAAAAAAAAACTAAAATATTTTAATTATTTTGAGGCTGCATGGCAAAAAATGCCTCTGCAGCAGAAGGACAGATAAGCAAAATCCCGGAATAGCAAAATCCCAGATTCGCAGAAGGACAGATTTGCATAATGGCAGAAGTACAGACCCACACAGAAAACAAAAATAACGCACTGCAAGTTACCATCCTTACCTTGTTGCCATTCCACCAATTCGCACCAAGCGCTTACAAACATCCTTCATAATGCGCACAGCGAATGAATGGAACTCACTACCTGCGTCTGTTTTTCCGAACGCATTCAACCCGAATCTCTTCAAAGTTAGAGTGAACAGGCTTCTTCTGGGTATGCTCACTCCATCGTAGACTCTGTCTCTGTCACCTCTGACCTAGACTAGAGTCAAGAGAAAACTCATCACAAAAAAAAAAAAAAAAATAAGACGAATTAATTCGTTTTTGTAACTTTGGCCAAACGTATCAAACATTCTATTGCAGAAATTTTGTAATTTTTTTTTTTTTTTTTTTCACATTGACTTATTTAAATAGATTTTCTTAACCATTTATAACAATTAAAAGTGGCCATTCAGATATATAATGCAAATAGGTCACAAATTGATAATAAGGTTACTAGGATTTGTAACTTTTTTGGCGGCGACAGTACATTATCTGCCATTATGCAAATCTGTCCTTCTGCGAATCTGGGATTTTGCTATTCCGGGATTTTGCTTATCTGTCCTTCTGCTGCAGAGGCCTACAAATGAATCATAATGAATGATGAAAAGCAGTGGTCCGTATACGGACAAAGTCATCGCACTAAAAATATCGTAGAGAGCTGGAATGCACAACTTAATAAAACGATGAGGCTCCATCATCCAATCTATACACGTACTACTACTACTAATATTATAAAGAGGTAAAGTTTGTGAGTTTGTGACGTTGTTTGGGTCTTTGGATCTACAGAACCGATTTTGAAAATTTTTCACCAGTAAAAAGCTACATTATTCCTGAGTGTCATAGGCTACAAAATATTTAAAAAAAATAGAGATTCTTATGAAAATTGCAATAATGTAACCCAAAGTAGCAAAATGTTGCCTGTAAAATTAATTCTTTGGCGTGCGCTGAGAAAACTATTGATGATACATAAAAAATATTAGGTAGGTAGGTAGGGTAGGGTAGGCAGGAAAGGCAGGGTAGCCAGTTGACGGTAGCGAAGCCCCGAGGGTCAGCTAGTAATTATATATAATAGCTGCTCGCTTCCTCAAAACATTATTAGAAAATGACTTACATTTTCGTGAATCTCCTCGTCAGTGTGAGTAATTTTAAATAGTTATGATTTCATTATAAAATGTCAAATTAAACAATAAATTAAATGTTGATGGTTATTTTTTGAATAAAGTGAGATAGGATTCATTTTTATATTATAACTTCGAACCCATCGTAATATATCGAAAATATCAGTGTTTGACTGTACACATTAATAACGTGACGTTGATACAGGGTGAATCATTCGAACAGTTTGACCACGAGGAAATTTGATTCCTCGTGGTCAAACCAGTTGGACTAAAAAGTTTGACTACGAGGAAGTAGCGACAAACCGCCTTGTGGTTCCATTTAAATTTGATCAAGATTTGACTAGTAGTTTTTATGTAATACGTATTTTCTTGGCAATACGGTAGAATCAATATTTTTTTTTATTACTTGTAAATTTTAATCTGAATTTATGTGACGTTCAAAAGTGCCGTTTATTGGCCTAATTGAATAAATATATTTGACTTGACTGGACTTGAATATAAGGTACCAAAAAAAATACCTAAGACACCGACTTCCGAAAATAATGTTATTTTTCGCTTTATAGTGTTTTGTTTTTGAAGTCGGTTTAATGTTTTTGTCACGAAGTTTTTTTATTAAATTTTTTATCAATCGTATGTTTCTCTTTATTAATCGCTTGAGAGCTCAAAACGTGTATCCACGCGAGACACAATGGCATTACTTTTGTTTCGTGTAATTACGGCATTTTACCGGTCCCTACCATTCAACCAAGAGTAACATCCCTATTGGTACTTCCACCAAAGATTCAAAACGGGAACAGAAATCGAGCTATGAAAATATTTGCCATTGCGAAGGGCCGGCCTCAGGAATGGAACAGATGTGCCCGCTGTAGATCGAATAGCTGGCATTGTTGCTGTCTGCTTACACAGCGGTGCTGGCCCGAAAATTGAATCGAATTTGTCCTTTTTTGGACTGATTTCTGATTACATTTTTACCCACGACGGTATATGCGTTTCGGGTGAGATGTTTGAACAAATCCACGTTGCCATTTTTTTTTCAAAACTACTTGTCCGATTTTATATAAATCCGATTTAATATCTATGTTCTCTAAAAAGTTTAGAATAAAAAGCAAAAATAAAATTTCTGAAAATACCCACGACGGTTAAAAAGTAATTGAAAAAGGATACAATAATTTAAAAACCCAAGAATATCCTTCGGTGGAAGAAGAGTTGACAAGGATATAATTTGCATTCTCTAATAGGTTGAATCCTAATTTACTGAGTAAAATAAAGTTGAAACGGCATATACAATTAGGGTTCCGCAACATATCTACTAATGCCTGGTCTTTATAGTAAGAGAGAGTATAATGTTTATACACTGTTTGAAGTGATTTTCCTTATTTTGTTATTAGCATCCGGATTTAAATTCGGACGAGATGATTGAAAACCCTAAATGAATTATTTATATGAAGTCCTATTTGAATCATGTATCCTCTTCGATTAGCTCCTAAAAACCTTGCAGTTTCTATTAACTAGAAAACCGACACTCTTTTCTTGTGCAGAGCCCTTAGGCCAGGGATGGCAAACCTTTATTGGTGATCGTTTTTTTTGTTTAAATTATATTGTAGCCTAGCGTGCCATCATTAAGAGATTTTGTAACAAAAAATAAAAGAGTAGTAAAAGGATTAGATTTCTGCTGCTGAAAATTAGATGCTAAATATCATATACAGCTCATATTTTGTTAGTTTATGCAGAACCCAAGCTATAATGGAGTAATCATTGTTAATTTGGCATGTCTGAATTATTTTGTTGCGTGCCATTGGTTCGTCACTCCTACCGTCGCAAGCGGTGCCATAGCGATTGTAAAAAATATAAAAATGTTTGGGAATGTCAAGCGCTATCGTAATATTCACGAGATCAATCCCTTACATTTTGGCATTTAACCATCGCCATCGCTGATGGAATGTTACTTTTTCAAGAGCCTCAGGACTAGTTAATAATCCCCCAAAGCCTACTTTAATTTTAAATACCTATTATTCCACAGAAAAAAATCGCTACACACTAGCCTACAACAATGAGGGCTTCTGTTTTTGTACTCACCAGTTGGCGCCACTGGCGAATAAGGTCCTTAAATATAGCTGTTAAACGTTGTTATAACGCAAACGGCAGGAAAGTATAAATTAAAAATCATTTCTAATGCCGTAAAAGTGAGATTAAATATTAAATCGAGTATGCTAGAGTCTCACACAGTAATTTTTCGAAAAAAATGAGGATTAAATTTACCAAACTTAAAACTCTATTAAAGCAGTGGTTAGTAAAACCCGTACCTATCTTAATCTGCTTTGTTTGGAAAATATTCACAACAATAAAAAAGTAGTAAAAAAAATCGTTCTAAAAGCCAAAAAGCCATGAAATTTGACATTTTGAAGACCTCACTCTACACCAGCGCCCCTAGCGGAAAATTCAAACGCGATAGCCCTCATTCTAAAATGACCCCGCCCCACATACCTTATTATAACCTCCATTGATTTTCTAACCAGTAACCGTGCAAACTATTCACCTTATGTGTAGACACAGGGGACCCATTTAATAAGGGACCCCGGCAGCGACCTTTCATAATTAAAACTAAGGGTGCCTTACAGAGAACAGCTTTAAATTATTTATTGGAACCGGAGTTGCCGTGTTGGTAAACAGTTATACATAGTACCTACAAGTTTGTAAATATGGCGTATGTAGTTTTAGAATAAAGTTAAAACTAAAGTTCAATTATGGCACATTAAAGAACGTTTTTAGCAATCAAAGAAATAAAAAAGAAAAAAAATGTCTGCTCGTAATCAATACTCATTACATTTATTGCTTCCACATGTGATGGATGGTAAGTTAAAGTAAGCCTTCACTGAATGTACATGCCACGAAATGTCTACCTCTTCACCAAAAACTGCGAATAATTCTGAGAAGTCTACTCTGAAAAAATCTTTTTTACAAAAAAACACTACCGATTTCCAAATAACAAAACTACAAAGTCAAAAATAACTATATTTTTGGAAGTCGGTGTCTTTGGTGAGTAACAATTTTTTTTGCGTTATGGACACCGACTGCCAAAAATAAAGTTATTTTTCACTTTGTAGTTTTGTTATTTGGAAATCGGTAGTTTTATTTTTTATTTTTCACTTTTTAGTTGTACCTCCATAATAGGCAAGTAGTTACATAAGGTACCTATAATGCCAGAATATAGATTACCCGAATATCATGAAACTGAACATAACTGTTGAAACGAGAGTGTACCAAGGTGAACTCTACACATCTGCTTACCCCTTTAGAGCATACTGGCGTGATGTTATGTTATGAAATGGTATAAACAATGAACAAACATGCGATTGCAGCAATCCCGAGAGATTTGCCGTTATTTATTGAAGAGTTCTGTTGTATATCTCCGAAGTTCTTCATCAGATCTTCACCAAATTAAAATGGGACCAATTTCGGAATAAACTCTTACAAACAAAAAAGGAATTTTCAAAATCGGTTCACAATTGACGGAGATATCGGTGAAAATACACAAAAAAAAAAACACATACAAGAAGTCGAACATAGAACCCCCTCCTTTTTGGTAAGTCGGTTAAAAATAAACTGATTCTTTCCTGATAGCTCCTGAACGAATAAATCCTTTGAATACCAGTTTTATCAAGAAATACCCATATCTTTGGAAATAAAGCATTGTCAAGATCAAGCTACGTAAATTTCTCTTTTGTATCTGGGCAATTAATTAAAACCGGCCAAGTGCGAGTCGGACTCGCGCACGAAGGGTTCCGTACCATTATAGCAAAAAAAGGCAAAAATACACGTTTGTTGTAAAGGAGCCCCACTTAAATTTTTATTTTATTCTGTTTTTAGTATTTGTTGTTATAGCGGCAACAGAAATATATCATCTGTGAACATTTCAACTGTCTAGCTATCACGATTCATGAGATACAGCCTGGTTACAGACAGGCAGACGGACAGACAGACAGACAGATAGACGGACCGCGGAGTCTTAGTAATAGGGTCCCGTTTTACCCTTTGGATACGGAACTCTAAAAACAGTGAAATTTGACGTGAAAACTATAACAGAAAACTTATAAAATTCGTTATTTTGTATGACTTCTAAAAAGGTATACATAAAATACTCTGTCAGGCATTAATAAAAAATAAATAAAGATGCGCTTTTGTATCTTCCACATTTTGCACTCATGAGAAACCCAAGCAATGACATAATATATTCAACATACAAAAACATCTTTATTAGCTAATATTTACAAAGATTTACAATTCACGGGCCACAGCTGAATAACATCGGTTGTATGTACTTCAAATTGTAGTAAGAAAACACTGCCACGTTACCGATGAAATGGGTCACTGAAAAGAGACGGCAAAATGTGATTACAGTTATTCCGTTACGTTAAATCTCAACTTAATAATAACGTAATATTTTAAAGAGTTAATTTACTTAAATGGTAACTATGATTACTATCTTAACCCGGCGAGTGCACCGTTGGGTCTGTGTGACCCGCAACATTTTGAAACCAATGCAGTTTCTAGAAATATTGTGGGACGTTTCTGTACTTCTCAGTAGCTGGAGCTTAAAAATACCCATTTTGGCTTCTTAACACTGTTCGGTCTACTGTGCTCGCACCGGTGAATTGACCACGCCAAAGAAATATTTACAGCAAAAAATGTACAGTCTGAAGTGTTTTTTTTAGATTTAGTTTTTTGCATTTTTTGTTATTACAATAAAATATCACTTAAAATTATTATTACCAGGTTATTTATATTTTGGTTATGAATGAGACCATATCAAGGAATCAACTCGCATATGATTTTTTTTCAATTATCAATGATCCATATTTTTTTACTTTTATACACAATGTTGGGAATGATCACGGCATCCGAAAGGACGCAATTTTTTTTTTTTTTAAGATTTGTGATCACTTTGAAACTGCATTTTTGGACCACATATTCTAGGACCTTTTGTATTATTTTTACTTATAAAATTTAAGCCTAGGATTATGGGATATCAAAAAACCACATTGTATATATACAATAAAAAACTAAATACTATAAGAAAACTACTAAGTTAAATAAACTGCACACCACTTAACATAACACTGACTAAATACATATTATAAGAAAACTTGGTAGGGTCAGTGGTGTCTCAGCCCATACAAAGAAACCGTACCGACGTACTGTACTGAATACACTGATTATTTTTTGTACATCGATCGCGTTCGGATCTGTTCCACGGATATAGATGGTGATCTATCTATCGCCGTGGAATGGAACCGAACGCGATCGATTTACAAAAAGAAATCTGTATAATCAGATGAAAAACACTAGTTACGTCGGCACGGTTTCTTTGTATGGGCTGAGGCATCTGTATGCTAGTATTATATTATCTGTGGCAGGGTTTAGGTAATTTTAATGCACACACCATGGTAGAACAAGACATGGTAGTCTCTTCCCGTGACAGCTGGGTCACGTGATTGGCCTAAGACTACGTCATCAATTGCGTTGCGGTTCTCAAACTTTTTTTGTGGGGAAAAACATAAAAATAATACAATAAGTACAAATGTTTTATAATTCTTAATAAATCGTCATATTTGATACTATTTTTATTTATTTACTTTGCTTTCTTTTAATTGATTGCATTTTAGTATTTTTATTTATTTCGGAACGAAAACTCACAAAACTTGACTTGACTAAAATAAGTCAAAAACTAATTAGGTTAGGTTAAGTTCAGGCGTAAAGACGTATTGACACAACTATGCCTTAAATTATAGAACGCGTATATACATTAATGAAAGGCACTTAGCAGTTATTTTAGGCGAAGTTAGTTTCAATATTGAAGCCACGTATATGATAGCGTCTCTTCATTGGGAAAAGAAAAAAATATATTACGCCGCCTTTTATACTGCTGTTTTTACAGTTTACGGAACAATTAACAATTTTTCTTGTGTATCTTTCAAAGTTCACGGGTTCATCACAAATGTTTGGGAGCCACAGTATTTTTCTCACCGAGCGAAACAACGCTATAGGTGTGAGTGACACGACAATAGCGATGAAATGGCTAGTTGTCAGTATGACACTTGTCAATTCGATGTGTTGCCACTGTGTGTTATTGAAATACCCGAGCAAAATGCATTTTTTATCTTAACAAAGCAATTTTGAACTAATAATTCAAAATATAAATTAATTTAACACTAAATATACATGACATAGATGAACATAGGTAAATCACATGAGTTACTAAATAGTTAAGCTAGTTAGTAATTTATTTTATTTTCATTAACTACATGAGAAAGTACCTAAATTTTGTAAAAAGGACAATTAATGGTAACACTTATCGTGACTTAGGCTTAGGCCATCCTGGGAAGAACATACCAGGCGAAGTATACGGAGTATGTTATTATACCATGGCACACACAACCACGTGACACGTTCTGCTGAATCGCATCTCGTTCCTTGGCGACGCCGACCCGGCAAAACCGGGTCGGCGTCGCTACCCTCATATTTTAGTGAAATTAAAATAGCTAATGCACCTTCCAGGGAATACCGCTATTAAATATTAGTTGGGTAAACGTAACGTAACGTAGAAATATTTTTACGAATTGTTTGAACAATTTTATTTCTAATTAATTGTTTCTTTGCAAGAATTAATAATAATAATACCAGCCTTTACTATCCCACTTGCAGGGCAAAGGCCTCTTCGCTCTCTTCAAAGAAGGCACGCGCATTGATCACTACAGTGCGTTCACTGTTATTTGTCCCCTGACAGCAACGAAACAACGACCTTATGTGAATATGAATAAGGATTACTGTGATGAAAAATAGGTGACAAATAACTGTGAACGGACTGTACCCTTCCTCGAGACGGGTTGGCGATGTCAGACTTATAATTTAATAAATCTATTTTGATATGATTTTATTTGGTGAAAGGATAACTATGTTATATTTTTTAATACTTACCAGCTTTTTGGGTCTGAAAATTATCTAGGCATATCTAAAATATGTTAGCCAAAAACCTATAAAATTTCATCAATAAAATTTGCAATAAAAAGGGTTGGAAGTGGAATATTACACTTTTCTTGAAATATCCACATGCACGCTCCGAAGGAATCCCTATCACATACCAAAGCAATCTTTGGACTGGAATCCCCTAGAGAAAAGAAAGCATAGCCGACCCTGTTAAACATGGCATCTCTTCGTGTTGACAGAAGGAACGATCATCGGAACGATGTCAACCGAGGTGAAGCGTGAAGCTCAACACCGTTCGCGATGTAGAACTTCTGTAGCTGGCCTCTGCCACCATGTAGGGGATATATGGAAGAAGAAGATGTCAACTCATGACAATAATAATAGGCTTCTTACCTGATCCCAACATAGAAGCTACGCCGAGAACACACGCATTACTTAGGAAAAATAATCTCTGCGGCAGAACTACCTTGTCCGTATCTGTAAACAAAGAAAATTAAATACAGGGAGACTTTAAATTATTGGCAATATTTCAGTGCTTATAAATAAAATCCATTTATTGCAGACTAATTACATGTCCATAGTTGTTAGTAACAAAGTTCTTAAAACTATGTTAGTCAAATTATTAATTATAATAGTGTCAACTCGCCACGTGAAGCTGGATGACTCTCCTCAACACCTATGAATATGAATGATCTTTACAATTGGATCTACTGTAAAATATGTAAAAAATTAGCTGTTCAGTATATTCATGTTTCCATAATTCAACAAAATATATGAAACGGCTTATTATTGCTTTTTTATGATTTTAGGGTCAGTCTTATAGTGAAAGAATTGATTAGTGCTTTGAAACACAGAATGATTGCCAGTGAACTAAAGTGAAGCTAATAATATTATCTAGCACATCTTATAGTCACATCATCATCATCATCTTCTCAGCCGTAAGACATGTCCGCCTTTGCTTAAGTATAACCAAGGACATGCTGAAAATAGGCCTCCTTTAAGCTCATCAGGTCAATCTTGTGCTTTTCGCATCCAGTGGGTTCAGGTAACCGTCATCAGGCCATCAGTTTTCCTGTTAGCGGCCTTCACTCCAGAACCTTCCTTTGTATATTAGAATAGAATAGAATATACTTTATTGTACACCAAAAAAATAAATAACACATATTATACAGCAACTTAATACTATGGGTACAAAGGCGGTCTTATCGCTGACGGCGATATACCAGACAACCTTGGATGGACTAAAGAACTTAAGATAAAAACAGGGGGTAGGGTGTACTGTTATATTTAAAAAAAAAAAAATAAGCTCTATAAAATACTATACACAAACTTACAAATATTTATACATACATGATAGCGCTGGTAAATGAAACTAGCAGCAGAGACGAAATCAAAACGTCAAAAAGGCAGATGACATAACGGAAACACGAATTATGTATTGTTATTGTAAAGATTTGTTTTTATTTGAGTAATATTTTAAAGTCAAAAATGGATAGATTCACCGACTGTTAGTTTATTTCAATAAAATAATTGGTAACTATATTCGTTCAAAATATTTGTAAAAAGTATTATTAATTACTAAACAAATAATGTACACAATTACTGTATTTTTACAAACCTAAATCTATAATTAATTGATAAACGAATGTCACCGGATGTTGTTGCTGTGTGACGTCTTGTCATTTGTTTAAACGTATAAATAGGCTGGTTCTAGTCGAAAGAACTCAGTATTGAATTGTATTGAACTGTGCACATATCTTCATAAAATTAAGTTGTGAGACTTACTGTTGGTGTGAGTAATAAAAAGTGTAAACAAGATGTCTGATCGTTATCATTTGAGAATCCTGAGTACGCCCGCTCTTACATCAGAAGAAAGGGATCAACCCGAGCCTCAACTGGACCCATCAACACAGTCGCCTTGCCTAGCCTACCGACCACTCGACCAGGACATTCGGATGAGCTGAATTTACTTCGTTGCCAGATCAAGTTGCAGAAAAGGATGTTTTTTTAAAAACAAAACACCAATACCCACAAGCTAAGTAAAATTTATTTACCTAATTATGATCTTGACCAGCATAAAATAACAATTGAGTGAACAAGTTACCTGTCTATCCACCGTGCGAGGTAGTTCAGTCTATTGCTAGGATGAAGGGATTTTCATGCTTGCTAAGACGCGCCAAGCAATTGGTAGACACTAATGCTCATTCTTTTGCACTCGTAGCACAATATTAAGTAGCTAAACTAGATATTATATTGTGTATTGGAATTGTGTGTGTATTGAATAGACTTCAAATGAAGCTAAATCTTTTTTTGAATATGGTACCAAGTCATAAAGTTTACTTTCAAGTATTTTTCCTAATGCTCCAGTGGCGTAAATCATAGTTTTACCAAGCTGAACCCCTCGGGTCAAGCATCAAGAACTCAAAACAAACATGATTTGCGCGAAACTTTGACTTTGGATATCAAAATACTTCATTAGATGCCACTAAATATGATACACATACAAATAAAACTTTCGGTTATGCCCATTATTTTCATATCCCTTAATAGAGGAGCTCGTGGCTAAATAATAACTTAAGTTAAGCAACGCTTGACGATGTCGGTCCGTGGATGTGTGACCATTTCAACATACCGAGTTTCCTTCGTGCCTCGGAAAGCACGTTAAGCCGTTGGTCCCGGCTGTCATTTGAAGGTCTTTGACAGTCTTTACGGGTAGTCCGAAGCTTGAGATCTGACACCAGTCTTGCCAAAGGGTACTGTGTTACCCAGTTACTGAGTTGTGGAGGTCAGATAGGCAGTCGCTCCATGTAAAACACTGTTACTCAGCTGAATACGGTAGGACTGGAAGCCGACCCCAATGTTGTTGGGAAGGGGCTAGGCAGATTGATTGGTTTAGGTTACTACACCGGTGCACAGGTTAATTTCCATCAAAGCTGTGTATGGTTAAGATAACCGTGTTAACATTATACTCTCGTAATATTTTCCATGTTTCAGATACCATATTGTGTCGCAGCCTGAAGCCTCTGCTGAAGGCTAGCGATTCAGATGCTGAGCGCGAAGGTTGACGTGTCAACATCTGAGAGGTTAAGAAGAACAGCATGCAAGCAGTTCGCTGGTCTTAGCCGAACGGTACGAACGTGCGCAAGTTTGGAATGGAATACTCGGTGAGTCGCTTCCATTTTATTTTGATAGTGAAGTCGAATATTCTCTAGTGATGAGATGCTATTTCGAGTTTTAAGTGTTCATGTTGGAACACTGAATTGGTTGGTAGTGGTTATACCTATCACTATCACTAGGTAATTAAGACACACCTGGTAAAAAGCAAGTAGCTATTAAGTTACCTATTGGGTTGTTAGTACTTTCCTAGTTTCAACATTTGGTTCAGTACGAACTTTAGGATGAGATATCCCATAAGAAGGAGATGAGATATCCAAAATGACTGAATAACTAGTCGTTTTCAGTGGCAAAGCGAGTTAGTAATGTCGTTGGGCTATCGTAATTGTATCGAGTTAGTAACGGTACTGGTCATTTGCGTGTATTCAGGACGGATCTTGTTGCGTAACGATGTACAACCACCGTCTTCAGATCTGAATTCACTTGCTTACTTTCAAAGTAATATTATGATAACAGTAGATCTCGCGATTGTTTTTCTTACATGAAAACTGAGTTAGTGACCGACAGTAAAGGGTTACTGTTGATAATATTATGATATTGATCAGAGTTAATTCGTGAAGCTCCTTAATAGTATCAGGGTTAGTTGTTTCCCTTTTATAAGCCATCAGTATGTTCCAAAATCTTTAAGTAGAAAACGCGAATCATGTTGGAAAGATACCCGATCGCCAAGTTCTTTGAGAATTAGACGTCATAGTTGATGACTGTGGTAGTGAAACCAAATCTGATTAACATGTCTACTCATAAGACCAATTCTGGACCGCACCTCATGCGTACCATGTGGCGATGGGTTTTTTTTAAAGTGGGTTTATGAGTTGAGTATGCATTGCCTTTACTTTGTTTAGTTTAACTTGTTGATCGTCGGACCTTTTTCTAATGAATAGTGTTGTGTGGGAAACTTTAGTACGAAAACTGAAGAGGCCCGGTATTAAATCCGCGATAGGTGATTATGACAGGATAGTGATCGTTATACACCGAAAGCTTTAAATAGATACGCTTAAACCTACAAGTATGGACACGGTAGGTTAAGGAAGATGCCAGCGGGTCATGTACCAGTCGATGTTGATGTTAAAAGGATTTTAATGATGATGAGCAAGCTCAAAATGTCGAGTAATTGAGTCTATCAGCCGTATTATGTTTGACCGTACCAGTGGATTCTGGCGGAGGTCGGGGTCTTGAGAGACCGTTGTGTGAGAGCAATATAATTGCTGTTCGGCTATAGTGCCGTGGCGTTAAGAGGTTTTACTCGAGGGTTTCTGTAAGCTTGGCAGTTTTCGCTGCAGAAGAAGTTTTAAAGTTTGATTTGAGCGACTGGTGGTACATGGCCCAGGGTAATGATTTAGTTAAAGATCAAAGTTCTAAAATTTCCCTATTGTCACGAACCCAATGATCTAGTTTGGTCAGGAGTAGCCGAGCGTTGTGCGTTGGCCTGTGTGGCAACTGTTGGCCTTTATGGCAACTGTTGGCCTGTGTGGCAACTAAACGCCAGTGTGCCAACTGGAGGTCTTTGTAGCAACTGTGGTCCTGTAAGTTGGTTTAAAATAAACACGTTTGTGTAAGGAACCTTACAGAGGATTCCTGTAGAGTTATGAGGTTAAGATAAAGTAAACTCGCATAGTCACGCGAGAGGTGAGGTCACCATGTTAATGTTGATGACGTTCGAATCGACAAGCCTTCGTTACGAAAATTGAAATAATTTTGGTTTTCTAATTTTTATTACTATGCGTAGATTGTGTTAGTAAGATATACAAAGCTGAAGTACCAATTGAGATTGTAGATGATGAATAGACGTAACATAGGACAGACTAAATCTCTGTGTTAACAGGGTCTGAGTTCAGAGAGTTGAGTTGACTCGACAACGTAGGGATGTGCGAGTAGAGCAATTGAGAAGAGAGCTATGTGATGGCTAAAGGTCATGAATAAGATACCTGGTGTCTTTTTCTTTTGTTTCATTTAATGTGACATTAGTGACTATCAGTGGTACTTGGACTTTGTAATCACGAAGATTAGAAGCTTTTGCGTTCCGAACTTCACCCTATTGATGATCATTTCAATTAATCTTTTGGTACCTCATGTAGAATTATTACAAATGGGGAATCCGCTACAATGGCACAGATTACAGCCATTTTTATTTTCTTTTTCTTCATACATCATGCTATTACTCGCGGTACATCTAGAGCTAACAGTCAAACTGAATGGGTTTGGGTTAATAAAATACCTAGGTGAATTGTAATTGGCATTAAAATATACGAAATCTAAGGCTACTGAATGGCCCTTTTGATTAACTAGGTAAAATAGCCCCTCCCCTGCAATTGAAAATACCATATCCGTTTAGACCCTAAGCATAGAATGGCCGAAACGGAAGCAAAAAAAAAAAAAAAAAATTTAAAAAAGGTTTTGGTTTTAGAAAAAGACTTTGGTCACTCAATGAACTTTGAACGACTAGACCGTGATAGCAAGAATAAATAATAATGAAAAGTCAAAGACTGGCCTCTGAATCTTTATGATCAAGCAACGAACTACGACCTCTGAGTTTCAGAATTAGTTGGTTAAATAAAATTCTGTCAAAACAAGTCAAAGACGGGGCCTCCGAATCTTTATGATCAAGCAACGATCTGCGACCTCTGAGTTTGACTCATTAACTCACTCGAATTTTAATTTTTTTTATGATTTTCAGAGATTCGCTGGGCCTAGCAAGGCCCGCTCGTCAGTATGGCCGTGATAGCGCTGGTAAATGAAACTAGCAGCAGAGACGAAATCAAAACGTCAAAAAGGCAGATGACATAACGGAAACACGAATTATGTATTGTTATTGTAAAGATTTGTTTTTATTTGAGTAATATTTTAAAGTCAAAAATGGAAGGTAGATCACCGACTGTTAGTTTATTTAAATAAAATAATTGGTAACTATATTCGTTCAAAATATTTGTAAAAAGTATTATTAATTACTAAACAAATAATGTACACAATTACTGTATTTTTACAAACCTAAATCTATAATTAATTGATAAACGAATGTCACCGGATGTTGTTGCTGGGTGACATCTTGTCATTTGTTTAAACGTATAAATAGGCTGGTTCTAGTCGAAAGAACTCAGTATTGAATTGTATTGAACTGTGCACATATCTTCATAAAATTAAGTTGTGAGACTTACTGTTGGTGTGAGTAATAAAAAGTGTAAACATGATGTCTGATCGTTATCATTTGAGAATCCTGAGTACGCCCGCTCTTACATACATAATATTACATTTGAAAAAAATAATAATTAAAGAATGGTTGAACAATGATTGGAAAAAAAATTGAAGAAACAGAAAAGCATTAAAGGCAAAGGAAATGGTTCTTGACAAGATTTTTAAAAGATGCTAGTGACTGGGCTTGTCTTACTGACATCGGCGATAATTTTTCTCCAATCATCTGCTACCACTTTTCTTTTTTTTAAACTTCTCCGTATCTATCTATTAAATTCTGACTGGTGTTAATAATAATTGTATTATTTGTAATTGGGTATTAAATTCAAATGTAATATTTTGCATGCCGTAAGGCAAAATGTATTGGGACAATTTATTAATATTCCAACTTATATGTATACATACATTATCAGCAAATAAATGATTTCTTTCTTTCTTTCACTAATTTTTTAAGTATATTCGTGTATTTAGTTTATATGTTTGAGTATTTATTGTATGTATGTATAGCGTTGTATTTGAATGACCCTACCTTATGTATCATGTTTACTTTAAATATTGCACCTACCACTATTTGTCTCTGCATCACCCAAAGGTCGACTGGTAGAAAATGCCTAAGGCATTAAGTCTGCCTCTGTACGTTTGTGTGCATGAAGTATTAAATAAATAAATAAATAAATCGGCAACTCATTCCACAATCGAACAGCCTTTTTTTTTTTTTTTTTAGCGTGGAGAAATGCTCATGCATACTGCGCTACCACGGGGAGATAGCGCAGTTATGTGGGACTCCGACCCACTAAAACTCCACGGTGTCCTCCTGTGCCGCTTATGGCGGAAACACGGGTACGCGTTAGCACTCACCGCGAATCCGCCGCGGCTGTCCGGCACCGGACCCTCCTCTGGGGAGTACCCCCCAACACCGGCGCACCAGAACACACTGTGCGCCGTGACCACCCCAGGGACCAAACTAGCACAAGGGTGCCAGACGACCCCGTGTATGGCACCCTTGGTTCCCTTGTGACGGGTCAGGGTCAATGGCCCCGCCACCTACCATTTTTCGGCCGCAGGGGATAGGGAGAGCGGCCAACGCTATACCGGCACTCCTCTTCCCCTGCGGCCCCACCGCGTGCGTCATCAGACGGTAGCGACCCCGTCTAGGCCGCGGAAGGTAGGGAGAGCAGCGCACCGCAATACCGGCACTCCTCTCCTGCCGCGGCCTCCAACCCTCAGCCGCGATATCGTATGGGTATGGTAACCCCATACGACATCGCGGCCCGCCTCAGTTGCGATGTCGCCTAGGCAGCACCGCAACCTACGTGTTAGCCGCTACGTCGTCGGCTTATCGGCAAAAGCCCTGACGAGCGGCCCCTCCTCGGGTTCCTCTTCGCTTCACCGTGGGTGACCAAGCCACGGTTACTGAGCCCCCCGCATCGACAAAGCGGGAACCCACCGGGGGGGACAATCGAACAGCCTGGACCGTGATCGATTTACTGTAGAACTTAGTAGAATGAGCAGGCATCAAAAGTCTCAAATTCTTCGATGATCTCAAGTGTCTAGAATGTGTGTCATGAAGGAACTTAAAGCGTTCTTTGAGATAAAAGGGGGTTGTAGGAATAAACAGAACACTGTAGAGTAACGATAAAATGTGGCCATTCCGGCGAAGGCGGATTGGCAGCCACTTGAGCTTAGAAAGAAATTCAGAAACATGGTCATATTTGCGTAAACCAAATATGAATCTAATGCAAAAGTTCTAATAATTTATAAAATAAATCTTTGAGGAATAAAAACACACAATAACAAAGCCAAAGTTATAAAAGTTTGTTTTAAAGTCCTTCATTCAGAAGTGTATTTCTGGAGTAAGGTGCAAAACTTTGCGCCATATTTTCAAGAGATTCGCCGAGTATTCTTTAGTAAATGTTGAATGGATAGTCCGAGGTGCAAAGTTACTAAGATACCATACTACGTTATGTTATTTGAACCCTATTCCCGATGCCGTAATAACTCTAGATAGAGAAAATCGAAAAGAAAGTAAAGGTGGCATTCATTTTTTTCATTTATTTTTCGTCTTTCTTTCGGCACTTTTGAATCGAAATGAAACTTTTGAACACAAAATAAAACTGATCCAATGATGTTGGATATTGGCATTCGGCATATTTCACTCCACTCCTAATGAACAACAAATTAACAGTCTGAACACAGAGTGAACGTTAACTCGATTCATCCATTTTGTCTCGATAACTGTAGCAGAAGGACGTCAGTCAGGTCGAACGTCGTGGCAATGAATGTTCTTTTTACCCGACTGCCGAAGGAGGGTAATGTGTTTATCAGTCTATGTATGTATGTATGTTTGTTCCTATATGGCGTTCCAGAGACCAAACGCGTTGGCCGATTTTGATGATTCGTACGTCAATCGATGCATCTTAACCCTGCGAGTGTCATAGGCTACATTAAAATTGGACAATAGAAAAATGGCGGATTTTTGGGTGCCATATTGTGGGGGCCCAATTTTTTTTTTCTTCCAAGCCCATCGTGTGGGGTATCAAAATAAAGGGTTTTAAGAGGTGATTTCAAAAATATAACACTTATAAATAAATAAACTTAATTCAAAAAATCAAAAATCCCGACTGCTTCAAAAGCGAACTAAAAAGTCGTAAACAAGGAAAAAATCATCCTCTGCACACCAGATTTTGGTCAGCCAGCCCGCGAATATGTATCCGCCGACTGCACAGCATGATTTTTTCCTTGTTTACGACTTTTTAGTTCGCTTTTGAAGCAGTCGAGTTTTTTCTAGGTCATTCTAGCTAAGCCGTGTGTACATGGAATGAAAGAAAAATGAAGCGTCCGATTCCACCTTAACAGTATGAAAATTTTCGTTTTATCTGATTCCAAAATCTGTTTTTTTGAAATCAGAATGGAAAATACAAGAATAGAAAATCTGGACGAATCTCATACGTTGAAATTCAATTCGGAAAACCATCTCAGTGACAATCAATGAATCATGTCTGGTCGATATCGCTGTCAGCGATAAGACCGCTTTTGTAACCATAGTATTCAGTTGTTGTAAAATATATGTGTAATTTCTTTATTTGGTGTACAATATAGTATATTCTATTCTATTCTATCAATGTCAAAAACAGAGGTGGTTTTTACAGATTGCGATGCAATGGGGGCTGAAGCGTATGAATTCGCCGCTAGAGGCGCTGGTGTAGCATAAGGTCTTCGATATGTCAAACTCTACTGTTTGTGTTGTGAGTTGGCGGGTTTTTTTTCTGTTGTGAATATTTTGCGATCCCTCAAATTACTTATGGTAAAATATATGAGTTACGGATCAATGAATGTCAGTGTTTTAAGGTATTAAATATGTTTTGAATTTAAACTTTGACAACTATACTTCTGGACCTTAGTCAACGTTCCAAGTTTAAACTGACGTTAATTAGTTCATCTGACAATGAACCTCACTAAAACCAAAAGAATTACGAATTCCCAACAAATAAATATTAGAGTAAATAACGAACAAATTGAATATGTAAATGAATATATATATTTGGGCCAACTTATAGCTACAGATGATTGCATGAACAAATAAATGGAACGAAGAATAACTAATACTTGGAAACGGTTCTGGTCTCTTAGAGAAATAATGAAGGAAAAAGATATGCCAATGAAGGGGAAAAAAGTATACGATATATGCATTACGCCATGCTTACTACAAGAGAGTAAATTTAAAGTCTGTCAGAACTAGTCAGAATGCAGAAGGGGTAAAATGAAATTACAGGCCTTTGTCGATAGACAAGCTGTTTCACATACACACCCAGTTGCCGATCACGCAAATGCAAGTTAGAAATCAATTTAGTTTTAGTTAGTAGGCACGTAATAATTAATTGTAAGAAAGAAACAGCAATAAAGGCTAATTTATTTTATTAATTTTAATTAATTCATCCTCATTACGTAAGTTCCTTAATATACGAGCAATGCTAAACTAAAAACATAGTAGTCAAAGTTTATACTTTAATGTACACCAAAAAAGTTACATATCTTATTTAGATAGAGAGATAGAAATTAGACCATAGGTCTTCAAGAAGCGAGGATTGGTTAAAAACTTCATCAGACCAGCGATCTTTATCAAAGGCATCTCTCCTCTTATGTAAATAGTATAAAACAAAGTTGCTGTTAGCTTGTATCTCTTCCTCCGCTTCTTATGAACCACTCGACGGATTAAATACGGTTTTTACTAATAGAAAGTGCGATTAACGAAGAATGTTTGTGTGTATATTTTTCCGAGCGAAGCCAAGGCGGGCTTATAATTTAGGATAAAATAAAACGTCTTACCTCTTTCTATAACCAGAAGTGCGAAATGAATCTCTATAATGGAGAGCACAAATAGGTAGACCCAAAGAATAGTTGATATTAGTATGTAACTCTGAAAATAAAAGTTTAAAGTGAATCAAACTTTCATATTAAAAAAAAGTATTTTTTTAAACAAGCTTTACATTTAAACAAGTAATATTTTTAAAACCCCCGACACATTAATCTTGCGAAAACACCCCGATTCAAACAGTAAAACGCCCATAACTTTCGAACGGCTGAACCGATTGTATTCAAACATAGCTAAGAACACTCTCGACAAAATCACCTTTCAAACCAAAAATCGGTTACTAAATCAAAATCGGTTCAACCGTTTAGGCACTATGATGCCACAGACAGACACACAGATACATAGCAACACACGTGAAACTTATAACACCCCTCTTTTTTCGGCGGGGGTTAAAAATATATTGTCACGAAAAGCAAACTACTATTATATCCTACACCCCGGAGTGCACACACACTTGGCATTTTTTTGGTATAATAGTAGTTTGCCATAATTGTTTTTGGCATACAGTTTCATCATCATCATCATATCAGCCGAAAGACGTCCACTGCTGGACATAGGCCTCCCCCAAGCGTTGGCCAATTGACCGGTCCCGTGCATCCCGCATCCAGCGGATCCTCGCAACTTTCACCAGGTCATCGGTCCACCTGATGGGAGGCCTTCTAACGCAACGTCTTCCGGTTCGCGATCGCAACTCCAGAACTTTTCTGCCCTATCGGTTATCCGTTCTGCAAGCAATGTGCCATCATCCATCAGAGCCATGTTTGGACTACAAATAACTGACAGTTGTGTACCGTATTTCAAAAAATACAAAATTCTGACACTGCCGGCTTTGTATATTTATGAAACTGCCTTATTTGTTAAGTTGAATCCACACTTGTTTCCTCATCTATCAGACACTGTTAAACGTAACAGGCGGAATGATATTTTACGAGGACGAAGAGCCAAAACAGCCCTAATGTGGAAAAGCATATTCTGTATAGCCCCGCAAGTCTATAACAAAATTCCAAAATCAATAAAAGACTAAGTGTAAGTCTTCTTAATGGATTTAAAAAGAAATTAAACGACCTGCTATGTAATAAATGCTATTATAATTTAAATGACTATTTCAATGATGCTTTGTCATGTTAATTAAATTTTAATCTTTTATTTTTTGACATCCTTATTTAATTTTAATCTTTTTTAATTTGACATCCTTATTTAATTTTAATCTTTTAAACTTGAACATCCGATTGGAATTGTAATTTTGAATTTAATGACTATTTGAATGATACTTTGACATCTTAATTGAACTTTAATATTTTATACTTTGACATCATAATTTAATTTTAATATTTTATACTTGGACATCTGAATTGAATTGTAATTTAGAGTTTAATGACTATTTGAATGATACTTTGACATCTTAATTGAATTTTAATATTTTATACTTTGACATTCTAATTTAATTGTTACATCCTATACTATAAGATCTCATCTCTTTGATACTCTGGCGTTAAATGATACCTTAACATTCTAAATAAATTGTGTGTGTTTACGATATTTTATATTTTTTTTGATTGGCATATCTCAAATTCTAATGTGTTGGATTGTATTGTGTATTTTTTATTCGTGATTATGCAATTAATGATGTTAATTCTAGCCTAATAATCTATGTTCTATAATGTATGTACCTATATTTGCACGCCACACTTGGCAGAATGTGATGATACCATTTATTAATTTTTAAGACCATAATGTACCATATTCAGACAAATAAATGATTGATTTGATTTGAGGTCATCGAGCATTGTACTGAGGTCTTCCATGGTCTCAGCCATGACCACTATATCGTCGGCAAACCGAAGGTGAGTGATGTACTCGCCATTGACATTGATGCCTAGCCCTCTCCAGTCCATCAGAACCTTGAAGACATCCTCCAGTGCAGCGGTGAACAGTTTTTGAGATATGACGTCTCCCTGTCTCACACCTCGCTGCAGAAGAACGGGTTCCGAGGTCTGATCCTGAAGTCGAACTGACATGGTGGCGTTTTTGTACAATCACTTCAACACTTCGATGTACCGGTAGACTATTTGGCACCGTTGGAGAGACTGCAGCACAGCAGTCTTCGTTGAATCGAAGGCTTTCTCGTAGTCTACAAACGCTAAGCAGAGAGGCAGGTTGTACTCTTCGGTCTTCTGCATAACCTGCCACAGTGTATGTATATGGTCTTCGGTGTTAAAGCCTTTACGGAATCCTGCTTGTTCGGGAGGCTGAAAATCGTCAAATCTGTGCACAATATGATTTGTGATGACTCTTGAAAACAACTTGTAGACATGGCTAAGAAGTGAGATGGGCCTTTACTTCAAGGCATTGTCACCCTTCTTGATGAAGAGTATATTACCACACCCCCGCACCATGCCTGTGACGTTTTCACCTCGAGTATAACGGAATTAAACAGCTTCTGAAGGGCCTTAAGTATTGGTTTTCCACTCGCCTTTAGGAGCTGTAATTTCGTCATCACCCGGTGCCTTGTTGATCTTTACCTGTTTAAGAGCCATCCCAATCTCGTACAGGCTGACGTCCGGAATGTCTTCGCAATAGTGTCGGGTCAATATAGATTCGCGACGGGTAGACAGTTTATGTTGACATAATTATCTTTTGGGTTTATTGATTTTAGCATAATATTTATTTGTATAATGTTACTATGCATGGAGGGTATTAGTCTAATGGTATTTAGGCATAAAAATCAATAGGGATAGTGACTTATTTTTACGTATTTATATGACGTACCATTAATTTCTCTTTTCATGGTTCAAGTAAGTCAAATCTGTTTCAAAACTGGATCGGCCCTTAGAGCCCATATAAAAACCGCAAGCGGTAAGGAAGAACAACCCTCCCCCGCTGTAGCAAAGCATACGCACCCGTACGAGCTGTAGCGGCTGAGGCTGTTTGCCGGAGGTGAACAGCAAGCCGAAGCTGCGGAGGTGAGTTATATTCATGGGACCACCGGATAAATTTACGTTTATTAGTTTTAAAACCTTAGGGGGAACGGAACCATTTTGGAAAGTGCCCGTTGGTGAATACGACTCACTTTTTAATTTTTAATAAAAAAATGCCTCAGGGTATTAATCATATTGTTGCATATTTTAAACGAGTTACGTATAATTACAATTGTTATCGAAAACTAACTGTTAAATCTACGTTTAGATAACATGAGGCTCTTACGCAGTCTCTTTAATAAAAATTTCAAATAAATAAATTAGGTAAACCATGGCCTTGTCGTTTATCCACACATATCAGGGCCGTGCCAGGGACGTGGAGGGACCGTGCCCCGGCAGGGGCTCAAAAAATATCGTTGTGTACATTTTATATGAACTCATTCACACACGTCCGTGCACGGGCCAGTGTCGAATCATCAATGCCTGGGCCCGGCCCTGTCATGACCCGGGCACGGCCCTGATATGTGTGGATGGACCTTAAGACGTCTGTACGCCATGATGTCGTAGTGTCGTTCTACCTGTAATAATTACATGTAATGTATACCACTTCAATACAGTTCAAGTGAGGCGTTTTAAACAACTGGCGCTAGGGCGTTAGGTTATAGCGTACGAAAAAATAAAAAAGCAGGGTGTTTTTATCTATTTTACGATAGTGCGCGTCAAACAAAAAAAAAAACAAAAAAAAGACTTACCAAAAATTTTTGTACTTCAATAAAATCAAATTTCACAACATTTATACGGACATCAAAACGGAGTGCACATGTCAGCCATGTTATTCTACTACTTTCTTCGTCTACCTACTAGCGCCCGCTGCGCGTGTGGTTGCGAGCTGTTGCGGTTAGTGTGATAACTAGAATGATGGAGCGTTTTGCCACTTAGGGCGTATTATGATGTGAGGACGCCGTGACGCCTCTCTAGCCACTCCTCAAAGAGGGGCCTTACCGCCGCAATTGTGGCGTGCCCAGCGCTGGGTAGCGACAATCGCCCACTCCATGTCACCATGAGATCCTGCTGGAGCTCTGTCCGCCGAGCCGCGATTTGTCGCGGCAACGGAGTTTCGCCCCGGCATTTCGTCTCCTCGCACCACTGCCATATTTGCGCGAGGACTTTTGCTTCCAGATCCCATGGCGGCAATCCAGCAAGGAGGCTCGCCGCCTCACCGGAGACCGTGTGGTATCCCCGGATCAACCGGATGGCCTCATGGCCCCTTTGGGACGCGCTCAACCGGCGGGCTGGTCACCGCCTCAGGGAACGCGCCCATACTGGTGCCCCGTAAAGGGCCATGGACCGCACAACCCCCACGTAGAGCAACCGGTAGGAGGCGTTTGGACCCCTAGATTGGGCAGCAGCCGCTTGAGGGCAGCCCCCGCCCGCTCCAGTCTAGGAGCCAAACGTCGGCAATGCTCCACGAAATTCCACCGGCTGTCGAGGACGAGTCCCAGGTACTTCATTGTCGACCCGACGCCGATGTGAGGGGTTCACATCGGCATCGGGTCCTACCGTTATTTGCTTGACTACATAAAAATACAAATATTTGTGAATTGCAACTTGTAGGTTGTGAATAATTTTTATTCCATTGTGCGATTTACTATCGATCATTTATATTCCAGTGTGACAAATTGTAATTTCCGTTGTGCGACGTCAAAAATTTGGTCCTAACCCAGTTAGCAAATAATAAAGGTATTACTTACCCACATAATCTTCTTTTGGTTGAACTTCAATGATATTAGTAGAATCATTCCATTGAATATGAGGAAGACTAAACCGCCACATGTCATCAAACTTATCTCTGAAAACAATTCGTAAAACAAAGTTGTTTTAAAATAACTCTCACTTCCTCTTTGGTCTTGTGGTCGCAATCACAACAAACACAGATAATATAATACTGATCTGTATGCTCATCCCATACAAAGAAACCGTGCCGACGTAACTAGCATTTTTCGTCTGATTAAGCTGATTATTTTCTAAGAACATCGATTGCGTTCGGTTCCGTTCCACGCATATAGATCAGCAGGGACTTGCAAGCAAAAGGGTAACTAAGTTCGTGAATACTATTTATTTTTATTTATTATTTATTTATTCAATGCGTCCATACCAGGTTACCTGGAAGAGATCGCATCATGCGATAAGGCCGCCCATTGTATGTGTATTAGACTTAAGTTTCTTTTTGTTAATGTATTTTATGGTGTACTATTTATTTTTAATTCAGCGACGAATGGGTTTAAAGTATTTCTTTGCACGTTTTTACAGTTTCATTGTACAAATGTGTTACAAAATAAATAAATAAAAACGAATGGATGTCTCAGAAATTTAAAACCGCGCCATCTATTGGACTCAATTTTAAATGATCCATTCAAATAAACTTTGCAATGTGAATTAAGAGCCCAATATTCCTTAGTGTTATGCTTAGGAGAGTTTCGATCCCGTTTCACGGTAATAGATGGTGTTAGTAGCGACGTGCAAGTAAAAGGGTTTACTAGGTTCGTGAATATTTTAATGTTTAAAGAACATATTTCTTTATGATCTTCTCTAGTAAATCTTATTATTTCACAATACTCAATAACAAATCGAAGCTTTATCACGCCATCTAGTGCAATTTATTTGAAAAAAAAAATTCTTTCTTCTCTTTGGGTGGCCGTGCTACTACTAGCCTGAGGTTCTGGGTTCGATTCTAGGGTCAGGCAAAATGTTATTGGGCTTTCTCATCTGGAGTTTCTCAGCCTGGAGTCTGAATTTATGCCCAGTTGATGGCAATTATTACATGAGATTTAAATATAACTGCGAAATATGGGTGTACCTAAAGGTGCACCTTGGCTTATCCTTTCTGGGAATACAGGAGGGGATGTTATGTATGTCTAATTGTCTAACTGCCTAGTATTTTTACCGACTTCCAAAAAGGAGGTTATCAATTCATCATCATCATATCAGCCGAAAGACGTCCACTGCTGGATATAGGCCTCCCTCAAGCGTCGCCACACTGACCGGTCCTGTGCGTCCCGCAACCAGCGGATCCCCGCAACCTTCACCAGGTCATCGGTCGATGCGTATAAAATATTGTTTTAATTGCACAATATTTACTGTTGTTACTTTATATGGGCTTCTAAACCCCACACGAAATCTCTTAGGTCATCAGAAAACTTGTGACTTAAATGCATTCCACTACATTCTTGGATAAATCATTTACTGTCCAGGCTGCTCGTTTGTGGAATGCATTGCCTGACCCAATAAAACGTGCTAAGTCGTTGCCTGTCTTTAAAAAACTTATAAAGGAACATTACCTGACTCTGTGATCCTGTCCTTGTTTAAGCTGTATTGTTTTCTTGTTTGTTTATTTAGATTTTTGTATGTATTTATGTATCTATTTTAGTAGTTTGTTTTTAGTACCTACCTTTTAACCTACCTTTGTACTTAGTACCTAATACTTGTATAATTTGAAATTGGCACCAAGTGCAACCCAATATCATGTCCAGGCTATCTCTATCCATTCTAGGTTGCCTGAAAGAGATCGCAGAGCGCGATAAGGCCGCCTGTTGTATGTTTGTTTTAATTTTAATGTTTATTTTTGTATTGTCTTATCTTGGTGTACAATAAAGTATATAAATAATAGTTATTTATGCTACAAGTGCGGAAATCATCTTACGTACGTGTATCATACAACATTTTACTATGAATTGTGCGAAGATATAAATAAATTAATAAAATGGCGTTCAGCATATCCACAGATTAACTAATAGTTCCTCAGGCATATCTACTGCGCATGTGCGAATAGCTGTCACATCGTAACGCAATAAGGCATGAGCAAAGTATACGTTCTGCCAAACATATTTATTGAATATTTGGCACGGAGGAAAGCACGAAGGAAGCAAGAAGCTAGTAATAAATAGATATAAGAATTATAAGTAGTTATACTGTAAATTCTACATAAAATTTTTGCTTTTTATTTTATTAATATAAGTAGGTAATTCGTGAAACACCCAATAGTTATTTATGCTACAAGTGCGGAAGGTAGGTGATTTCCGATGAGTGGATAAATCGACACAAGTCGGAAATCATCTTACGTACGTGTATCATACAACATTTTACTAAGCATTGTGCGAGGAAATAAATAAATTAATAAAATGAAATTATTAAAATGGCGGGCTTATTCAAGCGCGTTCACATATCCACAGATTAACTAATAGTTCCTCGGGCATATCTACTGCGCATGTGCGAATAGCTGTCACATCGTCACGCAATAAGGCACGAGCAAAATATACGTTCTGCCAAACATATTTAATGAATAATTAAAATTAATTTATTGATCAAAATCTAAATCTAGAGTAATTAAAAACGCCTTAAATAAAGTATTAGTTTTATTTTACCTTTTATATGAATGATAATCTGTACAATTTTTTAAAACTTTTCTCAAATAATAAAAACTCTATGCGTCGGGCTGACGTTGGAATTAAAAATTAAAAAAATACAGGAAAGTAAAAAGCACTAGTGAAAAAAGTGACACTTTCCACACAGTTTGGCTGCTTGGAAAACCGCTCTTTTCGAGGTACATGCATTGTAAATAAATAAACATGTGTGCCAAATTTCATAAGTGTATGTATGTTTGTTTGTATGTACGTTTGTCCACGCATTTCACCGACAATACTTATCGGATCGTGATCATTCTTTTTTTATTGGATTAAGTATCTCTCAACATAGGGAACAATGTAAGATACATCAAAATCGGTTCATCAGTTTTCAAGATATGCAACATACAACCCAACCTTAGCGACATACAGCACGAATGAGTAAATCAAGTTGTTATGGGTATATTGCTAATCCTTTAGGTACCTTACTATAAAACTTGCTCACTTTTTAGTGATAGGGTACTAACACTAAAAAGATAGAAATAATTTTTTTTCACAAATAAAAAATACTTTTTACAAATTAAAATACAACCGACTTCCCTTCACTTTGTAGTATTTATATTTGGTAGTCGGTTGTTTTTTTTTTTTGTAAAAAGATTCTTTTATTTGTGTTACATAATGAACCAGTTATAAAGGCTAGGTACCAATAATGCCCAGAGTGAAGCCAGAATAGATTAACCCAATAACATTAAACTTAAACAAAACCGGTGGAATTAGAGTATACCTATGTGAACTGTTCACATCTGCGTACCCCTTTAGAGCGTACTAGTGTTATGTTATGTTATGAAATGGTGTAAACAATAAACAGAAATGCGATTGCAGCTATCCCGAGTGATTTGCCGTCATTTATTGAAGAGTTCTGATGTAAATCGCCGAAGTTCTTCATCAGATCTTGATGAAAATGGGACCACATGACAAGCACCAGCTTTCAAATAAAGAAAAAGAATTATCAAAATCAGTACACCCAGTAACAAGTTCTGAGGTAACACAATTAAAAACAAAACAAAAACAGTCGAATTAATAACCTCCTCCTTTTTGGAAAGTCGGTTAAAACAAACCGACTTCTAATGAAAAACACTAAAAAGTGCAAAAATAACTTTCGTTTTGGAAGTCTGTGTTGAAAAACGATTAAAACAAGAGGTACCAAAGAACGAATTCCAAAACGAAAGATATATTTCCACCTTTTAGTGTTTTTCTTTAGAAGTCGGTTTATTTTTTGTGAAAAGTTTTTTTGATCTATACCTATTGGATTCAAAGACCTTATAATTATTTCTTACTACTAGACTGTGCACCAAAAATGTTTGTATAGCTAAAATGAAATCTATTATCATACATCTAGGTTAGCTATTCCCTTATAAGCGGTAGCTAACCAAAAGCGGTCCTGAGCGAGAGGGTGCCCGCTGGTAGTGTGTCCTTGTCTCACATCTTGCCAGCTCAACTAATCATTGGGTTTGGTAGAAATGGTAGAAAATTTTATATTTTCTTTTTTATGTAATACCAAAACGAACGAATAAAAAATATATATAAATACGTTTCAAAGTCTATGAAACTTTGAAGCGTATTTAAATATTTTTACAGTTCCTTTAATTAATCAATTCATTGTATTTAAAAAAAAAACATTAATACTGAGTAAGAGTAGTACTTTTAAATGTTTGGGCCTGGTAATACTAAATGTAAGACCACCAGGTTGGAGTTTTTGGCGGGATTTTTTCGAGTGAAGTTCAGCGGCTGTTGATATTATTTGCAAATTGATTCCTAGTGGATATTGTGATATAAAATTGGTGTAGTTTTGTGTCTCAACTGTCTACGCAACTGGACAATATGTGAAATCATTGACAGAAGCAATCTCAGGATAGTGGAGCGGAGAATTTTATTGTAGTATTGACTACCTCCGCAAAGCTTACTGGGAAGGCTGACTCGAGACAATTTGCTGACAAATACTCCAAAAACCATTAGAATCTGTTACACCCGTATTCTAATGCATACTAAAGAATGTTAAAATTGCACTGAAGACGAGGCGGTATGGTCCAAGATCTTAGCCTGCCCGAAAAGGGCGAAAAAAAAGACCACCAGGTTTGCGGCGTTTTTGGTGGGTTTTGTTCGAGTAAAATTCAGCGGCTGTTAATATTATTCGCAAATTGATTCCTAGTGGAATAAAATTGGTGTAGTTTTGTTTCTCAACTGTCTGCTCAACTGGACAATATGTGAAATAATTGAGATCCTTTGGGTTATTTCAAAGCATCGTCTGAAGACTTTTTTTTCCTATCTATACGATGGGTCTTGAAGAATAAGACTTATGCAGACTTGGGATTTGAGGATTATTGAGTCCTCCCCGAATACACCATCGTAAACTGCTCAATTCCTCTTCGAGTTCGGTCATCTTATCGTCGGTCCGGAGTCCGGAGTGTGCGCGTGTGTTGCCAGGTCCTGTCGTCGGTATTTGTTGGGGTAGCCGGATCTCGTTCGGGATTCTTTGCACCCCTTGCCATACCGTAACCTAGACCGCTACCGTAGTCGAGGTTAGGCAGACTGCCGGGCACTAGGGGCTATGTTTTATTTGTGCTATTCATGGGGAGTGCTTTGCAGGCGGGTTGGCGATCCCAGTATGGTTGTTACAAATGCACAGAGAACGCTGCTGATCATTCTCTGGTTTGTCCCTTAGTCGCTTCTTAGGACACCAATGGAAAAACATGGGATGTCGAAATTCTGTACGCTCGACACCGACTCGGTAAGTGACGTAGATTCCAAAAAATATACACACATTTTTTTTTTCAATGAATTTGGTAGGTTTAGGTAGCGTTGTTAGGTAGCATAAATACATATATTGGGATACTTACACTATTGTTATTACAATCAATTTGTCCCGTGTTACGTTTGGTCATGGTCACCTCATTAGAAAGAGACACACTACCAACGGGAGCCCTCTCGCTCGGACCGGTTTTTGCGCCATAGTGCACAGTCTAGTAGTAAGAAGTATAAGGTCTTTGATTGGATTCGGCTTCTGATATGACAGGACGAATCTATTGTTGCATGTAATGTATGGTAACCTTATACTTATTGTTTATGATCTATCTTGTCGGTGGTCTGTCACTACATTGGTTTGTCATGGCTGTTCCGCATAAACCGAATTACTAGCTACACGTTGTTTTACTCATATATTTCAGTGGCGACGAGGATAAAAATTAGAAGCGTACTAAATAAAAAAATTATACAAAATGTCAATCGGCAAACTAACCGAGTTTAATGTAAGATCGGGAAATTGGACAATGTATGTGGAGCGCATGGAAATGTTCTTCAAGGTCAACAATGTTAAGGAGGAATTTTGGTTACCCACTTTGATTGCGGCGATGGGTGACGAAGCTTATGAACTTATTAGCAACTTAACAAGTCCGAGCAAACCGACTGCAAAAACCTATGCGGAGGTGGTGAAGGTTATGACGGATCATTTGCAACCAAAGCCGTCATTTATGGCAGAGAGGTACCGTTTCCGACAACGAAGACAAAATGCGGGTGAATCCATTTTACAATATATATCAGAACTGAAGAAAATGTCCAAATTTTGCGAATTTACGTCCGTATTGGAAGATAATTTACGTGATCAGTTAGTATGCGGGTTGCGAAGCGAGTCGATTAGGCAACGTTTGTTTACTGAAGAAAATCTGCAATATGCAAATGCCGTGAAAATTACATGCGCTATGGAATCGGCGGAGAGGGATGCAGCGGCAGTGGAACAAGCAGTCGGGAAGAATAGCGACTCGGGCGGTAGCGGTGATAACGTGGCTGGAGCGCTGCATGCGGTGATGGCGTCGGGCAGCGGGGGCCGCCGACGGCATGATGGATCACGCGGGCTACCGACGGCACGGAAGGTCACCGTCGAAGATTCAAAAAACAATTGTTCTGCTTGCAGGGCTTCGGATCACCAGAGGGAAGGTTGTAGATACAGTCGGTTTATCTGCGGTATGTGTAGACAGAAAGGACATCTACGTCGGGTTTGTCCGGTGCGTTCTGGTGGAAAACAGCCGAAGGACAGATGTGTCACCAATAACATGGTAGCACATGTTCAAGCAGCAGGCGAAAAAATAAATATTTATTAATAAAAACACATTAAATTTCTACAAATTATTGATTCTAAAATGGTAGTATACTTTTTTTTTAAAGAGGTATATGTTTTACAAATCTTCTTCCAGAAAAATCATAAAAATGATAAATAATTATTGATAGCATGCATCTCCTCTCTATCATCATCTCCTATCGATATTACTGTAAAATATTATCAAAATCCGTTCAGAAGTTTTTTGCGTGAAAGATCCATCTATCTTTACATCAATCCTCACAAACTTTCGCGTTTTTAAAAGTAATAGAACTTACGTCTAGAATTCTCAGTCGCATACAGTTTGTCGTAATCACAAGCATATAACAAGAGTAGTATCATCAGGACCGTTCCAATTATCACTTCGCTGATGCCAATATATTCTACAACAGGACGAAGTCGGGTCACCATCCCAAGTTTTACGGGTTTGAAGTTCTTCCCTTCATCTGGCATGTTAGTATTTACATTTGGTTTCACCTCTTCTTGGTTTGATATTTTTTCCGGCATATACTTATACGTATACAACGTTTGATCAAGAATCTTTTTGAAATCGAGTCCTAAGGAATTCTACATTTTGATTTCTTGCTTGGTATGGTCAGACTGTTGCAATATATCATTAGACTCTATATGACTTTAACGATATTCTTGGTAGCGATTGCTTTGTACCAAAAGATCTAATTTTGTATTTAAATGTCTGGTTGCACAAGTATTATCGAGGTTACGTTTTAATAAATTTTAATGACGTTGACAGTTTTTGGTAGCCATTGGTAACTATTTTACTCATTGTTAGTTTATCTTTCTGCAAGGTTGAAACTTTTGAAATAACAACCTCTTTGGCCGCGTTAAGCGCTTTGGTGAAAAAACTTTGGAGTTTTAACACTTTATTTTTAAAATCACAGCTATAAGAAAAACCTAAAGCTAATTCTCTTTAATATTTTCTATAATCCAGGGCAAGGCTTGAGCGACATCATAATCTAAAATGACGTAATGTTCAGATTAACACACATACTTGTTCGGTTTTGCCACCGAAAAGGTGATTAAACCTCGAAGGTACCGTCTTTTTCGAAATACATGCCGTCTCCACTGACGCCATTACAAGCTACAAAGAAATATTATTCAGTTTGCCGTTTGCGGCAATAGGTCAAACTAACTCATTAAACCTCTTATCAAAATTAAGCAAATAGTCGCTTAATTTCTTAAGCTTCACTTCGGAACAGAGCGGCTCTGCGTCACTTACGCGTGAAGGCGCTTGTATATGATAAGAAAAGCCACCAGGTTTTCGCAAGAATTCGTGGCGTTTGTACATAAGAACTGTGTATACTGCTCCAGTGCTAAACAATTAAAAATCTTGTCTGCGCTAGACTAGATTCGTGCCTAGGTCCGACAATTCTTATCGCGTTCATATTGAATTGGTTATGTACGGCACAAATTCTTGTGTAGGCCACTTCGGTCAAAAATAAACGTAGGCCAAGTGAATTTTCTCAGCGTGTACAAGTGGCCTGACGCCGCGACTCTGGAAATTCGCGGAACGAATTTATGTAACGTAAGTTATGTAGTTATGCGTGACGTACGCGTTCGAGACAAACCACTTTGATCCCACCAACCGCGGCACTTGCCGAGTGATTTGTCTCGAACGCGTGAGCGCCGCGTATTTCACGGCGCTAAAGATCTACTTACCGCCAATTTACAGTGTTCTGCGTCAGTGCCGCAGAGCTGCTCTGTTCGGAAGTGAGCCTTTAATCGGTCATTAAATCAACCAGTGCTTGCAGTCACATTAAACTTTCTTTGCGGGATTCGCCTCAGTTTAACCAGAGCCTTAAGGTAATACTGATCATATAATTGACTCTGGAGGGACAGCGCGTGCCAGGCATCAACAAAACAAAACTTACTATCTCTAGATCTACCACCACATACACAAATCTAGTTGATATCGAAAGTCCCTCCATCTGTATGAAAACCAAGTTTGCATTTTTTTCACTAACAATTAAAAAAAAAAATTACTTAACAATCAATGAAAACATTTCCAATGCCTCGGCCAACTTTTTCTATACATTATTTACAGCTCAATATGGCATAAAATAGAGCAGTGGTGGCCCAGTGGTATCGGCCGTGACTTACAAGTTGTAGGTCGTGAGTTCGAGCCCAGGTAGGCGCTTTACTTTGTGTAAATGTAAATTATTTCATCACCACTGCTCTCAAAACGGTGAAGGAAAACATCGTGAGGAAACCGGCATGTCCTAGAACCAAAAAAAAAAAATCGAAGACATGTGACATCCACCAACCCGCACTGGGCCCGCGTGGTGGATTGCGGCCCATTCCTTCTCACAGAGAGGAGGCCTGTGTCCCAGCAGTGGAACTATTAATAGGCTGATGATGATGGCATAAAAAGCTTCTAGATTTTTCTAGATTTTGGTGGATTTCCGGTGCCGATAGTGCTAAATGAAAAGCTCAGATTATGATCATTGGTCGTAACTTTACTCCATTTTTTGGCACGCGAAGTACATACACGTCGTATTTAAAATGAACCGTACATAGAATTCTGGATCTGATCTGATGCACGTCTACTGACTTACCCACTGGTACATTCAGTACTTTATTGTGTGTTCACCTCTCTTGTCCTCCAACTCCAGCTTACTATGACAACAATAATAATTATACAAGCACAGAATTATTAGTTTACAATAGCATTACTTTTACTTTACGTTTTTGACGCGGATGAAGTGGTGGGCAGCAGCTAGTATTGAATAACTTATGTTATAAGTTTTCTCATTAAATAAATTGCTTAGAGTAAAGAAAAGACCTACTCGTGCGTGTTATAACTCTATATTTAAGTAGAGTTAAGTTAGCAAGTAACTATAGTATTTCACAGGTGGGGTACTACAAAAGAAAATCAAAAGATCCACTTTGAGCAGATTTTTATTCTATCATTGTTTTATCAAGCAGTTTTGATTGTCGATCTAGTTCTTCATGATTCTGATCTGGTACTTTGTGTTTGAGTTTCTTGTCCGTTCTTCTCCATAACAAGCAACTTTTCCGAACGGACGGTAGAATCAATTATTATTACCTTTAAATTTATGACGTTCAAAACTGCCGCTTATTGGCCTAATTGAAATAAATAATTTTTTAGTGACTTTTTACCATTCCTGATTTTGGTCTCCTGGTAGTTTGAGAGTATTTAACTATTCATGATTTCAGTCCAGAAATTTTTTACTTAGTGTTTTTTCTCTCCTTGTTCTTTTTAAGTAAGCTAATCGGAGCATATAATTAAACGATTTATGAAGGCGTCAAGATTTAGGCAACAAACAAACAAACTAAGTCATTTTCGCATCTATAATATTAGTAAGGATGAGGAAACTTCAAAGACTTGAATAAAATATATTATGATAAAAAGTATAACCATTAATTAACCCAGTCGGGTAAAAAGCAAAAGATTTTTCGTGATCACGACCGCTGTGCCAAGAGCAAAGCAAATAGGAAAAAGAAAAGGTTTTTACGGATTATGAAAATTTTATAAATTCCTAATTATGTTAGCCTGAAACTTCTGCATCTTTCTTTTCAGTGACACGATGTAGAGTCTCATTAAGTATTTAATTTAATGGAGCTGACTGCACCGCCGGATTACGTTCGCTTGAGCTGCCCAGTGTGGATGTTAATGTATGGATGGTTGGATGGATGTAAGCCTTTATGCTCTACTAGGAGAAAATGTGGGAGTTCAGTCGGTGTTTCAAATGAAAACGTACTTGTGAGTTTGTAATGATGAGGATTATTTTAAAGATAGGTGGTGTGGTGTCAATCAGGTGTATATATGTAGGAGGAGTAGATCTTGAGGCTATGGCTGCGGACGAATAAACTTTTAACTCAATCATTCAGTTTTGTTTAATTGGCAACATTTAGCTTGTTATTCAAAATCTCAGTTTGATTTTATTCGATTGGCAACACTTAATTTCTCCAATGTCCAATGCTAGGGAAGGATTTGAATCCTAGAGGAAGGTGACACACAATTTGGAGGGAGCGACGCGGAGTCGCGGGTTGACTTGAGAGAACTTGGGAGAGACTTAAATAATGTCGTGATTATGTGTGAAAAGTGGAATTATTCGTGCAGTTGCGTCTAAAAGTATAAGGCTAGTGAAAGTGATTACAAATGGGCGCGTCAACTTGCTGCTAGTGATTGGACAATTGACTGTCTCTTAACGCATAAATTACCTACATTCTGTGCTTTGGCATGCATTTACCCACAGAAAGCCCACAATACCGAGGGTAAATTGATGATAGAGTCTGGCAAACGAAAGTAGACACTCGAATTATTTACAAACTTTTTATATGGCAATGCTTGTTAAGTACGAGTCCCTAACCAATAGCGCTGACATGCAGATTCCTTCGTGTTTACGTCAAGCGCATAGAAACTGCACCGATGACGTCAATCCAGCCACGAGCCGCCGACGCAGCAAAATTGAACATTAGCGTTAAGTTATTTTTAATAAGTAGACATTCATTCCATATTCTAACTTCGAATAGGTTTCACTAATTATATTGTAATAATTTCTTTTTAATTAAATTAGTATAAAATCATTTTGGTTTTTTTTCGATCCACCGTCTGCAGTTTACGTAATTGGCGCAGTCGGTAAGATACTCGCGGGCCGGTTCGCGAATTGCGTTAGAATCAGTTCATCACGATCGCGAGTCATCCGGGTGACTATCAAGTCGCATCACGAGTATCCTGAATCTACGGGAAGCTGCGGAGCCGTGTGGAGAATCCAGCCATCGATTCACGAAGCAAGACCAGAGATGAAATACATGTGAGTGCACCAGAATCTTTCTCGTGTTGCTTCCTTTCTACTCCTAGTTACTTTTATGTCCAAGATTTTTCATCACGAAACATCTCATCCTCGGGAACCTGCATCACGCCGACTTGTAGCAGATATTAGTAGAGATTTAGATAGTGAATTAGATTTAAATTTAAACAGTTAATTTGAAAGTAAAATGCCTTATGACCCTGATGTAATTTTCAAGGCCTTACGCATTGTGCCCGATTTTGACGGGAACCCAAATATTTTAACGAGGTTCATTAACATCTGTGACCGAATAGTCACTCAATATGCAAGCCCCGAGCCAGGTAGTGAGCTAGGGAATTTGTGTCTTCTAAATGGCATGCTAAACAAGATCACAGGGACTGCCGCATCCACCATCAACTCGAATGGAATTCCTGAAACTTGGGCAGGTATTAGATCAGCTCTTATAAATAACTTTTCAGACCAGAGGGACGAGACAGCTTTATACAACGACCTCTCGTTGGCAACGCAAGGTAACAAGACCCCGCAGGAATTTTATGATAAATGTCAAACGTTGTTTAGTACTATAATGACCTATGTGACGTTACATGAGACTGTATCAACGACTGTCGAGGCGAAACGGACTCTTTACAAGAAAGTTACTATGCAGGCTTTCGTACGCGGGCTAAAAGAACCTTTAGGCTCACGTATAAGGTGCATGCGTCCAGAAACTATAGAGAAAGCTCTAGAGTTCGTGCAGGAAGAACTAAATATAATATACCTGCAGCAGCGTAACGATATCCCCAGGGCTCAAACTGCTCAGAACTCACCTAAAGTTCTATATAAACCTTCTGTTATGCCTGCTATGCCATTCAACGCGTTTAATGTTCCGCGACCCCCAGTACCTAATTGGCCTGCTCCAGTAGGACAGCGCGGGTATCAATCTCAGCCTCAGGCTTTCAAATTCAATACGCCTGACCAGCATCAAAACCGTATGCCTACTCGAACTCAACAAATGTTCCGTGCACCATTACCTCAAAGTAACGTTTTTAAGATGCAACCCAGGAATAATCCACCACATAATCCGGGTCCGAGGCCTATGAGCGGTGTTCAACACTTTGTTCCAAGATCATTACCTTTGATGCCAGGGCATGACTGGCAGCGAAACGGGAATCCACCCCCGAATAACTATTTTAAGACGCGTGAGTTAAATTTGAGTGAACTTGCTTTGCCTGATAGTTCCTATTACTCTGCTGACTGTTACTATGAGCCAGTATACGACTATTACACAGACGGTAATGACTGTTATGTTCTCTATGACTACGACTCTAACACCAATATGACTGACACTGACTATAATTCAGCTGCCGGTAATCAAATAGCAGGTGTGGCAGAGCCACAGCCAGGCCTTAGCTGCGCTGATCAGAAACAGGACCAAAATTTTCAGTTGGACCAGAAATCCAAAGAGCAAAGATAGACGTTAATTTACAGACCCAAAGACAGTTACCCTATATAGAAATTTCTTGCCCTCCTCTAAAATTTCTGATTGACACTGGGGCTAACCAGTCATTCATAAGCCCCGAGGCTGTACAAAAGTTTTTCTACGACTATCCTCTCAATTATGACCCGTTCGAAGTCACCAACGTACACGGTGTTAGCAGAAACGAGTACTCTATAACACTACCATGCTTCGACGAGTTCAATGAGGCCGACGGTATAAAATTATTCATTTACCGTTTTCACGAGTACTTTGATGGCCTAATAGGATTAGACTTATTATCAAAATGGGAGGCTAAGATAGATCTAAAAGACTTTCAATTAGTAACTCGGACTGCTACGAACCAAATTAAAGTATATAATTCACGAAACGTTAATTTGTATGAGGATATTATCCCTGCGAAAAGTTCTAAATTAGTTAGAATACCTATCAACGCCACGGATGGCGATGTCTTAATTAACGAACAAGTTCTCTGCAATTGTATCATCCATGAGTGCCTTACCACTGTTTATAATAGTCGTGGGTACGTAGAGTTAGAAAATCCAACTTCTAACGATATTATATTCTCATTAGACCAGCCAGCTCATGCAGAACTATTCAATGCTGAGTGCACACAGCTGAATCAATCGAATCGCGTAGATGACGTACTATCGCGTTTGCGTACGGACCACCTAAATGCAGAGGAAAGAGCTAATCTCCTAACACTTTGCTCCCGTTACGCAGATGTATTTTACCTTGATGGAGAACCATTGACATTCACCAACAAAATCAAACATCGTATAAGAACAACAGATGAAACTCCCGCTTACACTAAGAGCTATAGATACCCTTCTATCCATCGGGAAGAAGTTAGGGACCAAATCACCAAAATGCTAGACCAGGGTATAATAAGACCTTCCGACTCTGCATGGAGCTCACCCATTTGGGTTGTTCCCAAAAAAACTGACGCTTCAGGGAAGCAGAAATGGCGTATCGTAGTCGATTTTCGGAAGTTAAATGAAAAAACGATAGACGACAAATACCCCATACCAAATATTAGTGATGTCCTCGACAAATTAGGGAAATGCCAATACTTTACGACCTTAGATTTGGCAAGTGGTTTTTACCAAGTGGAGATGGACCCTCAAGACATTCCAAAAACCGCATTTAATGTCGAACACGGGCATTTTGAATTCCTTCGAATGCCCATGGGTCTTAAAAATTCACCGTCCACTTTTCAACGGGTCATGGACAATGTTCTAAGAGGCCTTCAAAACAACATCTGCCTTGTATATCTCGACGATATCATAGTCTACAGCACCTCTCTTCAAGAGCATATGAATAATTTGGAAAAGGTCTTCCAAAGACTTAGGGAGTCCAACTTCAAAATTCAAATGGACAAATCAGAATTTCTAAAACTAGAAACCGCTTACCTAGGACACATTATAAGTAGAGACGGCATAAAGCCGAATCCCGACAAAATTTCTGCAGTTCAAAAGTATCCAATCCCAAAAACCCCAAAAGAAATCAAACAATTTTTAGGACTTTTAGGTTATTACCGGAAATTTATCCCCGATTTTGCTCGTATCACCAAACCTCTTACCCTATGCCTAAAGAAAGGTAGTAAAATTACTCTTAGTCCAGAATATGTCAATGCCTTTGAAACTTGTAAGACCTTATTAACTAATGACCCTATCCTACAATACCCAGACTTCAAAAAAGAGTTCAATCTCACAACAGACGCTTCGAATGTCGCTATTGGAGCCGTGTTATCTCAGGGACCTATAGGATCGGACAAACCCATCTGTTACGCTTCTCGCACACTTAATGACAGTGAGCTAAATTATAGCACCATTGAGAAGGAGTTGCTAGCCATAGTTTGGGCTACCAAGTACTTTAGACCTTACTTATTCGGTAGAAAATTTAAAGTACTGACTGACCACAAACCCCTTCAATGGATGATGAACTTGAGAGAGCCCAACTCAAGACTGACCAGATGGCGACTCAGACTAAGTGAATTTGACTTTACTGTAGTGTACAAGAAAGGTAAATTTAATACAAACGCTGATGCTCTCTCTCGAGTAGAAATACATAGTGAGGAAACAGATGAGATAAACTCAGTGATCGAAAATATAAGGAATCTCAGATCAATGATTAATAATCCATCGGAGGCACCACCTCCACCAACAGACCCTTTGACTGACACCAACCCATTGTTCAAAAGTACTGAGGATCTCAGATCTATCATTAATAACCCATCAGAAGCACCACTTCCACTAACAAACTCCTCGACTGACACTGTTCACACTAGTAATGAACATCCTATACTGGAAGTTCCCATCACAGATGAACCCCTCAATAAATTTCATCGCCAGATTTACTTTACTATAGTAGGCGACATAAAACGCCGACCTACAGTTACTAAACCTTTTGAAAATCATACGCGAATCGCGGTCCAAATTTCAGAATCTAACCTAGAGACTGCACTATTAATGCTATCAAAGAATACGTGAACCCTAAAGTCAAAACGGCTATCCTGATAAACCCACCATTAGCCATGTACAAAATAATACCCATCATACAAGACAAATTTAGAAGTTCCTCAATCAACCTAGTTCTAGCCAAGACAGAACTTGAGAATGTTAAAGAATACCTCCGACAACAAGACATTATCCGACATTATCATGACGGGAAAACGAACCATCGTGGTATAAATGAATGTCACCTAGCCCTCTCACGAAAATACTACTGGCCAAAGATGAAAGAACAAATCACCAAGTTTATTAACGAGTGTACCATCTGCGGTCAGGCTAAATACGACAGGAATCCAATTAGACCTCAATTTAATATAGTACCTCCGGCCACCAAACCACTTGAAATAATCCACATGGACCTCTTTACAGTTCAGAACGAAAAATACATAACGTTCATGGACGTTTTCACGAAATATGCCCAAGCATATCATTTGCGAGACGGAACCGCCATTAGCATTATTCATGCGTTGCTACTTTTCTGTACCCATCATGGTCTACCTATGACTATCATCACGGATAATGGCACCGAATTCACGAACCAACTTTTCTCTGAATTTGTACGGTTACACAAGATAACTCACCACAAAATTCTACCTCATAGTCCAAAGGACAATGGTAACATCGAACGTTTCCATTCAACGTTATTGGAACATATTAGAATTCTTAAGTTACAAAATAAAGACGAACCAATAGTTAATCTCATGCCATACGCCATTATAGCATACAACAGTTCTATCCATAGTTTCACCAAGTGCAGACCTTTTGACCTATTGACCGGACACTTTGACCCTAGAGACCCAATCGACGTAGACCTGACTGAACACATATTACAGCAATATGCGCAGAACCATAAACAACAGATGAAGCAAGTTTATGAAATCATTAACGAGTCATCTCTTTCAAATCGCGCAGCCTTAATTAATAGTAGAAACAAAACTCGAGAGCCCGAAGTAGAATATACCCCTCAACAACAAATTTTTATTAAAAACCCCTTTGCCAGTCGCCAAAAAGCTGCACCACGTTATACGCAGGATACAGTACTCGCTGACCTACCTATACACATATATACTTCGAAAAAACGTGGCCCCGTAGCCAAATCGCGGCTGAAACGCGTCCCTAAATCTAGCCAATTGTTACAGAATCCTGATACTACTGACAGTCCAAGCGACACACCCTCAAGAGATAAGACTTGAGTCGTTAGACGATGGACCGGGACTCCTACCATACAGATTAGGACCGACCAGACTAACTACACATTATCACTCATTCATACAATACATTAAATTAACCGACATCGAAGATAAAATTAATTCCGTACAGACGCAACTAAAGACTTTTAGAACTAAACTCACTAATGAGACCTATATGATTTATGAATATCAGATCGAATATCTTACAGACAAACTTAGTAAGGTACTACAACAAGTAAAATCTTTGGAACCTGTTAGAGTCAAAAGAGGTCTTGTAGATAGCCTTGGGTCCGTAATAAAAAGTGTTACGGGTAACTTAGATTATCTTGATGCCCTGAAGTATGATGAGGCTATTAAAACTCTACAAAATAATGAAAATAAAATAATTTCAGAATTCAATAACCACATCAGCCTTAGTAAAGAATGGATGTCCCAACATGGTACCATACTTGAGCAAATAACAAAAAATCAAGAAAAAGTTAACTCAACGTTAGAACTACTTCTTGAAAAGAGTGCCTATACAGATTACAGCTTAATAAAATTCGCGAAATTTGCCCAAATTTTAGGAATAATAACCAATAATGTAGAAGATTTAATGTTAGAGATAATTAGGTTAGAAAACATAATGGCTTTCATAAGGGCTTCTAGCACCCATCATTCTATGATTGATATAGAAGTGTTAAGATCTATGATAGATAGGCTCAAATCCATATATAATCAGGATCAAATCCTAAATTTAGAGTTAAGAGAATATTATAACCTAATAAAACCAGGTTCTTATTTTATTGAGAAGAGAATAGTAATAATATACAGTTTTCCCATTGTCTCTAAAGACATTTATGATTTATACAGACTATCCATTGTACCCAATAAGAAACAACTTGCCCTTATTCCTTCCTCTCCCTATATAGCAACAAACGAGAAATCATTCGTGTACATAGAGGCTGAATGCCCGAAGTACAGCAGCATTCATCTCTGTGAAAAGAAGACAAGTCATCAGATCCGGACGAAGCCTGATTGCATCCAGGAGCTCATCATCAACCAAGGCCTAAGGGACACCTGCCAATTCACCAAGATCTCACTCTCCAAGCAAGCAGTAGAAAAGCTGGATGATCAACATTACGTTGTCTCTCTGCCTCAACCTACTAAAGTACAGCTAGCCTGCAGCAGGAAAGACTTCAACATTCTACAAGGGAGTTACCTCGTCACCATACCCATGAACTGCTATCTGGAAACACCCGAATTCACCATCATTAACGACAACAATGAGATAAAAGGACAGCCACTCAAGTTATCAAAAATCCCATACAACGACATGAACCAGACAGCTGATTCCACTCACATCATCGGCTTCAAGTCAGTCAACTTAGAAGAACTTCACAGCATCCAGAACAAAGTATTGATGGAAAGCCCTATCCAGATTGACAAGACTCCGCCGGTTGTCTTATATCATACAACCATACCGTTCTACATCATCGTACTATGCACAACCATATTCATCATCTTGGTTATAATCCGAAGATACAAATGCTGGAACCTTAGAGCAGGAGATAATGAGAAGAAACCAACTCTTCCTATGCATACATATGAAGATGTAACCAGAAAACGAGATGAAGTCCCAGCAACATTTGCACTGAACATGATCAAATAGTTGCTGTTCTGCGGATGGAGGTGTTAAGTACGAGTCCCTAACCAATAGCGCTGACATGCAGATTCCTTCGTGTTTACGTCAAGCGCATAGAAACTGCACCGATGACGTCAATCCAGCCACGAGCCGCCGACGCAGCAAAATTGAACATTAGCGTTAAGTTATTTTTAATAAGTAGACATTCATTCCATATTCTAACTTCGAATAGGTTTCACTAATTATATTGTAATAATTTCTTTTTAATTAAATTAGTATAAAATCATTTTGGTTTTTTTTCGATCCACCGTCTGCAGTTTACGTAATTTGCTATACTAATGTCAACCTCAGTTTTCCAAAACAAGATGGCGTGTTGTTTTGATTTGTTTTGGTCTTGATAATAGCATTTATTCAGTGAAAAATTAATAAAACAATTAAAAGTGGATTACGGGCGATGTTGTTTCGCATGATGTCTGAATATAAAGAAAAAACAACAAGAGAAAGACGCCGAATTCAAACAAAAACAAGGTTGTTTATGTGTGGTGTTAGATTTGATAGGTAAGTATGACGCAAAAAAATTGATACTTTGTTTTAATTCGTAATTACTATTGATGCAAAAACTATTTCTCTCTTATTATTCACATTAATTTTATAATAAGTTAAACACCTTCATCATAATGCATTATGGCTATTTATTATACCATAATAAAAGTTGCATTGTAATTTTAACATTTTTTTCTTTTACAGAAGATCTGGAGAATGTAGCAGGAGTTAATGAGATATGGAAACTATTAAAAACTTACGCTATAGCAGAAAGATAGGATAAGAACACTGAACCAGCACTTTGGTTAAAGCTAGCAGAGGAGAGTGGAAGAAAATGACTGACCATGTCATACAATGATTAAAAAATATACATTGAAAGGGACAGAACAGCAGAAAATAAATTCTAAAGTTTCATGATTAATGTACAAAACAGCGATTCCAGTGACTCTAATGAATCTATGCACTTTAAAGTCTTAGATTCACATTTTGATTATGGTAGTGAATAAACCAAAATTATTATAGAAAACAGTTTTTTTTAATTCGGATTTATAGATACATAATATCTAAAGTATTGCCTGCCTAAAGTACCTGTAGTATTTTTATTCAGCCGAAGTAATATTAATAATTCTAAAGTATCAAATTTGGTTATTCCAAGTATTTCATATTTTTTTGGGGTTGCTATGCTGAGATTTTTAAATTTGCCGCGCTTTTTCAGTCTCTACTTTCGTTTGCCAGACTCTAGCCCTTCTGTTTGCGACATATACAAGTTTCTTATGTTTTGGTTGTAGGTTCAAAAGTACTGTGCTGTGTGTAAGTGCTTGTATTGTATTTGAATTAGTTGGTTTGCGAAGATTATGGTTGTTGCCGTACATTGTTATAATAATAATGTGATGATTCAATGATAAAATATAAATGGCTTGGTTTAATTTAAGTTGCACTCTCAAAAAGATGGTATTATTGTTTGATTTATGTAGCAATGTATATGACTATTTATATCCGCAATAAGATAAGTTGCTTAGTTCCCAGGACGACAGTTTGTCGCTGGGTGACCGCTCGTCCTCTGTTTGCAGGGACATTGTCGCAACAATGTAGGTTTGCGGCACCTCTGTGTCGACCTACCGATGATTCCAAAAAGAATTAACATCATTAATTAGGCAAAAAAAAGGAAAATTCTAGACTGGAGCTATAAAATACGTAAGTATTCCGAAGTACAAAGAAAACACCAAAGAAATAGGTAGACTAAAAACTAATTCACCGTCACAAGAAACGCCTGAGGAATCTTTAATGCAATAAGTTGCTTAAATATGAATATGAAATGTCTGAGGATTGTTGTGGCAAACGTTTTGGATTCTAAAATTAAATCTAAACAATATGTTTGCTCTTTCTGTTGGTAAATTTACTAGTTGGTATTCAAAACACTTATTTATAGTCAGTATTTCAATTATTTTCTAGCCTTCGTTTTTAGGGTTCTGTACCTCAAAAGGTAAAAAAGGAACCCTTATAAGATCACTTTCTTGTCCGTGTGTCACCACCGATTTTCACAAGAACGTGTGGCGGGGAAGTTGAAAATTTGACCAGATACAAATCTGTGTGGTCTATAGTCCCTATCTATAGTATATATAAAAGAAAGTCGTGTTAGTTACTTCACTTATAACTCAAGAACGGCTGAATCGATTTAGCTGAAAATTGGCAGGGAGGTAGCTTAGAACCAGGAGAAGGACATAGGGTAGGGTAGGGTAGGGTAGGGTAGGGTAGGGTAGGGTAGGGTAGGGTAGGGTAGGGTAGGGTAGGGTAGTGTAGGGTAGTGTAGGGTAGTGTAGTGTAGTGTAGTGTAGGGTAGTGTAGTGTAGGGTAGGGTAGTGTAGGGTAGGGTAGTGTAGGGTAGTGTAGGGTCGGGTAGGGTAGGGTAGTGTAGGGTAGGGTAGTGTAGGGTAGCGTAGGGTAGTGTAGGGTAGCGTAGGGTAGTGTAGGGTCGGGTAGGTTAGGGTAGGGTAGGGTAGGGTAGTGTAGGGTAGGGTAGGGTAGAGTAGGGTAGGGTAGTGTAGGGTAGGGTAGGGTAGGGTAGGGTAGGGTAGTGTAGGGTCGGGTAGGGTAGTGTAGGGTAGGGTAGGGTAGGGTAGGGTAGTGTAGGGTAGGGTAGGGTAGTGTAGGGTCGGGTAGGGTAGGGTAGTGTAGGGTCGGGTAGGTAGGGTAGATAAATGTTTGGTCTTTTTATGGCAAAACAAAGTTTGCTGGGTCAGCTAGTTAGGTGATAAAAATCAAGGTCCAGAGTCAACACGATAAAAAGATATGGACAAATTTAGATTTTCGCGAAAACTTGTAAGTACCAAAATTTATCTTAATTTTCAACTTTTTTTATTTTTCGGATATTTCCCTTTACTCGTGCTGTAAGACCTTGATTTTAACCAAAATTTACATTTCTAGGTCAATCGGAAGTACCCTATAGGTTTTGGGTCGAAAACCTATATGGTAGTTCCCGTAGACCTAGTTACCTATTTATGTATTAAAAAATACATCAATGTTTATGTTGGTGAATGTAGCTGTTTCTCGGAACCCTCGGTGCGCGAGTCCTACTCGCACTTGACCAATTTTTATTTAACCTATCTTGACTTTGCATATTTTGGTTTATTTATTAATATGTTACGAGAATTTATTGTACACCACAGCCAGGGGCTCGTGCCTAAATAATAACAGCCGCACGGCTCGATCTTCAAGGTTAAGCAACGCTTCTGATCGATTCGATCGATCGATTATTCTGCACAGTACGTCTAGAAAGAGTCGAGTATGAGAAGCAGACAAATTATATTCGTCTTTGTAGAAGAAAATATAATGATGCCAACATACGCAATTTTAGGAAACAGGCATTAGAGACTGACTGGAGCACTGGTATCAACACTTTTATTGGTAAATTGAAATATATGCACTCTTCAATCTTTAAAAAGCACAAAGTAAGAGTACAAGTTAATAGAACTAAACATTTCTTCAATGGATCACAGACGGAATAAGAATAGCTAGCAAAGTAAAACGTTTTCTAAACACAGTTGATAAGACGCAAGGTGACAGTTCGGTTGTTGACTATAGAAACAAGTATATTAGAATATTAACTTTAAAACTTTCGCGTTTCTTATATATAGGAAAGTGGTAAGTTTCGAAAAAGAAATAGCGTAAGAAAAGAAATAGAAATGGCATCAGATTCTAGTAGGATGATTTGCAAAATAGTTAATCGACAACGCAATGCGGCTAAAAACCTTGACAATGACCAAATTATTCTTAAGATTGACAACACTATTATTGAAAATGCTTTAGACGTGGCTAACATATTTTCAAAAAGATTAACAGTGTCCGTCTAAGTGCGTGTGATCAAACATTGGCAATCACATATCTGACTGAAAGTGTCAGCAGAGTAGATTCTAACATGAGTTTTGAGGCATCCACACCCCTAGAAATTTTCAACATAGTAAAAAAAATCATTTTATAATGATTGCCTTCGACACGGTGGACCATGACATTTTGTTGGCCAAACTGGAACATTACGGTATACGGGAGAATGTCCTAAAGCTATTTAGCTCATATCTACACAACATACATCAATTCATAGAGATAAAGTCGGTAGTGGATGGAGAGGAGAAAATATTTAACTCGAATCTAATGACAGTATCTCGTGATGTCCCTCAGGGATCAGTTTTGGGCTTAATCTTTTTCATTATATTTCTTAAAGATCTAATTGAGTAAATAAAAAAGCATATATTGGACACGAGTCTTAATATTTTTGCAGATGACACTAATGCAATTGTGTCTTAACAAATCATTTCACCAAACGTTTATTGTCTGAAGATTGTTTGCTGTAATAAATCATTTGATTAAAGACCGAATACCATAATGACATTATACTTGGTAATATTTTGCCAAGTAAAAATTAGACTAAATAAAAATATGCTTACTAAAATCATTCGAAATATTGCAATGGTATAAAAAAAGGTTGCTAAAATTTGTTTGGGTAATGAAATTTTGTCAAAATCTTTTTGGCAAAACGGCAGGATCCCCAATACAACCAAAATTAAACGTGGTTCTTCACAGGCCCAGATACCTATCAGTCTTTCTATTCAACAAGTTAACCTTAGAATTTAAACGGATAAATAGCACTAACTTTTTTGAAAACAAACTCAAATCATATTTATTGAGGAAGGGCTACTACAGTGTCGATGAGTTCCTGGATGACAAATGACAACCACTATAAGATTATAATTATTTTTATTTGGATTATTATTTTAAATTTGTGTCATAATGTGACATTTTATAATTTTTTCTTAGACATTTAATTTATAATTTTTTCTTAGACATTTAATTTATTTTTATTTAAGAATTTGTGACATATTATTGAACTTTTTATAATTTTGTTTATATCATTGAATTTTTTATTTGGTTAGAATTATTTTTGTATGGATTATTATTTTAAAATTATAATGGTATTTGCGACATATTTATTTTTTTTCTTTGACATTGATTTTTAATTTTTCTTAGACATTTAATTTATTTTTATTTAAGAATTTGTGACATATTATTGAACTTTTTATAATTTTGTTTATATCATTGAATTTTTTATTTGGTTAGAATTATTTTTGTATGGATTATTATTTTAAAATTATAATGGTATTTGCGACTTATTTTGACATTTTTAATTTTTTTCTTTGACATTGATTTTTAATTGACTCGAATTGATGTAACTTGTATAATTATTTAGGATTTGCGACATAATATTGATTTTTTTATAATTTTATCTTTTTCATTGATTTTTAAATTGACTTGTATTTTTGTTCCGGATTATCATTATTTATTTGTTAATCTATTATAATCACTACCTAATGTTTTTTTTTAATTGACTGTATCTATTTTATAATTTAATGTTTATCTCTGACTTTTTAATTTTACTGTTAATTTAATCTATTTGTGGTGTTTGTAATTTTTTTTACGTATTTCAAATTTCGACACAATGTTCGACATATTTTTATGAAATAAATTACTTATGACTTATGCTTGACGAGGTCGGTCCTTGGATGGGTGACCACATACCAAGTTTCCTCTGTGCCTCGAAAAGCACGCTAAACCGTTGGTCCCGGCTGTCATTTGAAGATCGTTACGGGTAGTCAGCAGCTTGAGATCTGACACCAGTCTTACCAAGGGGTATCGTGTTACCCAGTTACTAGGTTGTGGAGGTCAGATAGGCAGTCACTCCATGTAAAACACGTGTACTCAGCTGAATCTTTTTCTATAAGTAAGTCTAGTATTGTAAGTCTTTTTCTACCTTGATTATCCGTCCACCACCTTTATATGAATTTCGGCCAAACTGAAACAAAATTGTGAAGCTATAAAAAAAATCACACATTGAGAAACACAATTGAACCGCGTAAATTCGCTCCCAAATGAAAAGCAAAATGTGCAAGCAAAACTAAACCATATCCAAGAATAATATTACGTTCTGTCTACTCAAATACGCGTCGCTTTTAAACACCTCAAAGCCTTGTTCTGTTGTATAAATAGTATTTACTGTAATACGAATCTACGTTACGAAAGTGGAAAAGCTTACGAGTCCCACAAAAACGAATAACCACTATGCATAGAAATATTCCGTACATATTGGACCGGAAAACAAACCAAGAAAATGATGATAACATTTCCGTATATAAAGCGGTACAAAAAATATGTGCCACAATCACGCTTTCCTAATAGAATTTGTAAATTATTAGCCAATTGGTTAGCCACTATATGGGAGATCCAATATACAGTAAGTTAAGATTAAAGAATGACGACTAAGGGAGTGATCAGCCGGATGGAAAACGGGGCGTTTTAGCAACCCTCCCCCCGTCTTTGCAATCAGCAACATTGATTCTGGTTAACTTTTAAAGTTCCGTCGCTTACACCGATGTGAACACAAAAGAAGCTTATAGCGGTAAAATGTAGCTAGATTGATAGATTTGAATTTCTTTTACAATGTCGCATTTTTCTTCCTTTCTTGTAAGTTCATCTACCTTTATAATGATGACTTCTTTCCTTCCTTCCTTCTTTATGAAGTATCATTGTCTTGTAATTTACTTTCTTTACCTTCATCGTTTCAGGGTGATGTGGTAATATTAAACTCATGGTGAAATTCTTCAACTTCGATATTTATTCATTCACAATATAAAGATCTTTGGATCAAGACCAGTGACATTCTATAAACGAAGGCGTCTCGATAGTTATTGGTAAAATTTCAAAAATGGCAAGCGTTATCGAAGTCACAAGTGATAAATCCTAAACATTTTGGCCTTTTGACAATTGCCACCGCTTATAGATTAATAACTTTATTTGTTTGTCTACGGCCTCTGAACAAAGCCAATCAATAGTTTTTACTTAATAAACTGATTAAGGTTTGTAGCTGAATCCTAATCCTAATTGCAATTTTGATGACGCTAACCTAGACACAGCCTTCAGAATTGAATATTTATATTAAAATCCAAGTAAACAATGAAATCCTTTATAATAATGTCACTACGACGTCTATACATTTTAGGTAAATATTTTACATGAAGGCTTTTCCGGATTATATTTCCTGCTCTGTACATTTATTCTGAACACCGATTTTCTCTCCGTTTGTTGAAATTCCATTTATTGAAATTGTTTTTCACACACACATGAGATATTTGTTTTAAAATTATTGCGGTACGAAGAAAATATTGGATTTGGGTCAGACAGGTCTTCTGTGAATAAATATTGTGAAATATAAGTATTCAATTTTGTATTCTCTTTATGTTTATTTTACATCTCAGGAGACAAAAAATCACAGTTGTAACATCTGTTTTTATTTATGTAGCTTCTTCTATCGAATAGTCGACACGATATATTATTTTTCTTTCATTTCAACACGGATCGATGACGCGTAGAATCGTATTAGTAGTTATGACAATTATTTATTCTTAATCGTTATTTTCTTGTTTAACTCGCTGCCTTATCTCATAAGACATAATTTTTTCTGGTTATCGAATCTCTCCATCTTGTAATTGTGTTGTCTTGACTCCTGTGTTCTTCCTTAACCTTTTCAATCCATTTTTATTGATATTGATAGCTCACTTTGTCCGCTATAATGTTATTGAAGATGGAGTACGCTTGTCTAGAAGTACTGAGCCTTTTGGCACAGAAATTTAAATATTTCTGTTTTCATTTTTATTAAATGTTTCGTTAATATTCGCATTTTTTTCTTTCACTCTTAAATTGACTCTCAATTCACATTGGTGTAACAGCGTCCTCCACTTACTACCCACAATGTAGGCATTTCAATCGATTGCCACCTTTCTTTGGCGGCATTGAGGCCAATTTGTCTATATCTTGAGTCAAACCACTCGGATGAATTAAATCCGCGAAAGGAGCCATTTTTAGAACTTTTTATCGCTTACGAGTATTATGTCCTTAAAATGATATTTCATTGGTTTTATTGAGAGATTCGCATAATGTTGAGGATCGTAGCACGTGGCGTTCTTCTACTGTTTACAAATGTAGAATATGACTCTTTTGATAGCTTTTGTTCCACCTTATTGTCTTAATTAGAATTTTATTAAACCTTTAAAGATTTAGACATTGAATTTTAGAGTCAATTTGAAAGAGGTTTGCTTTAAGCGCCACTGTTTAGAATTAGGCTATCCCCCTATTTCTGAATAAAAAATGTGAAGTAGAGTATTCGTGAAACTCTTCTTTAACCTGAAAACTATGTTACTATGTCTAGGTGGTTTGACACGTTCTTTACTTCAAGTTCGCAATTAAAAAACCTTTGGTTTTACGGAATATCTTTGACCAATAATTTATCAATGTTACGAGAAGTATACCTTTGAAAAATTATTTTTAGGTAATTAAACATCGCGTTTTTTCAATATCACCTACTATTCAAACAATATTGTCTCCCACTGGTATAACATCATAGTGATTCAAAACAGATTGTACCTTATAATTTCCACAGCACTTTACGGCACTCGCTAACCCATCTCGACTCGAGTTAGTTTCAATTAGCTGTCGAAGTTTTCCGAGCCAATTACTACTTTAATCATAAGTAGCGGACCAGACCACGCATTATACGAGCAGCAGATTCTTTATTTACTTTGATTTATAGTAAGAATGGGATGGTTTAAGTTTCTTTCTCTTGCTCTATTTCTGGCATGGCATCATTTAAAAAAATAGCAACTTTTTTTTCATATTTGTTTGAGCACGCTGTATATGTTTTTTCTACAATTTGAGTAGATATTCTCTTTGAAAAACTATTTAACGATAAATTTTCTAACCTCAATATCTTTATAGTATATCCTAGTCTCTCTACACTCTACACCATTTTGACAATTGTCAAAATCATTCAAAATCATTCATTTTCTTTTAATATTTTGTTTATTTAAAATTTTAAATAGAGATAGATACTTTTTTTATAAAAAAGAGAAGAACTTTACCCAGCAGGGGAACATAATAGGTTAATAAGATAGATAGGTAATTTATTTTAAAACACAATACGGGAATGGCAGAATTTTGAATCTAGAATTTAACATAGATTCCGTAAGAAGTACCTAAATATCCCATCACTAGACTTTCTTAGACTATAAACTTTAAGCCTGGTGTATTCGCGTAGTGTTAACAGTATAGTAACTGATTGTATTGTATTGTAGTACTGATTGTAACTAAACGTTAGTACTCTATCGTGATACTATACCGTTAACTTTACCCGTGTTCACCAGGCTTAAAAGTTAGTTTGAACTCCAGCCAATGAAGCAGGATGACAGCGCATAAGTTATATAATGAACAATGTGTTGGAGTGTTGAACGAACTAAGACAGTAAGGCAGGTATCGACTGAGAGTTTTCCAGTTTATCCACCAAGTTGTTAACAAAGTCTCACACCGCATCCTCGGTTGAGATACCTGTACGAAATCCGTATTGTTTTGGAGATAAAATATGATTTTTGCAAGGAATATTTTCAGAGAATTATTAAGAATACGTTCTATATACCTTTTCTTGGTAATGTCGGTATAGGTTGCAAAATCTATGATAGTTGGAAGTCTATAATTTGTTTTACGATATGTAAGTTGTTCTTCTAAAACTTCAGGGTGTTGTTGTGTATGTTTATGCATCATTATCAAAAATTCATGATTTTTGAAGTGAAAACTTCTTTAGCCACGTTTGTCGATTTTTGGTAGAGGCAATACTTGTGGGTTCTCGTCACACATGCTGATTTGCTTGCGTCACCGACATTCAAATGTGATCGCGTCACTGACATACTAATGTCAAGTGTTGCACCAGTAAAAACTTCAAAGCAGCCTGTTTATTACTAGCGACAAGTTGTTCCAAAGACTAAAGTTTGTGAACTGTCGACTGCCTATTTTTTAATTTAAATAAACTTCCTTTGATGCGTCATTTGTACGGTATAATCAAAGGAGCATATGAATCTCATTAACTACCTGCCCCAATTAGGCCCGATGAAGTCTTCAAAAGCTCGCTGCTTTTATCATTCTTTGCTTCCTTTCACGGATTTGTTTGACAGTGACGTGAACCAGATTCTGTGTGGCACATTGCTTTTAAAAGAAAACTTTTCTAATTAATAAGAAGCCAAGAAGCTCGCTGTAGGCATAGCCTGATCAGAGGGGGTTCTCTGATCAATTACAAAGCGACTGCAGAACCACTAAACAAACGATGGTTTATCTCTTGACCTGCTCTTATGTAAACACACATGCACCATATCCATATCGACGTGTCTGAGTATTCAAATAAAATAGGAAAATTTGAATGAATTACAAATAATCATCATCGCATCGAAAAAGAAAAATATGAAAATCATCATTATTAAATAAAAATAATCCAGGAAATCTGGCAACAGTCTTACCAACGAGTATCGTGTTACCCCAGTACTGGGTTGTGGAGATTAGAGAGGCAGTCGCTCTATATAAATTACTGGAAGTTGGCTGCAACTGGTTAGACAGGAAGCCGTCTCTGGCATAGTTGCGAAAAGGCAAAGCAGATTGATTGAGGTACCATCGGTAGCAAAGTAATGATCGTCGCGTTTCTTCAAAACATACCAACGCAAAAATGTATGTGGCATAAAATAATTTTCGGTGAATTATTAATAAAGAATTCTTATCTAAGCCACAATAAAGCCATTGTGACTGTCATTTCGCAAACCAGGCGCGCAACGGTCCCCTTATCTTTACATCCATTAAAAGTTTAATTTCTACCCACAGAGTAATTATAACTCAATATTGCCTTTGCGACAGGCCCCAAGAATTCAAATTTGATAATAAAACTTCAGAAGTGGACTCGATCACGTAGATTTCTTTGGTAGTTCAAGAAATTGAAGATTTTTACTATGTAACCTTTGGCAGCATTCTTATTGGCGCCCAACAAGCCAGTCCCGTGCTGGGCGCCAGTAAATATTGATTTATGAAATTAAAATGAACAACTTATTAGAAAAAGAGAATCTTATTAATTACTGAGATGATTCGTTAATTACGTGGTGGTTTGTTTGGATAACAACTATTGATTTTGAGTCTAGACTGAACTCAACTAATTGGAACTTTGTAAAGTGCTGGTCTTTTGACTCATACGTCTCCTACGTAATTCTAAAAAATAAGGCTATTAGTTGCTTAGTTTATTTTCAGGCTTCACAAAAGTGTGCCTTTGAGATTTTACCTGAAATTCCGCTAAAGTTATAGCGGTAAACTTTGTTATTTAGGAAAACGACTCCTAGTCTAGTCACAGCCTATAAGGGTTTCTAAAACCATGCGACCCGCAAACCTCAAGATGTCACTCCAAATATTTCAGATACTAACGCGACATAAATAGATGCCCACATGACAGTATCCTTGAATTATTCAAGAGCCAAGATACCATTAATATGAAATATTCCGTAGTATTCAATAATCCTTCTGACGGAATATCGACAAGCAATGTCAAATGAGAAATTTGATTGGTTCATAATAAAGACAGATATATCTACATAAAAAATATAATATTTAATAATAAAAAGACCTCGATCAATCGAAAGGGCCTACCGGAAAATATATTTGTGTTCCTGGTCTTTTTATGGAAAGGTTATTTAATTTACACACTTCGTTTTTCTATAGTAAGGAATTGTAATTTCAGATTATAGTTTGCAACTTTCCAATCTCTGGTTTTTAACGATCTATTACTTGTTAGATTTTTCCTTCATAACTATTTGTTTAAATATCTATCCAAACTTCGCTTCATTAATTTAGTTTAGAAAAATGTTGAATATACTTATGTTTTTCTGCTTGCATCGTTTTATGCTTTTTTGGAGTTGTATCTTTGTCCAAATCAATTCAGACTACGTGAAAGATAATCTGAGATGCAATCAGAGCACCTTTAAACATATTTAGTTGCCTTTTAAACTTGAAAGCTGGTAACTAAGCCGGCCAAGTGCGAATCGAACTCATCATTACAATTACCAAAATACATAATTAGGTAACATATCTAGTTCAAGTTCAAAAACAATAAAAGCACCGAACATTGCTCTAACGTAAAAACAAACTGGATTGAGGGACAGAAATAACTTTGCCGTTGGCAAATTGTTGTCCTCATGTATCGACATAGAGATTTATTTTAGATTTAGTTACATATTTACGGTTTCGTATTGTTTTCATAATTTATGCTGTAAGACCTTTCCTGCTAAATTTCACTACAAAGATTTTGCGAGTTTTGCAAAAAATTGCTGCGCGAATCTAACTTGGACTTGCCCGGTTTTTACCTGTCGAGTAATGTTTAGACTTTGAAATGATTACTTTGTCTCCAGGTGTGAACCCTAAAGAGCTTCGTGACACAAAGACCGGTGTGTTCGTGGGAGCGTGTTTCTCGGAGTCAGAGAAGACATGGTTTTACGAGAAGATGCAGGTCAACGGCTTCGGTATCACTGGGTGAGTTTACATATATCTAAGGCCACATAATACGACACCTGTATTCCCCAAAGAGTTTTTAGTAATATAAATACTAAGTAATATTTTTTCAATATTTGGCAAGCCTTTTATCCTAGCCTAGCCATCAAACGGGCAAAAATCTAGACTCCCCACTACTACTGAGAAACTCCAAATAGATAAATTCGGTAACTGCAATGGGACCCTGAAAATTGGAAGAGGTACATAAATGAATATGTCGAAAAGTCCTCATCGATCCAACGTGTGCAAACTTTACCTATATTTTCTTAAAACCATCATAATTTTGTTCAAAAGATTGTAATACGTTGATTGATAAACAGAAACACTCTTTAAATATATCCTGTGATTCAAAATTATGAATTACAAAATTTATCGTTGAAAGAAATACAAAAGGAACTAACAAAATGACTGTCATAAAATAACTTTGATAAGTTTTAAACGCTTTGTCCCCGTGAAGCAAATGTAGTAATGAAAGCTGAATTTAGTTGAGGCGTAAAGTTGCATTTAACCGCTTTAGCCGATGGTTCCAGCGATTATGCTAAAATGAATTTAATAGCTGTGAGCGAAAGTTTAATAGTTCCGATAAATTTTAGAGAGTAAAACGATTATTGGGTGAGAATATTTTGAGATGTTAGGATAGAAGCAAAGTATGATAACTGAAAAATAGCGATAATCGAATAAAAGGGTCACAGAAAATAGAACCCCCTCCTTTTGGGGAAGTCGGTTAAATACTAATTAATAAATAGCAAAACTCTTTTCTAGCTAGCAAGAAAAACTTCGCAAATCCCAATAACGTCGTAACCAGCAACGACTTTGTTAACTGTAAATGAAAATCTTTTTTAAGGGTATGAAATGGCTAGTGGGTAGTAGAAGTGGTTTTAAAAGGCATAGTTGGGTTTTATTTTTAATTCTTTAAAGCTGGTTTGAGCATAATTTCATCTGCCAAAAGAAGGTAGTAATTATACATGCTAAGAGTAAGTTTAAAATTCACAATATTCAGGAAAGCGATTGAGGAGTAGCATTAAACGCAATATTGACATCAGAGCAACACGTTATTGCTTCGCGCGGTTTCTGTGGAGTGGGATCGTAGTTTCGATCATAATAATATTTGATGGAGTTCTCTGAGGGCTAGTAGTGTCTCGGTTTTGACATACTGACTTATATGATCTAGCATTGTAAGCTTTATTGTTATATCATCTCAATAACGCTAGGGAGATGAATCAGAAAAAAAGTCTGTCGAAATGTCTAGAAATCTTGGTTTTGATCTGAAAATCCCTAAAAAAACCCAAACCCTAAGGTTGACTGGCAGAGAATGCCTTGTGGCATTAAGTCCGCCTATGTACCACTTTTGTACATGAAGTTTAAATAAATAAATAAATAAAATCCCGCAGGTAGTGTTTCATTAGCCCACTGTGTGTGTGTGCTTATATTATTGTGTCCTGTAGAAAAAACCAAAACGAAAATGACGCTTCAAAAAAATATTAAAAATCATAATTTTAAAGCATGACGATTAAACATGCTGGTCCTCACATGGCTAGGGTACTCGCCATGTTTTATTCACTGTGTATGTGCCACTCGTACCTCCCCTGTGATCTTATGCGAACTATTGTCGTGCCTATTATTAAAAATAAAACGGGTGACGTTGCTGATAAGTGTAACTATCAACCCATCTCTCTGGCTACTGTTGTCGCAAAGGTGCTCGACAGCCTGCTGGATGCACGATTAGATAGCTTTTTAAAATTACACGATGCACAGTTTGGGTTCCGTAATGATCTTGGCACTGATAGTGCGATTCTCGCACTCAAACATACGGTGCAATATTACACTAAACGTCGGACACCAGTGTATGCTTGCTTCTTGGATCTTTCTCGTGCCTTTGACCTTGTATCTTACGATGTCCTGTGGGAGAAGTTACGGGAGAGGGGAGTGCCGGCGGAGCTGTTGCGTATCTTCCAGTACTGGTATCACAACCAGACTAACAGTGTGAGATGGGCCGATAGGCTGTCTGTGTCGTATGGGCTAGACTGTGGGGTTAGACAAGGAGGGATAACATCACCAAAGTTATTTAACCTCTATATAAACGATCTAATTGTTGAGCTCAGCAGCAAGAAAATCGGATGTCGCATTGATGACGTAATTGTCAATAACATCAGTTACGCTGACGATATGGTGCTGCTGAGCCCAACGGTTAGGGCGCTTAGAGAACTTCTGACATGTTGTGAGGGTTATGCTCAGAAGCATGGCCTTATCTACAATGTCAGTAAGAGCGAGTACTTGGTCTTTAAGGCTGCCGGTGGTAAATGTCCGGAATACGTGCCCCCGATTAAACTTAATGGGAATGAGTTGGAGCGAGTGTACCAGTTCAAGTACTTGGGGCACTATGTCACTGACAGCCTTGATGACCGGGTAGATATCGAGAGGGAACGTAGGGCGCTGGCAGTCCGTCGTAACATGTTGGCACGCAGGTTTGCACGGTGTAGCAAATCAGTCAAAATAACACTTTTTTAAGCTTACTGCCAAATATTTTACACATGCAGCCTGTGGACCAACTACATTCAGCGGGCTATCAGTTTCTGCAGTGCATCAGGTATGTTCGCGGAATCACGCGTCGATGATTTCCATGCCATCGTCAGGCAGAGGTCTGCCTCTATGCTCTGCAGAGTGCGGACTAGTTCCAACTCCATCCTAAAAACCATAGCCAGGAGGTACGATACTCCGTTATTAGGGGATGTTGTTCTGAAATGCATTCGGAACAACAACCTCGTTACTAAATTTTTTTTTTTTTTTTTTAGAAATTAAGAGTACTAACATAGGTATAAGTTTTCTTGTTTACTAACCCATATGGATGTTACTTGTCCGAAATTAAGATTATTTTATTTTATTTATTTATTTATTAACTTAATCAAAATCTGTACATTTTATTAGGAGCTACGTTTACACAGATATACTCGTTATACTTGTAGCACCTTTTTATTTTATCGTGGGTTTAAAATTTATTTGACAGATTGAATTTTGTTGACATTGTTGAAGCTGTAGCGGCACCAACGCCGCCACTTACGAACGAATGACATGACGTCACACAAATCCTGCATCGCGCAAGCAAAGTTTTCGGCGCGATTAGAACACATACAACAGTCCGACAACAACCGTTGGGCAGTTGCCCGGACCAGACACAACACCCGTCTGGTCGGAGGATCCTCCCTTTTCTATGGAGGTTTGTGGGACTTTACACCCTGTTCCACATACCCCCAAACTGGTGACCCCGATGGCCTGAGGCGTACCCGCTCAAGGACATCACTGCGGAGACATGCGCAGCTGCTCTGGTGGCTGGTTGGGTGGCCCGGTTCGGCTGTCCTGCACGGATAACCACCGACCGTGGTCGCCAATTCGAGAGTCACTTATACTGCCTGGCCAGTGGAAGGTTGGTTCCAGTGAGTCGGAACCGGAAGTCGCAGTGTTCGCGGTGAGTCGGAACTGTCTGCAGTTGTGCCCCAGTGAGTCGGGGTGATGATATCCCAGTGAGTCGGGATAGAGTTGCTGGCTCCAGTGGGTCGGAGCGGTGATGAAAGAAGCTGAGGGTGCTGACCAGGAATGCGCGTCCGCTGCATGCTGGTGGTCAGGATACCCCCGTAGATGCCGTGGGTACTGGCTGGCTGTGTGACTCGCTGCTGGAAAGCTTGAGGAAGTGATGATGACGACACCGTATTGTTTCAGGCGATCGAACAATAGGCGTAGATGCACCTTGTGGTCTTCAACGGTTGCTGAGAACACCAGAATATCGTCGACGTACCCGTAGCAGAAGTCTAGGCCCAGTAAGACTTCGTCAATGAACCTTTGGAAGGTTTGAGCCGCGTTTCTCAAACCAAAGGTCATGAAGGGAAACTCGTATAGTCCGAAGGGGGTAGTTATCGCGGTTTTTGGTCGCAGAGCGACGCGACTCACTCAGTCTTCAACTATCTACCCTACTGTTCGCGCCGCGCTCATAATAATTATTATTGCTTTTGTAATATTCTTTGTTGAGTTGCTACTACTAGTAATTGTCTTAATTTATTTGCTTTTAATATACTGCTTTCGTCTATTCTTAATAACATTCTTCATTTCTTCGTCTTTCGTATTCATTATTCCCGCTAACCTTCGCTTGCTAATATAGTGCTTAATAGCCTTACTATAAGGGTTAGATGCCCGTGTAGCGTAGGAATAAGTTTTACACTTATACCCTACAAAGCAATTGATTTAACCTTATTTTCATTTCAGATGTTCCCGTGCCATGTTAGCCAACCGTATCTCCTACTGGCTGGGAGTGATACCCTCATACACCGTGGACTCTGCCTGCTCCAGTTCCCTGTACGCCTTGGAACATGCCTTCAGAGCTATCCGAAATGGCTATTGTGACGCCGCTATCGTTGGCGGCTCCAACCTTTGTCTTCATCCTTATGTATCGCTTCAGTTCTTCAGGTAGGAAAAAAACGAAAGACAATTTTTTTTTATAAGGGTCTAAAGACAATAGCAAAAAAAACTTTTTTGCAAAAAAATACTACCGACTTCCAAATGAAAAACTACAAAGTGAAAAATAACTTAACTTTTGGAAGTCGGTGTCTTTCGTAGGTACCATTTTTTGCGATATGGACACCGACTTCCAAAAGTTAAGTTATTTTTCACTTTGTAGTTTTTCATTTGGAAGTCGGTAGTATTTTTTTGCAAAAAAGTTTTTTTATTTTTCCCTTTTTAGTTTTACCTACCTAATAGCAAGTTGTTTATTAAGGTCCCTATAATTCCAGAATAGATTAACCGAATAATATGAAACTTGAACATAACCGGTGAAAAGAGAGATCTGTGTACCCCTTTAGAGCGTACTGGCGTGATGTTATGTTATGAAATGGTATAAACAACAAACAGACATGCGATTGCAGCAATCCCGAGAGTTTTGCCGTTATTTATTGAAGAGTTCTGTTGTGTATCTCCGAAGTTCTTCATCAGACCTTCACCAAATTAAAATGGGACCAATTTCGAAACAAACTCTTTCAAACAAAAAAAGAATTTTCGAAATCGGTCCACAATTGACAGAGATATCGGTGAACATACACAAAAAAAAAAAAATAAAAAAAAAAACAAACATAAAGTCGAACATAGAACCTCCTCCTTTTTTTGTAAGTCGGTTAAAAATAGGCTATGACATGACAGAGATCCATAAAGCCGCGTCTAGAACAAAACACGAGCGATATCGTGTGTCCGTTTCTTTTTCTTTTTGTGCGTGAGACGAATTTGTCTACGTTCCTCAAACGCACACAAATATAGCAAAATCATGTCACATCGGAATAGACGCAAAACTAACCCCAACGATTGAGAAATAAGTAGTGGTCATGCTCATAAACTCTAAAAATGGAGGCTCAATTTAGCATAAATGATACTTCCACTCACAGAGAGGAGTTTGCAATTTTAGATAAATTCTATAATTAAAATATAAGAACTTGCTAACCGAAATTAGAAATAGGTTAAACACTGGTATTAATTAGCAGGTTCTAAATTCAAATTACCCATAAAATTAATGAGGCCAACGATGCTGTCAAAAGTATTTTAAAAAATACCTATTGGGTTGCGTAGTACGTACCTCAGGTATGTGAAGTGGTTCAAAAAAGCAGCGAAGATATCACGATTTCAGACTTAGCTTGAGCAAAAATACACATACGTACCTTTATAGTATAGTTAATACAAGCTTATCTACTTAAAACTATATTCCACCTCTCTACGTGAAAAACTATGTTAAAAATTCACAAAGAGTGACCGGAAAAGTCTCTGCAGTCTCTACTAGGTAAGTTATGTTGATGTAGTTTTTAACGCTAACGTGGGTAGATGACCATTATGTATTAACTCCTTTTTGTCACAATGTCCTGGCTGATATGTCACAATATTCTGTTGGAGTTAGAAACATTGGAATGGGTGGTTTTTATCCCACTGTAATTTTAGTTGTTTATTTAAGTTTTGAAGTGTTTGCAAGCAAAATAGCAACACAAAGCAAAACACATTAATTATGGTAACGATTTGACACTGACAGTGATTTGACTATTGCAGGCAGGCTGTTCAAAATTTCATTTAGCCGATTTGAACAGACATTGTATACAGAGTGTTCAAAGCAGTTGCTTTACAGCGTCGAAATATACAATAAGGGTTATAGATAGATTAGGATTATTTGATGAAGTGTATTAGACCAGTCTCATCTTAGTCAATAAATAGCTTAAATAAAGCAAGCCAGTTTACTACAGATAACCATCGATCCAACGAGATTAGGTACCTGATACGGACGGGTTAAGAGCGGTTGACCACAATAACTCGACTCGACGGGACAGGATTGACCCTTTTGACCTTTCGGACGCCGATCCAAACTCTGACCTTACCTAATTATTTATTACGGACCTATCTAATGGAATGCCGTTTCTATTTATAGTCTGAAATCTGTCATGGATGTTAAATATATGAGTAGATATATATTTTAAATTATTCTGTGGCTCTAGATGTAGCGTCATTCTCATACCATCGTCATTAGCCATGGCAAAATGTCAAAATGTCAAAATGTTAAGTATGCCCACACATTTTTGTCAGTTTTTCAATCGCTATATAGAGGAGCTCGTGGCTAAATAATAACAGCCGCACTGGTCGATCATCAAGGTTAAGCAACGCTTGACGAGGTCGGTCCGTGGATGGCTGACCATTTCAACATACCGGGTTTCCTCCGTGCCTCGGAAAGCACGTTAAGCCGTTGGTCCCGGCTGATCTTTGAAAGTCGTTACGGGTAGTAAGACGCTGCTTCTCTTTTTATCCTACTTAATTTAATAAAGGCGAAAGTTGGTGAGTGTGTTTTTATGTTTTTTACTCTTTCACGCAAAAACAACTAAACAGATCTGGATAAAATTTGGCACAGCGATAGATTATAGTCTCGAATAGCACATATGATACTTTTTATCCCGGGAATATGATCCCTTGGTTTAATTTTCGACATTCACTTTTAAACGACTTTTAAAATCTTCAAAGAGGCCGTTTGACTATAGAATCTCTATTTTTGTAAAATTCATCCAAACAAAACTTTTAAGATACCGTAGACAGATAAAATACAAAGCACAAAACACAGCGCTCGAGTCCATAAAAAAAATCAAAACGACACTCCCACGAGCACAACTCAAGAACTACTAAAATAAATGAGACACCTAGCTAGTTCAACTACCTCGCACTTTAACACCTTATTAGTCACAATCCGAGCATTTCACAAAACTTCCAAGCATCTGCACTTTTAAAAAGAAACGGTACATTAATAGCGAGAAAACTTCAAAAAATGAAAATGAGCAACTTTCGCAAGCATAGTTAAGGGCACTCCAGATGAAATTAAAGTGAACTATTGTTTACAATACAAAGCGAGGTTGTAAACCTTTTGTGTTTATGAGACGCTTTTAATGCAGAGACTTAAAATTAATTTTAATCGAGCTTAAAGAGAAGTTTTAACGACAACGAGTTTTGTGTCGAATGAGAAAGTTGATAATAAAACGCGCTTTGTTTTTGTTGTTCGAATTTTAGAACTTATTTTATATAAAATCTAAAACTGCAGACACTGCAAGCTACCGACAGGATTTCTTTTATAAACCTGTGCTATTCCACTGCTGGGCAAAGCTCTCTCCTATAGCTTTTCACTCTTCCCGGTATGTTTAACATGAATATAAATTAAATTATAATTATTAAAGTTTAATAAATAGTAAAATATTATCTTATTATTATTATAAATGTGAATATTTGGACTGTTGGATAGATTAGCACATATGCTACTTTTCATCACGATATAATGTTCCACTGGGATAAAAATTACTCTTTTGAAGGGCGAAGATGTACGGCCATGCGCCATCGGTACATGGTGGACATCCCACCCATACGCACAAAGCGTTTTGCTAATACTTTCATTGTGCTCACAGCTAAGGAGTGGAATTCCCTTCCGGAGTCTTTGTTCCCTGATAGCTACAACCTTGGGGTCTTTAAGTCAAGAGTGAATAGGTTACTTCTAGGCAAGCGTGCTTCATCGTAGGCCACATTATCGCTTACCATCAGGCGAGGTAGTGGTCAAACGCGAGCCTATCGAGAATAAAAAAGATGCCGCTGGCAGAAACTATTTATTTATTTAAAACTCAGATACATAGGCGTACTTAATGCCTGAGGCATTCTCTACCAGTCAACCAAGGGTGGCGGAGAGTTAACATGGCAGGTGCATAAACATTTAAAAAAATACTGAAATTAAACTGAATAACAATATATATATATGAGAGCAGTGGTGGCCCAGTGGTATCGGCCGCGACTTAAAATTTGTAGGTCGTGGGTTCGAACCCAGGCAGGCACTTTACTTTGTGTAAATTAATTCATCACCACTGCTCTCAAAACGGTGATGGAAAACATCGTAAGGAAACCGGCATGTCCTAGAACCAAAACTTCGAAGACATGTGACATCCACCAACACGCACTGGGCCCGCGTGGTGGATTATGGCCCATCTCCTCTCACAGAGAGGAGGCCTGTGTCCCAGCAGTGGGAACATTAATAGGCTGATGATGTGATGTGATGTGATATATTATAATTAAAATAATCATACATATATATTTACTATACTAAATACCTACTAGTTTAATAAACTAGCTTCTGATATCATTCGATCATTCGTGATAGAACTGCCGTTACAATCCAGGTCATAGTCTACCTATGTTCCTTTCACCCAAATCCACTCAGCCAGTCAGGCGTGATTGTTTAACAAACACTCAAAAATATCTAGATATTCAAACTGTAATAATACAGAAATTTCTAAGAATACTGTATCTAAACAACACAATCTCAGAAAATGGTCCTTTTACGTTCTCACAGACCTTTTATAAGTAGCAACAAAACCCGAATGACCATTCCAACGATTATTACCACCGCTTATATTCCTGAATCCACTAAACTCCTATTTACCTCGAAAACTAAAATGGCCGCCAATAAGTACAAGGTACATAGGATCTCGAGTGCTAACAATTTAGTTTTGTTTACTTTTTCTCTCTTCATATTTGCACTGGCTATTCTGCTGACCCCATAAAAGAGGTCTTAGGAAGCAAAATCTCAACAACATGGGGTATTTTGTGTTTTGTAATTAGTATAGTGGAATTAGGCTCAACATTTTTTTAAATAACAATTTTACGCTTGTTTTCTGCGAGGGGTAAGGCAGAGAGTGTATTTATAGTTGGCCCACATTTCGACGATAATATTCAAGTCTCTTACCATAGGCCTTGTACTACTAACCAAGCTCATACCTAGACTACGGGTAGCAGCTCAAAAAAATCAGATTTGAAAACCCAATAACGTTTTGCCGACCCAGGAATTGAACGTTGTCGACTAGAAATTTTGACTAGTCGTTCTTGTCGACAATTGTTTTCTATGTAAATACTTGTCGACTAGAACGACTAGTCCTGTACTTTACGAATAAATCCACGTAGGCAAAAACACACTAGAATATCTTTGTGTCTTTCCAAATACACAACAATTCCTATTAACATATTCATGAATGTATAAAATAAATATCTACCTACTACGAAACCATATTTTTCTGAACCGAAAACACGGCCACAGCAGGAAATATAGTATCTCAACGTAAAACATTCTGAAATACGGAATAAAACACTTTTATGGACAAAAATGTCGCCCACTCATAACTCTAGAATATAAAAGCAAAGTTTTACAAGCTTTTGCACCATTTTGATTGCTGAAACATTTGCTGTGTTCCGAAATAGATGGTACCTTCTTGTTTTCACGAAATAAATTTTGGGTGTGTTGTGGATACCTACTTGCAGTTTGCAGTAACTAGATAAAAAACAAATTAAAAATTGCATTGTGACGACAAACAAACTTATGTGCAAAATTTTCGCTCAATCGAACATCAGTATCATAACTTATTGTGTAATGAATTTGGCAAGGCAAAGAGTACATATGAACAGTCGACCAATAAAATAGACGGAAATCCACATCGCGTCTTTCATCTCGCATGATATTGGGCGATTTTTCCCCTTTGCCTTACCGAATTAATTACACAACAAGGCTGCTAGACTTATAATTGAGTTTAAGTTTTCACTCCATTGGTGTAATTGCTGCAAGGTGTTCCAGTGATAGGATAAACCAATATAAATAAATTAAGTACCAGGAAATCTGAAACTTAATAAAAGCTTGTGACAAGAGCATGATTTTTTGTCATTTGTAATGATAATTGTGAAATGTGTACTAAGTACACCAGAGGTGTCTCTTAAATACGCATAATGGTAAGTTATGCTTATTATTATCATCATCATCTGCCTAGCCTTTTCCCAATTGTTGTTGGGGTCGGCTTCCAGTCTTACCGGATTCAGCTGAGTGCCAGTGTGTGCTTATCACTATGATACATAATACAAAGATTTATATATTCTGTGTTAATAAATGTAAGTAATATCCTGTTTAATATGGACCAATGTAACAATATTCTCGCTTGTGTACTTTGGAGTCATAATGTATATGTCGGAAACACGAGGGCTTCCTTCCATATACCCTCGTACTTGTGGGCTTATCGTGGGTTATGCATGCACGAGGCAGGTAACTTATGCCGCTTTAGAGATATTCCATTGTCCAATTCTAGTAGCAAGTTGACGCGCCAGTTTGTAAACACTTTTCACTAGCCAGTAGCCTGATACTTTTAGACGCAACTCCACCGGCACCAATCATGCCACTCATCACACTTGATCGCGGTACCGTCTCCAGTTCTCTCTACTCAAGTCAACCCCGCGCTGCCGCGCGCCTTCGCGTTTCCCTCCAAATTGTCTGTCACTGTCACGTGTCACTTTGCTCTAGGATTCAAATCCTTCCCTAGCATTGGACATTGGAGAAAACTCAGTGTTGCCAATCGAATAAAATCTAATTGAAATTTTAATCGGAAGCTAAATGTTGCCAATTAAATAAAACTGAATTAATAACTTTACAAGCGATATTTCTTCGTTCCCAACTATTAATCATTTACCTTCCTCCGATACGGCCATCTTGACATTCAAACGGTCCCACGTTTGATGTAGAGCGATGAACAACATCGTTACTCAATTGTGATGAAAAACAAAAAACCAAGAGAACAAAAAAAATTAAGTACCTAATAGGTTAAGTTCGGCCGCTCCTGACCAAATAAAAAAAAATTACGTGGTCGTGAAATCTTCCACGTGAAACCTGCAATCAACACCTTATATTACCAGCCTACAACAAAAATCAAGTACTTCTTTACTCATGAAAACATAATTCTCATAGCTTTCACACTGTTCATTTGTTTTCTCCATGTAAATCTAGGTCTCCACACCGTACAGCGTACACAACCATCGTCGTACTCTCGAAACAGACACCTCACCGTTTAGACAACCATATTAACACTAACACATTCTAAACGGTTACCGAAGCACCAGGGGTACCAGGTTCCCAACAGACGTCAAATCGGTCTCGAAGCACTTAGTGTGCCAGAAACCACCCAAACGCTCAACACAACATACCATGCCACATACACCAAACAACGGGTCACCGAGGCCCCAGAGGGACCAGGCTCCCCCAGACACACAACAGGTTACCAAAGCCCCAGAGAGACTAGGCTCCCCCCAGACAACAGGTCACCAAAGCCCCAGAGGGACTAGGCTCCCCCAGACAACCGGTCCTCTCGAAGCAACAAGACTGCCAGATACCCATGCCACATACATTAAACAACAGGTCACCGAAGCCCCAGAGGGACTAGGCTCCCCCCCATACATATCCAGCAATGTTTCTTGGTCCCACAGCAATTGCTGTGCCTCCTGATGGTCAACCCTGTGACCATCCTGCAACCATAGTCATCCTGACCAGGCCTCGTAACCCATCTCGGTTACAGCAGTCATCTTTTGACCACTCACCAGCCCACTTTAGGCTACAGCAGTCATCTCTGACCACTCACCAGCCCATCTTAGGCTACAGCAGTCTTCTCTGACCACTCACCAGCCCATCTTAGGCTACAGCAGTCATCTCTGACCACTCACCAGCCCATTTTAGGCTACAGCAGTCATCTCTGACCACTCACCAGCCTATCTTAGGCTACAGCAGTCACCGCAGTGACTACTCTTCACCGCACAGTCAGTCCTTTGACCATGCACACGACCTCACCATTGCTAGATTGATTTGAATCAGTCTTCACCATAGTACATTCAGTTACTTCAATGGGTACTTGATCTTTCAGATTTTCTCTAACTCATCATGAACCAAAAAAAAGCCTTTAATTCAACACCACTATTTAATTCATAATTGCCACCATTCAGGATTCCAATTCACTTCCAAACAGCACCTTTAAACCAAAATGAAATTTGTTATTTCAATCTTCACTCTCAGTATCAATCTTTATTCTGAATACCACGGCAACCTCACATTCAGGATTTCATACACAGCCAAAAGCATACTCAAGAACTCTATTCTATGTTCATGATTTCATACCAAACTCTCAGTACGATAGGTATAATAACTACCAACACCAAACATTACCAACTTTGCAAACTAAAAATTAAATCATGCACCGCACATCACCGACTTTACATCTGTGTTAACATTATCTTATCCAACTTAAATGAAATAACACAAAATAACGTTGGGTATGTTCACAATGACCAGCACAGACTATTCAATTATTCAAGTTAGCACAGCCATTACTGACAGTATACTTTAAATTCCACACTTATTATTCAAGTTAGATAGGTACTTAACTTCCTACATGACACCACACAATTCACAAATACACACCTTTACTTTAAAGAGATGCTACAATTATTAAAACTTTTGAACAATGTTCAAGATTACCGAGGCCAAGCATCGTTGAACAACACAGAACAAGGAAACCATTCTTAGTTTCCTCCAAAAAAAACAAAAACCCATGTACCAAGTACATCAAATAGAACCCAAGTATCCCATCCGTGGTCTACAATTCTTAATAACTTAGCAAATACATTTGCTACACAGAATGCACTTTCAACTTAATCGCCGAATAAACTCTTGACTCCGTCATCTCTCTGACCCACGAAACTGAGAAACCGTTCTATGTGAATTAAAATGTTGCCAATTGAACATCTATCTCATCCTCAGCCACGACTTGGAACAGTTATTGGCTCTCGAGCATCTCATAATACCTGAACACGTCTTCTCGACACCATCTAAATGTCTAGTTGCACTTGTCATTCACCGTAGTCAATTTAAATCATTTTTATCTGTAGGTATCATTAGAATGACATGTTATCAGTTGGTTAGTTCTCTACAATGCGATATATAACAACTACAGACATTAACTTTACCTTTATTCAACTGTTGGTAGCAACAAAACTAAACGCCAACTGTCTAGCTATAGTAACGTTAATCCTCGTGATGTTTGCAAGTTGTAAGATTGCAAATCGAGTCGAACAACAAACTATTTCACTAAACTTTAACACCGGTTTGAAAATAATCTTGATTACATAGCTCTTAACTGAAAGTTATTGCATGTCTTTGCAACAATGCAAAAGTTAAAAGTCTAATCCTCACAGTGACTCACACCTTGTAACGATTTATTAATAATCTAGTCTTTATCTAGTAACTTTTAAGTTAAAAATCATATCAAAGTTATTTGTTTTGTATCCTCAAACTTTTTCCAATGTTGACACTTACTTGTCAATGTCTTTATGTCATATAGAGATGAGCAAGGGATGACGTTCTGTTATCGATTAATCGGCCAATCGATTTTAAGGACAAAAAAATAAATAAACGTTTTTTCAATCGATATCCAGTACTAAATCAATCCAGCGAATCGATATTTCACCCTAGAAAATCGAGATAAGATTTTTCTGTTTTGACATGAACCAAAATATCATTTAAAAATAATTGAATGTATATCACAAACATAAGTGAATTCAACGAAAACAAAATAAATATTGTTCCCTTATACCTGATACTTTAATTTAGTTGTAAAAATAACCCCAATCGGTCAAAGATGCTAAAAATCGACTATTATTACGATTTTTCTTTTTGCGTTCCGTAACTGGATTCAAACTTGTATTGAAAATACCAACGCGAACAGTTAGAAAGTATGTTGTTTCCAAGGAATAGCATATTCACAAATTCCCTTGGAGATCAAATCAACAATAAACTCAGTGGTAGTAATATTTACGGTAAATCTGAAGTGACACCTATTAATAAAAAATGCATGGCTAAAATTCCTAGTGTTCAAACATATAAAAAAAAAACGGATTGCTAATATCTTTACTTCTCGATTGTCAGTAAACTAACAACCTATTTATTATCTGTGTTTATGCTTGTGACAGCACTAGTGGTCACAAAACCGTGTATTATTGTTCTAAAAACATAATAATGTAATGAAATCTAATTTTTTTTGTGTTTCGTCCCCACGTTCCAATGCTCCGAGTACATTAGAAACATAAAATTGCAAAAATTGTTTTGTTGTTTATTTTGTTGGTGAATAAAAAAGATTAAATACTTGATGAAACAAAATATTTCAATGCTCGATCAAAGCAAGGATATCAATAGATGGCGTGACATGGACTGACTTCTCATTCTGTCTATGTAAAAATGATTTGTTCATTTTTTTAATTGTTCAAAAAAAAAATCATGCACCTATTCAATAAGTTATTTCAAGCAGCATATTGCGGCTAATGGAGTCCCGAATCTAATTTCGATGATTATTGAAAGAAACATACAGTATCAACACCATAACACAGATAGCGCTGTTTGAATATTTTTTTTACTCTTTTTATGTAACTTACATGACACATTTCCATGAAAGAAAATAATGCAATAGTTATAGATTGCAATGAATGCAAGAATTAATTATAAAACTTAGGTAAATCCAAACCCAATACATACTTCGGCTGCCACAAAAATGCACCTACCGCATAAACCTTAAGCCTGTACTCCCAGATGGGTCAGGCAGCAGTGCCGACCATTCTCACATGCACAAGTCCAGACTCCTAGATGCTACCAGAAATTATTAAATGGATTGATCACCGCAGTGGCATGTATAACACCACTAAATTTCCTCTTTCATAGCGCTGTAGGCTGCGGGTTATGTGTTGCCTTTTGAAATGGAACCTGAGCTCCGCACTTGTATCACCACACACGGCTGGTCACGACAGTTCTTGTGGTATCCACAGCAGCCATGTTGAAGGGCTCAGACGTCCATGCTATTTGTTGCATATTGTACGAATGCCTGAAATATTCATGTCTATGAGCAAGTTTTCACACAAGCGTAATGTTTTGTTGAATCAAGTTGTAGCTTAAGGATGTTTGCTCTCTTGCACTGTATTTACACAATTCGACTTATTCTCATGCGAGTTCCGCTGACAGTATGAAACTGGCTAAGTTTCTTTTAGCATCATAACGAAAATAGAAATTTATTTTAAATTTTAGCCACTTTATACCAAGAAAAACATGTATTGTGACTAAACTTCACAAGGCATTAGATAGGTACTAATTATTGTCAGAATACTCAAGTTTATACTTCCCTGTACATCTGTACACCACAGTTGTTTGCCCAGTAGGTATCTAGTCAGGATTGGGCATCCATGTCATCATTAACATTATCTGCAACCCGACTTCGCATATTTTCTAGGATAGGCCACACTATTCGGTTGAATTCGGGCAACATGATATTCCTGTCTCTAGTAGCCGGCGAGTTGCAAAACATCTCCATTAGGTAGGTACTTCCATGCCATTTTGTTGCGCGCCAGCCATTACTCGTCTCATTTGATCCATCATCGCCTTGTGCGTGCATTGGTTCAAACTTCTGATGTCGGAAACACGAGGGCTTCCTTCCATATACCCTCGTACTTGTGGGCTTATCGTGGGTTATGCATGCACGAGGCAGGTAACTTATGCCGCTTTAGAGATATTCCATTGTCCAATTCTAGTAGCAAGTTGACGCGCCAGTTTGTAAACACTTTTCACTAGCCAGTAGCCTGATACTTTTAGACGCAACTCCACCGGCACCAATCATGCCACTCATCACACTTGATCGCGGTACCGTCTCCAGTTCTCTCTACTCAAGTCAACCCCGCGCTGCCGCGCGCCTTCGCGTTTCCCTCCGAATTGTCTGTCACTGTCACGTGTCACTTTGCTCTAGGATTCAAATCCTTCCCTAGCATTAGACATTGGAGAAAATTCAGTGTTGCCAATCGAATAAAATCTAATTGAAATTTTAATCGGAAGCTAAATGTTGCCAATTAAATAAAACTGAATTAATAACTTTACAAGCGATATTTCTTCGTTCCCAACTATTAATCATTTACCTTCCTCCGATATATATATGTAATTATAATTACATTAACTCTCTACACTTAAAGTGTCACCCAAACGAACAGAAAGTTAACAATTACAACAATTAAAAAGCACAGACATATATAAAAAAATTAACAAACAATTACTTGAGTAAAACATTAAAATTCATAAATAATTAAAAATAAATTCAATTAAAATATAGCCATTTAATCACCAAATAATGAATACCTTAGATTAATATTATCTAAAGATAATATACATATAAGCAGTATGAGATGTCGTCCTGTAGCTTGAGAGATAAACAAAAAAAAACCTTTTGAATTTTACAATCGGATTTGGTTTGGTAGGTAGATACTGCAATCGTACAAAAATTCTAAAAATCCTGTATTTAATACTCTTTCTTCAAAATAGTACTTGTGTAGAGCTGTTAAATTCCCCAGAAATCAAACTCAAAATGCCATGATTCCCACTAAAATTGTCAATGACATTAGATCCCAGAACCCGACGTCCCTTCAGAGATATATCGTCGGGCACCCTTAACTTTGACAAATAACCGACAGAACTGGTACAACTGGACGGACGGTTACAACCATAGAGCTCGGAATGGCGCTGACGCCATCACTAACACTATTCGTGTCTGAAAAATGTGCGGTGAGCACAAGTTTCGGTTACCACTCATTATTATCACGAGCCGAAAATTTGTGTGAGTAAACGGTGCTCGTAAACACTCGTAATCATCAAAGTTCAGGAGTTGGGGCTCATGACGTCACTATGTCAGTAAAAAGTGTAATAACGGCGCGCCGTGACGTCACACGATATTACGTTCGTCTAAAGAAAATACGTGTGCAGTATTATTTATTTATCTACCTGACGCACAAAACACTAATTTTCAGTTAACATCCCTATTGACAGAGATATCGATGAAAATAAACAAAAAATTAAGCGATCGTACAGCCGAACATAGAACCTCCTCCTTTTTGGAAAGTCGGTTAAAGTACTGTTAGTCAGCTGCATCCAGTTAGACTGGAAGCCAAAGCCATAATTGGGCAACGCTAGGCAGATTGATAGATTAAGACCGTGAAACAAACTGTCAAACTTAGTTTCTGTAGAATTTTTGACAAAGCCTTATCTGTTAAAGTGCCCGCCAAGACATCTCTTAGCACTGTGGTCACAAGTGTTACAACTAGCCTGGCCAACAACTGACCAACCGTTATACGTCCCTTCATTCTAATGTGCGATAAGTCGTGCGTGCGTAAACGTTTGTCCCAAAACTTTAACATTTAAACACGGAGATGGAAATCCTGGACTGAAATAGATAATTTGTGCGAGTTTTGAGGGTAGACAAGATTTGTATGGTCTTACAGCTAACTTGAATCCTTGGTATTTAGTTAAGACTGTTGGCTTAAAATATTCATAAAGTTATGCTTAAACCATGTAGGAACAATCTTGTTCTATATCTATCTACCTAGCCTTTTCCCAACTTCATTGGGGTCGGCTTCCAGTCTAACCTGATTCAGCTGAGTACCAGTGTTTTACATGGAGCTACTGCCTATTTGACCTCCACAACCCAGTAACTGGGTAACACGGTACCCCTTGCCAAGACTGGTGTCAGATCTCAAGCTTCTGACTTCCCGTAACTACTGTCACATATCTTCAAATGACAGCCGGGATCAACGGCTTAACGTGCTTTCTGAGGCACGGAGGAAACCCGGTATTTTGAAATGGTCAGCCATCCATGGACCGACCTCGTCAAGCGTTGCTTAACCTTGAAGATCGACCCGTGCGGCTGTTACTATGTAGCCACAATCTTGTTCTAACGTGACTAATTAACTCTTGGCATCTGCCTGTCCTTTCAATGAATTCAGGTTTGCCGATATTTTATGTATGGTGACGTTGTACAATATTTCGTCGGTTTTGCCCCAATAAATCCTATGTGAGCTTATTGCCACTAACCGTAAACTAACTAACACTAAATCGAGCACATTAACTGAAAGAGAGCTTTAGTTGTATCCAGAATCCTTTGATTCACTGTTTAGCTTACTGCAGATAATTTGAGGTGAGAACGCGATGGTACTTACAAATTGTATCATTAATTTTAATATAATTTATTAAGTTAGAACTGACACGAGTAACCTAAAAATATTAGTAAACGGTTAGTCGACTGTTCACGTGACCAGAGGGCTCTCAATCTATTATATATTAGTATATGCAGAGGGCTGGCCTTTTCTTCAGCCAGAGGATCAGCATTGCCATTCAACGTGGCAATGCTGCCTGCGTTCTGGGCACGTTTCCCATTGACATCGATGTGGACGAATTTTTTGATGCGCAATGAGCCCTTTTCCTTCTCCCCTTTGTATGTAATTTTGTTTTGTTATTAGTCATAAGATTAGAAATATTCATTCATTCAATACATATATTAAAATTTGCATAACTTGACAAGATGAAAAATATTAGATCTCATCACCTAATACGAGTTCAAACACACCTTTCATGAGGCACTTAGAGCTAAAATAATCTATTTAATATTTCATTGATCGTTCTTCGTATACACTTTCAAGCTATCAATTAATTTTATTAAATTAAGTTGAGTGCCAACGCACTTTGTCTTTAAGATAATTATTTAACTTAGTTATTTTTTTATGGATACATTCCCCTGCTTTTAAATTAGGTGGTAGGTAGGCTTCTCCTACCCTTGTCAAAATTATTTATTTGAGAGTAATTATTTTCTTTAGCAATGTCTTCCGTATGATCTTTGAGTGAAATTATCCGCCAACCAAAGACATAATTATAATCTGTTTTGATCTTCTTGATGATTCTTCTTCATCGAAATGTCTCGAAGTAAATTTCGATGATCATTTCGTGAAAGGAGAATGCCCATTTTGTAAGGGAACTTGGGCCCCTTTCAAAAAATGGTTGTATCTTGATGAATTTGGTTGTATATTGTAGAAAAATATGTTATATTCATAATTAAAAAACATTTATTATTTATTTTGTGGGGTTCACGAGACATCACGATGTTTCTGTTCTTGAAATGAACCCTTATTACAATGCAATAAGGCGGATACAAATGTCCAAGTGAAGGAACCTGATCTGTTGTTGTCTGTACATATAAAGTAAAGGTCACAGATAGAAAATGATACAAAATATAAATCCTATTTTTGGATAATATTGAAATAGCAGACACGATACCTCATAAGGGGCTTGTGTATGGGCAATCTCCTTTGATCAATAAGGATGTTTCCTGGGAAGAAAAATGATAATTCTATTTAGTCCGTCAATGACATTATCAAATAATATTGAACACGTATTTTATGTTTTACCAAATCAATGAAAAATAACAAAGATAAAACGCATTCAAGTTCAGGAGTGGGTTTTTGTGACGCCACTATGTCAGTATAAAGTGTACTAATGACGTGACGTCACACTATATTTCAACGCATTATATCGTCGTCACTTTATGTTTACGTGTCAAAAGAAAAAATACGTGTCTAATATCTTCTATCTCGCGGACAAAAAACTAATTTCCAGTTAACTTTCCTATTTACAAAGAGCCTTAAACTACTTTCTCGGTATATTATACTCGTCTATACTAATATTATAAAAAGGAAAGATTTTTTTGTACTGAAACTACAGGACCGATTTAAAAAAAAATCAGCTATGGAAAGCTACATTATACCCGAGTAACATAGGCTATAATTTTGTCGGGAGCCATTTGCTTCACATCACATCACATCTGCCTAGCCCTTTTCCCAACTTCATTGAAGTCGGCTTCCAGTCTAACCGGATTCAGCTAAGTACCAGTGTTTTACATGGAGCGACTGCCTATCTGACCTCCACAACCCAATAACTGGATAACACGATACCTCTTGGCAAGACTGGCGTCAGATCTTAGGCTTCTGACTACCCGTAACGACTGTCAAAGATCTTCAAATGACAGCCGGGACCAACGGCTTAACGTGTTTTCGAGGCACGGACCACATCATCAGCCTATTAATGTTCCCACTGCTGGGACATAGGCCTCCTCTCTGTAAGAGGGAATGGGCCGTAATCCACCACGCGGGCCCAATATTTGGTTCTAGGACATGCCGGTTGCCTCACGATGTTTTCCTTCACCATTTTGTAAGCAGTGGCGATGAAATAACTTACACAAAGTAAAGCGCCTGCCTGGGCTTGAAACCACGACCTACAACTTGTAAGTCGCCGCCGATACCACTGGGCCACCACTGTTCACAACCTATGTATTAGCCGAAGTATAATACATAGGTTGTAAGCATATAATAACATTTATTGCTTAAGAGTATTAAACTTTTCAAGTAAATCCTCACAAGCAATACCTAATACCTAACTTTGGATTATGACTAAACCAGTGAATGCAGCAAAAACTTCTAAACTAAACTATTCTCCGTAAAAACCAACGGCTTTTTCAGGAAAGCTTTCCTAAAAAACTACGCCATAATAGGCTTTGGCGCTTGGAGTTCGTAAAATCGTACGACAATTCGAAACCATGGTTCGTAGCGAAAGGCTTGGGTCAAGAGTGCATTTACGTACAGTCGCTAGCCGCTGACTTTTGGGAACAATCGGGAATGCTTGTAAAGTGCAATAGCTAACCTTTTTAGATTTGCCTCTTGCGTTTGGAATAGCTGGTGAGTTGTTTCGGCTTTCGAGTTGTTGGTCGAGTTTTTTACTTTAGAAAGTAACAAATTGTGCATGCACACTATCGTTATTGGTGCATAAACTGTACTTAAGGTTACACTAGTCAATCATTACATACAAACGTAGTCTGGCGATGTATGTTCAAAATAAAAATAATATATCAATTTGTCTCATCATTATCTAGCCCTGTATGGAAACAAAAAAGTGAGAAATAAAATATTTGAAAGTTATGAGCGTCGAAAATTCCATATTTCAACGCTAATTTTAACTCATCTTTGGGCGGAAATAAATACCATAAGAAGAAGGAAAATTGCTAAACGGCCTCCATACAGGGATAGATTAGTAATTTGACGATGCAAATAATTATATTTTGAAAATATGCATTTAGTCGTTTTTAGGGTTCCGTAACCAAATGGCAAAAAACGGAACCCTTATGTATTCGTCATGTCTGTCTGTCCGTCCGTATGTCACAGCCACTTTTTTTCGAAACTATAAGAACTATGTTGTTGAAACTTGGTAAGTAGATGTATTCTGTGAACCGCATTAAGATTTTCACTCTAAAATAGAAAAAAAACAATAAAGTTTGGGGGTCCCCATACTTGAAACTGATTTTTTTTCCATCAAACCCATACGTGTGGGGTATCTATGGATAGGTCTTCAATAATGATATTGAGGTTTCTAATTTTTTTTTTCTAAACTGAATAGTTTGCGCGAGAGACATTTCCAAAGTGGTTAAATGTGTGTCCCCCCCCCGTAACTTCTAAAATAAGAGAATGATAAAACTAAAAAAAATATATGATGTACATTACCATGTAAACTAATAACCGATAATTGGTTTGAACAAGATCTAGTAAGTAGTTTTTTTTAATACGTCATAAATCGTAAACTGCAATTTACCAAGTACGGAACCCTTCGTGCGCGAGTCCGACTCGCACTTGGCCGGTTTTTTTCGTAATATCTAGACTCCCAAAGGACTGTTTATAAAATTTCTCGTGCTCGTTTTCGTCCTATATCATCATCCATTTCGATACAAATTTGCAAGAGTATATTAATAACTAATTTGTACGTGAACTAGCTTCTTACTGCTCATCACAGCATCTATCTCTTTCGCTCGTGCTATCGGATGAAATACATGCATTTTAACCTCGCGCACAAAATAGTTCGTGGCGTCGACTAGGGGAACCTTAATACTAAAACTTTCTAGTAAGTTTCTATGTAGAAAGAACTCACTGTGTGAGAAATCAGTAAACGAATTTGTAGGAATTTAAACAAAAAAAGGATTTTTTAGAATATATTAATATTTAAAAATATTTTCTTTCGCAAAGGGTTTGACAGGTAATGGAGCCTCCAGCTGCATGAATATGAAACTTGAAGTTGCATTATATTTTTAAACTCAAAAATTGTAGAAACCATTATTATCCATAATGTTTGTGCCTTTCTTAATATAAATATCTATGATTAAGGGCACTTGAATACATCCACCCAATTCATTTTATTTTAGCCTGGTAATTTAGCTACTCTCATAAGTCTGTTAGTATCCTAACCAGTGTTTCCTCGTCACCAGGTAACAAACTCGGTGATCCGGAGGAGTTGCTGGATATCGACGAGATCTTCTGCACTGGTCGCAAGGACCCACTCTGGATCGGTTCCATTAAGTCCAACTTGGGACACAGCGAACCTGCCTCTGGTCTCTGTTCCATTGCTAAGGTAATTATTGGTTTAACTTTATACTGTACGTCTAAGTATATAATAAATGGACAACACAATATAGGGAATACCTCATGCATTTGCATCGGAATAACTAAAAAGCGGCAATCCGTGTCGGAATATATTAAACAATCCTTTTTTTAGTTCTTGCTGCATTGTTGTCCAAACTAAATTTCAGCTCAATCAGTTGGGGAAAACTGTTTTTAAAGTTAGTTGCAAGATTCGACCACACAAATATTATGTACTCAATCTGCCTAGCCTTTTCTCAACTATATTGGGTCGGCTTACAGTCTTACCGGATTCAGCTAAGTACCAGTGTTTTACATGGAGTGACTGCCTATCTGACCTCCACAACCCAGTAACTGGGTAACACGGTATCCCTTGGCAAGACTGGTGTCAGATCTCAAGCTTCTGACTACCCGTAACGACTGTCAAATATCCTCAAATGACAGCCGGGACCCACGGCATAACGTGCTTTTCGAGGCATGGAGGAAACTCATTATGTTGAAATGGTCACCCATCCACGGACCGACCTCGTCAAGCGTTGCTTAACCTTGATGATTGACCAGTGCGGCTGTTATTATTTAGCCACGAGCTCCTCACAAATATTATGTAGTAACAAACTAAAAAGACAAGTAAAATAAAAGCTTGAAAAAATCACCCTTAATTTCTCAGCAAATTGTACCAACATGGTACCAACTTAACTGCTACTTAACACACAACTGTCCCACACACAAAACACGATAAGGTACCAGCATACATTTGAGAAGACATTCACATAAATTATGAAGTAACTTTGTAGCAAGATAACATTAATTACGACGCGACAGTTTTCTCAGTATTGAGGGCATTCACTGAGTACCTCGCTACGTCGGTACCGTAGGGGATCCGACGCTGCAGATCCGATGAGGGTAATCCTCGGGGCGTTTTAACAGAATTAACTCCGGTACCAGATAATTATTTTATTTGGATTAAAAGTTTTAGTACGAAGGTGGAAAATTGAAAAATTAATACTGCTTGGGAAATGACTTGTTTGTTGATTTTAATATTTCCGTCATATTAATGAAATAGCTTAAAGGGGACTTCAAATAAGCCCTAGATTGTCAGATATAGGTATCTAACGTTCCTGCTGCATGTTTTTGAATGAAATATAAGACATAACTTCTTTACATTTTTTATTATTGATAGTGGTAGCGACTAATATCTCACCTGATTATAAGTGATGCTGAGGTGGACGCTTGCCTAACTCATTCACTCGTCTCAACTTCTTCAGCTTGTAGTTAAAAGGCAACGAACTCCGACAGGGAATTCCACACAAGCATTTTCAAACAATTTTGTGCATGTGGGTGAGATGCCAACCACTATATCTTTGGCGCATTGCTTGTTATCGGATGATAGAACTAGAAATTTAGATAATAATATATAGATATTTCTTTTTGTAAATCTTGAGTAAGTACCTTAAAAGATATTAAATTAACATACATGTTTTAGACCCTGTATTGCCTTTAATGGCATCCATAAAATTTTACTTTAAATACCTAGTGACTTTTGATGCTAGTTCATTTGTTAATCAAATAGTCTATCAAATCTCTCGACAGTGTCGGTATTAGTCAAGATACCTACATACCAAGATATACTGGCTACATATACCCTGTTTGATGCTTTAATTAACACAAGCAATATGGAGTAGAGATACGTCATCTCCACCAATTAAGACGGCATGTAATGACGTCACGAGTCACCACGGAGGGCGTATCTCCTCTAGAATTATAAATATTCAGGAGAGATGACAGAAACATTCTCAAGTTTGCTCTTGGATTTCTTTAATAAACTCATGATTAATACTTGCATTTTCTGTAACATATTTTCTTAATAACAAACACCCTTAATTATAAAAATCTATACACTGTTTATCAATTGCTTAGCATATTCTATATTTAAAATTTCTATAGAGAATTTGAATGAGGAATCTGCTTAGCAGTTGCTAAACGGCTCAGAGATTTTTATATTAAGGCCAAAATATCTAGGCTAGGTACTTTACCAGTAGAGAAAGCAGGGCAGCAGTGCATTTTGATTTACTGTAAGTCCAACTTAGACTCTTCAGATATAGTTTAAGCATAGCCTAGTAACTAAGGCTTACAAATTTAGGCACCTACTAAGAACACTCTTACGATTGAAATTTAAAAGAAAGAAAAAATCTTTATTTATTTATTATTTATTGATTTATGTACACACAAAACACTTAACAGAGAAAAGAAATAATACAGATAAAAGAGCACAAAGGTACTGCTTATTTCAATAGAAATTTATTCCAGCAGACCTGCGACAGGAAAGTTGGATGATATACGAAGACACAGTGTGTAGAAGGAAATAAGGAAACTTAAAATATACTAACAACTGTATAACTTAACTAATTATCTATAAATAACACAATATGGTGGAGAGGTAATGATCTTTGACTTGTTTCTTTGTGACGACACGAGGGATAAAACAAAACAAAAAAGGTTCCAGGTTGTCTGGAAGAGATCGCGGCAATCGATTAGGTCACCCATTGTATATTTTTAGTTTTAAGTTACTTTTGTTCTTGTAGTTTCTGGTGTACAATAAAGTATAATTATGTAAATTAAAAAAAAAACATATTTATATAGCGACCACTTTCTTACTTCAGTGCACAAGATCTTTACACTCCCTCTCTTTCCAGATGTGCATCGCCTACAGCACAGGCTACCTTCCTCCCAACTTGAACTACCACGTGTCCAGGGAAGGAGTCGAAGCATTGGCTGAGAAGAGACTGCAGGTGGTCACTGACAAGACTCCTTGGTCTAGAGGCATGTCCGGAGTCAACAACTTCGGATTCGGAGGTGCTAACGCCCATGCTTTGCTGAAGGATGTTGCGAGAGTTAAGGTAAGGGGAACTGATTTTATTATGGAATTAAAAAACATATTTTATCTGTTTTGTACATATGGGAAAGTATTGTGTGAATATGCTATGAATATGAACGATATTTTACAATGGGATCTCCTGCCATGAAATCATAAAATACCGCTGTACATTTTGTCAAGATTATGCGGACATCGTTAAAAGTTGTTCAAATTCATGAACACTTAGTCTGATCTCTGAAAAATAACTAACATTATATTGCCTATAAATTAAGGCACCCTCTATGAAAGGGTTGGACTACAGTTTTACGATCTCTGGGGTGGTCTTAAACTGTTCAGAGTGCATCAAAAACGTAAGCTTTGCGATTCCTAGTTATACGTTACATGCGTCCCTATGCTGGTACAGCGCGAAATTCTTAAAATATTCTTGTTCTTGAGAACAAGAAACAACCTTGTCATCTTCTACCTATCAGTCTTCTAATAAACATAATACGGAAGAATATTCCCTTTCAAAAACACGATAAAGCAATTATCTATCCAACATTTATTAATAGCCTTAGTTATTATCAATTATCCAAAGCAAATTGCTATGTCCATCAAGCCGGTATCAATCTCTCTTGAAGCCGCAGTAATTAAATCTATAAAGTACCTAAATAAATTCTCGTTTACATCGAGTTCAAAAAGTTTTAAAGTTCTAATATCTGATTTCGGCCGTCCTATAGCTAAAGTGTCACTATATGTCATTTGGCCTATTTTGAGTTTTAATGTCAATATCAGCAAAACATTCTCTATGGATTTGTTTGATTAGTGTTTTTCTAATATCAATAGATTCTGAATAAAATATGCCTATTCAAAAGTGTGTAATTAGATCTATTTTTTGACACCGAAAAATCACTCATATAATATTTTATAGTTGATATACATTTTCGATTTTTATTATTTAGCGGTCTCTTATTTCTTGTCTTTAACTCAAAAAATGATTTCATCAGATAGTGACATTCTAGCTACAGGATGACAGATTTCCAATCTATTATTTCCGCCTATTGTTTTCATTGATGAAACATAAAATAAAATGAGTTTGAAATGTTATTGGAATCTGGCAATCAATTTGTTCAAAATTTTGAGTTAATTAATTTACATAATATGGTAGTTGTTTTGTAACTCTGTTTTCTGGGTGGGTTGATTTGATTCCTCAGTTTTCAATAGAAGTTTTAGAAAACACAGGCCAAAACATGGATGTTTTCCTTTTTAACCGACTTCGCAAAAAGGAGGAGGTTATCAGTTCGAATATATTTTTTTTAATTTTTGTAAATAAAGGTTTGTCTATTTTAGTATTTTCAAGTTCTAAACGAGTTTCGTTGAGAATGATAAAAAATAATATTTTAATTTAAATAGGTCACAGCCAAAAGGCTATCTTATAGAATTTATTTTTGCGGCCATTCGCTTTATTTGCTGCTAAAAGATTATAGTACTAAAGTCCCCGTGACGAGAAGCTATACATTTTCTAAATAAAGAACTTCTACTAAGTTACGTCAACGTCAACTCAAAGTAACATACGTGTTATACAAAACTAATGAACAATTTCACTTGGTAGGGTTAGAGTTTTAGTGATATAAAGCGCTGTCGCCTAATTATTTGTGGAACTGGTACGCGTCTGACTCATGGAACGTTTCAACTCAAAGTAAGTTGATTGAATTCGGAATTATTTGTTGTTGATTGAATTGTCGCTACATAACTTAGTAGAAGTCTTGATTTACAAAATGTATATGTTCTCGTTATAGGTGCAGTAAGGAATACAAATCATGGTTTAGTTGCATAGTCCCTACAGGCTTTCTATTTATTCCAGTATCACATAAACAATCTTTTTCTCCACCAGATCAACAACGGCATTCCCTTCGACGACCTCCCCCGTCTCGTATGCGTGTCAAGTCACACAGAGTCTGCAGTAGCCAGGATCCTGGATGACTTAGAGTCCAGGACTGTGGATGCTGAGATGGTCCGTCTGCTCCATGCAATTCATGATGATGATATCGCTGGACATGTTGTTAGGGATATACTCTGCTGGATAAGTGTTTAAACGTACTTGATTTTTGCAATATTGTAAGAGTTTGGAGCGTTTTTAGGGCCATCCCAGTGTTGGTTAGATGAGTAGGAGACTAGATCAGACCATCGTGAAAACGCGAACGCGAAACGCACTTTCATAATTGTTGTCTGCACACAGCAATTATGAAAGTGCAATTATTGTTCCTGACGTCACATCGGGCCACATACCACACAGCGACCGCGGGCTGCCCCCCCGCCACCACGACTCGCTCGCCGACACCCTGCGCGTGCGCACATATCGGTTGTATCAAATTAGTACCTCAGAAATATAGTCATACTTATAATCGAAGTCGTTTTATTACTAAGTCAAGACCACCAGCAGCACACCTGGAGCTTGATACTCAACATATGGTCCTTCAAGTTAAAGAAAATCGCCGTTTTTGTGCTACGCACGCGCCTCCTGTGGACTTTAGACCGGCCGTCCGTACCGCGCTTACCTATGCCAGAGGACATTTAAAGGACAGTCTACCCAGAGGGACATTATTCAGAGTGAGTCCGTTCCATTATCCTTATCTAACTTACTGTCTTTTTACCTTTTCTATCCAGGAATTTTAGAATAGTGCTATACGGATCAGGCGTACATTGATCTCTTCATATATAGCTTACCTATTCCGTGGAAGTTTCCTAAAATCATAACATCATCATTTTGCATAACTACACATTATTTGTTAGAACAGACCATTCCTTTGTTCGCTAACCGCACGTGTTTGCTAACCGAGTAAACAACATCATTAGTGTTTTTTTTTGTGATATTGTACTTATTGCACCGGTTGACTCACCGAGCTCATAACAATATCAGCTGATTTTACCGTAGGCTTGGCCAGTTGTTTACGCATAATATTATAACTTAACTTACATTATATTAGTTTCCTTGTCTTTGCTTGCACTTCAGGCTATTTGCTTTGCCTTAACGATCTACCTACATTGTCATTATGTCTGAAGCAAAACAAAGGGAACTTATAAAGAGGCGTGGTGGCTACAAAGCAAAGCTTACGCATTTTAGCAACTTTTTTAGATTATTACCTAGCACGGGAAATGCTTTAGACAGCTTCCAAGCAGCAGAATTAAAAAACCGTCTTAGTTTAATGGAATCACTATATAAGGAATTTGACGTGTTGCAGACAGAGTTGGAGCTGTTGTCGGAGGATGCGGACGAAATTTATAACGAGAGGGAGCAGTTCGAGTCGCAGTACCACGCGCTGGTGGCCCGCGCGGAGGCTAGCCTCGCTTCCGCGCGCGCTGCCTCGCCCGCGCTCTTGTCTGCCACCTCCATCGATGATCTCCCGCGGCACGGCTCTGGCTGCAGGCATGACTTCGTTCGGCTGCCTAAGATAGACTTGCCTCACTTCGACGGGGACTATCAGCACTGGCTTGAATTCCGAGATACGTATCTTTCCCTTATTCATAACAATGACAGTATACAAGATATCAACAAATTTCACTACTTACGTGCTGCTTTAACCAGCAGCGCGTCATTAGTGATAAAAAGCATAGATTTCAAAGCAGATAACTATGGTACAGCTTGGCAGTTATTATCCGAAAGGTACGACAATGAAAGACTACTTATTAATAATCACGTGCAGGCCTTATTTAATCTTGAACAAATTCAACATGAATCTTGTAAATCGTTACGGAACATGATTGACGTTACAAATAAAAATCTTCGTGCCTTGTCCACTTTAGGGCAGCCTTCTGAGCAAGGGGGTCTAGGGGAAACCCTTATAATATACATGATGTCAGAAAAACTTGACAAGGTCACACGAAGGGAGTGGGAAGAATATAAAAATAATTTAAATGCCTTTCCAAATTTAAAAGATTATATAAAAATTTTAACAAACAGAGCAGATTTACTCGAATCCTTAAATTATAATAAAAACACAACAACAATAAAAAACACTAACGAACACAACAAAACTAAAAACTTCCTTACAACAACAAAAACAAAAAATAACAACAATTCAAACAATGTTAAATGTCCTATGTGTTCTGACAATCACTTTTTATTCAGTTGTCAGCCTTTCAGAAAACTTAACATAGAATCACGCATTAAAAAAGCTACAGAAAGTAATGTTTGCATGAACTGCCTTCGCCCTGGTCATACCGAAAAGCGTTGCAGTCTCTCGCATTGCAAATATTGCAACATCAGACACAATACCCTCTTACATAGGGAATCAGCAGAAAAACAGACAGGGGAAAACATTGTTTTGTCAACAAACGTCGTATTACCCTGTTCAGAAACTAATCAGGTTAACATTTTGCTATCCACAGCCTTGGCAAAGGTGACAGACGTCAATGGAGAGCTTCATACTGCCAGAATACTGTTGGACAATGGCAGCACCTCCAACTTCATCACGCAAGAGCTCTGTGAGAAGCTCGGCCTGGTAAAGCGCAGCACTAGCTCCACCGTCTCAGGTATAAACGGTCAAGTTTCCACTACCTCAGAAAACTGCAGTCTTCGTTTGCGGTCTTATGATGGTGGCTATCAGGCGAAAGTAAGCTGTTATGTTTTACCAAAGATCACACAATCGCTGCCTGGCTCTTACGTAGATAAAAGGTATATAACCATACCGCCAGGTATTCAACTAGCAGATCCATTATTTAATGTGCCTACTGCTATCGATATTTTAGTAGGTGCAGAGGTATTTTGGGATGTCTTAGGTTCCGATACTATTAATTTAGGCAAAAATCAGCCTAGATTACAGTCATCTAAGCTAGGTTGGCTTATTTCGGGCCGCGTCAGTCGGTCTCGTCTTCGTACACAACCTTCTGTTTGTCACTTTCTTTCACATGAGGAGTCAGATCAGCTGAATCGCTTCTGGGAACTTGAAACGGTGTCGTCTGCAAACTGTTTCTCTTCAGAAGAACAGGCTTGTGAAAAGCTATTTCAAGAGACTACACGTCGGGATACGCATGGTCATTTCATTGTCACCATACCATTGAAGGACTCACTCGAGTGCTTAGGTGACTCTTACGCGATGGCTAAGCGTCGTTTCCTCTCCCTAGAGCGTAGATTTGAGCGGGACTCCACATTTAAAAACAGATATTTGCAATTCATGCAAGAATATATTGACCTTCATCACATGACAGAACATTCAAAAACAAATCATTCAGAAATTAATTATTTTATGCCTCATCATGGTGTTGTGCGTGAGTCAAGTTCTACCACAAAACTTCGCGTAGTTTTCGATGCTTCGGCCTCCAGCACCTCGGGCAAGTCCTTCAATGACATTCAGATGGTAGGTCCAACCGTACAGGAGGATCTGCTATCCATCCTCTTGAGATACAGGCAACACAAGTTTGTTGTAACGGGTGACATTGAAAAAATGTATAGAGCTATTTTAGTTGAGCCATCTCAGCGCCCGTTACAACAAATTCTTTTCAGATTCAACTCCTCAGACCCTTTAAAGACCTATGCACTGAATACAGTTACATATGGTACAGCTTCAGCCCCGTATTTGGCCACAAAATGCCTAGTTTCGCTTGCAGAACAATGTTCAGACCCAGAGGTTGGTCAGTCCATCAGACGTGATTTCTACGTCGACGACTATTTGAGTGGTAGCGATTCGATTGAGTCAGTCATAAATTTATGTCACGGGGTAGTGAATACTCTCGAGTCCGCCAAGTTTCACCTTAGAAAGTGGCAATCAAATAGTCCGAAGATATTAGAGGCAGTCACTAATATAAAACCAGAAAACCTAGATAAAAAATTGAACCTAAATGACACAGCTAGCAAAACACTTGGGCTATACTGGGACTGCAAAACAGACAGATTATTCTTTTCTATAGATTTAAAACCTACTTCAAAAATTACAAAGCGTAATATTTTATCATTAATAAGTCAGGTGTTTGATCCTATTGGCCTCGTAGGGCCTTGCATAGTACAGGCTAAACTTATGTTACAGCAGCTGTGGATACTTAAATGTAACTGGGATGATGAAGTACCAACAGAAATAAAATCTCAATTCCTTGAGTTCATACAGTCACTACCAGCTCTTAACTCTGTTCACATTCCTCGTTGGGTGTCTTGTAGCAATGCTTTTTTGGTGGAGCTACACACTTTTACAGACGCTTCTGAACGCGCCTATGGTGCGTGTATTTATGTCAGAACGGTAGCAGTCGACGGAACAGTTTGCGTTCGCCTTTTAGCCTCCAAAAACAAGGTCGCCCCTATAAAGCCCACAACCATACCAAGGTTGGAGTTGTGTGGTGCTTTACTGGGCACAAGACTTTTTCTGAAAGTACGTAAATCACTTACTCTAGAGTTTAATCACTGTTTCTTCTGGTGTGACTCGATGATCGTGCTTGGATGGCTGTCTACATTGCCAAGTCGGCTTGATCAATTCGTCCGCAATAGAGTGAGTGAAATCCAAGAAGCTACGACCGGACAGACGTGGAGCTATGTGCCTTCTAAAAGCAACCCCGCTGATCTCACATCTCGGGGGGTGAAGGCTGATTGCATCAGCTCGTCCACTCTTTGGTGGTCGGGTCCTGATTTTCTTAATCATAGAGAAATCAATTTTCCTACATCACCTAATACACAAATTCAGTCTTTACCAGAAACATCTTTACATACAACTACTGACACACACAAACAAACCTATAACAATATATTTTCAAATTTAATTTATAATAAGTCATCATTTACATCACTCATAAGAATCGTAGCGTATATACAAAGATTTATCCATAATTGTCAAAACCAGAATAATAAAAAATCATCTTATTTATCAGTTTCAGAATTACGATCATCACAGAATCTCATTTTACAGATTTCTCAACAGGAAATGTTTCCTGAGGAATATTCATCTCTTAAATCTAATCAGGCGTTACATAAAAAGAATCGGTTAATAAGTCTTTCTCCTTTCATTGATTCAGACAACTTAATACGCGTCGGTGGACGTCTTAACAATTCCAATTATAGTTACAATGTTAAGCATCCTATCCTTTTATGTAGCAAATATCACTTAACGAATATTATCTTCGAAAAAGAGCACAAAACACTTTTTCACGCAGGGCCACAATTACTGTTAGCACACATTAGACTCACCTACTGGCCTTTAGCAGGCAGAAACCTAGCTAAGAATGTAGTGGCCAACTGCGTTCGCTGCACTCGTTTCAAAGCTCAGCCTATTCAGGTCATCATGGGCAACCTACCGAGCGATAGGACACATCTAGAGTACCCCTTTTTAAATACAGGGCTGGATTATGCCGGGCCAGTGCTGATAGCCGACCGTAAAGGCAGAGGATGTAAGCTACTAAAGTCATACATTTGTGTTTTTGTGTGCTTTGCAGTCAGAGCCGTTCATCTGGAGCTGGTTTCCGACCTCACCAAAGAAGCTTTTCTTGCGGCCTTCAGCCGATTTATTAGTCGTCGGGGCAAGCCTCAACGCGTGTACTCCGACAACGGCACTACATTTGTGGGAGCTTTCAATGAGCTTTCACGCTTCTTAAAGGTTTCATCTAGTAATATAGAGTCAGATCTTGCAACCAAAGACATTGAATTTAAATTTATACCTGCCTACAGCCCACATTTTGGTGGGCTATGGGAAAGCGCAGTAAAGTCCACAAAACATTTATTGCGTAGAGTCATGAGCCTAACTCATTTGACATATGAAGAGCTCTCAACGTGTCTGATTCAGATAGAGGCTATTTTAAATTCCAGACCCTTAACACCCCTATCCACTGATCCATCAGATCTTTCTTATCTTTCTCCTTCACACTTCCTCATCGGACGATCACTCACGTCAGTCCCTCGTCCTCAGATCACCGACGTCAATATCCAGCGGCTACAGCGCTTCGACCGTATCGAGAAATTACGGCAACATTTTTGGCATCGCTTCTCTAATGAGTATGTGTCTCTCCTGCAGCAGAAAACCAAATGGAAGACAGCTGGACAAGAGCTGAAAACTGGCACCATGGTCTTAGTGAGAAGCACTAATCTTCCTCCTCTTCTGTGGTTGCTGGGCAGAGTGGTCGCAGTCAAGACTGGCTCTGACGGGCATTGTCGAGTCGCCGACATCCTGACAAAGAAGGGCATCATAACACGGGCATACAACAACATATGCCCACTTCCTGTTTCTTCAACATCATCTTGAAGACTTCTCTTCAACGCGGGGAATATGTTCCTGACGTCACATCGGGCCACATACCACACAGCGACCGCGGGCTGCCCCCCCGCCACCACGACTCGCTCGCCGACACCCTGCGCGTGCGCACATATCGGTTGTATCAAATTAGTACCTCAGAAATATAGTCATACTTATAATCGAAGTCGTTTTATTACTAAGTCAAGACCACCAGCAGCACACCTGGAGCTTGATACTCAACAATTATTTATACTAATATAATACAAAAACATATTTTTCTTTAACATATTTTAAACATCTAGTATTAAAAGCCTCCGTTAAAGCAAAACAATCTGTATTAGAGCACTTCACTATCCTTAATTGTTTGTTTATATGTTTGTAAAAGTTAACTCCAGAAGCACGCATCCGGTTACAAAAATTCGTCCACTGATGTAATGCTACATTACCACCAAGGCTTTTTTATCCCTGAGAAAAGCATGTTCCCTGTAGGATAGGGAACAAACCTGCAGGACACAAGCACTCACGAATATTTTAAACATTTAACATCATAAACGTTATTTTATTTGCTACTTCCGATGGCACTATAAATATTAATTGTTTTAATGGCAATGGCTCGTGTATCAAAAATTTATTCTCGAACCGGATCATTTCTAATTTCTTAGTTATCGAGAAATTTGAAAGCCTCAACAACAGACAGAAAACACACACAAAGAGAAACAGACGAAAGTTTGGCTACTAATAAAATACGACCTTCAAATATCAGTTGGATCTCAAACAAAATTGGGTTATTGTTAGTAGTTAGTAGTTTTGAAATCCATCGTAATTACTTTGGAAAACTTGTTTTCTTTACCTAATTATATTTGCTCTTCTCAAATAAAATGTCCCCTGCGATAGACTGAGGCCGATAGTTAACATGTAGAGCAATTCTAGCGAAAAAAAATATGGTTTAAAAAACTTATTAAAAACAAACTTTTTATTCCTCTCACTTAAAAACCCTTTCATTTACTACCCGTATAGGAATGGAATATAAAAACGATTGGTCCACCATCATTGGTAGTCTGCCATATTGGATAATTATAGAATGATATCACCTACTTTACTTTTTTTTTTTAATTTTTTTTAGGCAGAACAGCATTACTATACATGGGTCAAAATCACTTGACAATCTACATGGCACTTCAAATATATTCCTACTATAAGTTCTGTACTGTAAGGTTCTACCCCCACAAAGAGCGTGTCCCTTGCGCGTGAGATCCAGTACTTCTCTGGATTCCGTCGTCTAGTGTGGTTCGTGTACTCTGGCATGGGATCCCAATTGTATGGGCAAGGAGCTCATGAGGATCCCCATCTTCGCTACTGCTATTGAGAAGTAAGTAGACCTTTTAGCTAATAACAACTATAGAGATAGACTGAGATAGGAGCCTTTTTGGTCTCGCACAGGGTTTTTATTTTATTATTCAAATTCAAATTCAAATTAAATTTATTGCATCCATAATGTACACACAGGTGGTAAATATAAGTTACAGAAACAATTATGGACCCTGTCGGGCACAGCAACAATCTAGATACAGTCAGTGTCTAGGAGAGAGGAATAGCGCTCAATATTATTACAAATAAAAATATTTTCCTTATCTATTAACATTTTAGCTATTTATTTTTTCATTTTAGTTTTTTTCTCGTGTCTCCTGTGCGGGTCACAAATAAATATTTTTCTTTCTTTCTTTCTTTCTTACTCTACCTTGGTAAAAGGTAGTAGACCGAGCGTTTCGTGTTTTTTGCATCCGCGAGCAGCTACTGACTGCAACCCAAAAAACGATGCAGCTTACATTAATCAAGTCATAAAATCGCCATTCGCTGATGCTAGAAGTATGCTATCTGCTATTTATTTATTTATTATTAGGCTTTTCAACATTGAAAATAGTTTCTCTGACGTTTTAACAAAAAAATCTGGACGAAGTTAAGTGTAAGTAAACAATACTTACACTTTTCTTAGGGCTAGTTTTTGAGTTAATAATATAAAGTTATATATTGTCAAAATCTACTTTGGTCGGATAACCTGTCAACTTTCAAATTTAAGTAGGGTATGACACGATCTATGTTCAATCTTCAACTACAAAACCAGCCATTATACACAAAACGTAGGTATAAATAATAATTGTAAACAAAAGACTACCTATTTTTTTATGAAAAAATCATCTTATGATATAAAAATTCATATCATAGCAAATTCTCAAGAGCTAACTCCAACTAATAAAGTTACATACGAGTATGATAAGCTTTGCATGCAATGCAATTAACAGAAGAGCTCCTACATGTTCGAAGTTGCAAGTCAATGCTAATGCAATTTACGTCTACGCTCACTAATCCGTTAAATATAATGAAATAATTTCTTTTGGTTCGCTTTTAGAGGTTTGTATGCAAGTATGTTTAGTTTCAACCAGTTTTAGAGCACGTAGTACTTTCGCAATGTAAAATGAACGCGGACGATAGTAATTCAAGCTTCAATATTGTAAGAAGAAGAGCAATTTTCCGTATCTTCCATTAATCTGTATTTTTAAACGACTTGAAAAAGGAGGAGGTTCTCAATTAGATTATTTATTATGTGTGTCACCTTAGAACTTTTTACTAGGTAAACCGATTTTGATGATTCTTCTTTATTTGAAAGTTGTTGCCTTTCATGTGATCCCATTTAAATTTGATCGAGATCGGTTAAAGAATTTTGGAGATATACAACAGAGCTATTCAATAAATGACGGTGAATATATCAATCAAACTGACTAATTGTTTACACCATTTCATAACATAACTTCACGCCGGTACGCTATAACGAGGTACGCAGATGTGTACAGTTCTCCCTGGTACACTCTAATTTCATCGGTTGTATTCAAGTTTAATTTTATTCGGATAACCTATTCTGGTACACATGGTGGACATTATAGATATGTCCCACAATAAAAGGTGACAAATAAAACATTTTTACAAAGAAAATACAACCGTCTTCCAAATAAAACACTACAAAGTGAAACATAAATTAAATTTCGTAAGTCAGTGTCAAAAAATGTAGAAACTACAACAAGATCTAGGGGTCTTTAAGTCAAGAGTGAATATGTTATATCTGAGTGAGTGGTCAAGCGCAAGCCTATAGAGGATAAAAAAAAGAACACTGACTGCCGAAAATGAAGATTTTTTGTGGATAGGCTCGCGTTTGACCACTATCTCACCTGATGGTAACCGATGATGTGGTCGACGGTAAAGCACGCTTGCCTAGAAGTAACCTATTCACTCTGGACTTAAAGACCCCGAGGTTATATTATTTATGTTATTTTTCACTTTTTAGTGTTTTTATTTTTAAGCAACTTTTGCATTCTAATCTCAATCGTCAAAAACATCTCTAATTTTATTACATGTTGACATTGATAGTCGCCGAATTGAGATTGCTCCTTGAATTTGTTTGTTTAGTTTTACTTTCCCCGGTGTCTGTATAATCAAAGCTTGCAAGTTGAATTTTCCCCACTTCCCGGTGTTCAATTGAGCTGATATTTTGCTTACACGTTTCTTTCTCGTGACAATGTAATTTTGAAGCTAAAGCTAATATAATAAATTCTGTCATCGACTACTTGACACTTGTGTTTTCAAATCACCCATCCTCAACCCTTCAGTTTTTATTACCTTCTTATTTTTTTATTCCGGGGTAGAAAATCCTCATTGGATGTCCTCCTCCCTGGGAGAACTTACTAAAAATCATCCCGGCGTTCCATCTCACAACAACGCTGGGGGTCGCGGGAACAACTATATTTCCGCAATCCCTGGCTAGTGCTGGGGTGCTCTGCGGGCCTCGATCTCGGGTTGGGGAGGGAGTGAGGTGTTAGTGACGTCTAAAGCCTGCTCTACACTACTCGCGAAGTTGCCTCGACAAAGTACTCGTCGAAGTTGATCAAAGTCCGAAGTATGTGACTACACACTCGTGCAACCTCGCGAAGAGCTCAGTCGCCCGGCGCCCGCACGATAGGCATCATGGATAGCGTTCAAGTGGCAGCTGCCGTTGCAATGTGTACTCTCGCGTATTATAACTACGTGCGTATTTATCATGCAACGAAAATGTGTTGACGTCTCGATGCGAACTGAAGTGAGCCGAGTAGTGTAGTAAGACGCTAAAACCGACAACGACTGGAAGTCGCCCGATACGAGCCGAGGTTGCACGAAGCGAAGCGAAGTGCCCTTCTACACTATCGTATTCGCTCAACTTCGACCAACTTCGCGAGTTGTGTAGAGCAGGCTTAAGGCCTCTGCCTCGAATTTTGCGGGCAGCGGGGTGGGCAACGCAGACCCGTTCTCGAAACCAGCGAGCAGATCGCGCGGCACTATAGCAGCGTAGTGTTGTGTTTGTGGTGGTATCGTCGAGATATTTGTTTTTGTTTCACGAACGAAATGTCTGAACAACGGCGACAACATTTTTTTGATTCAAATTTATTCCTAAAGCTCGATTTATTGTAGGCAAAAGAAGAAGTGAATCCCTACTATAGGGCAAGGAAAAGAAAAGGCAAGTTTTATCGATATTATGAAAAACAGAGACAATGTCCTGACAAATTCTACTACTACACCAGAATGAGTGTAGACATTTTAACTATACTCTTGAAGCTATCAAAGGCGATCTAGAGTCTGGAATTAATCCAAATCGATACAGAGGAATATCTCAAAAAATTGTGAAATAATTTGTTCTAGCACGCCCGAGGACATTTCGAAACGTCACAAAAATAAATTGCACAACACTACAATGCAGTCGCGTGGGCGGTCACCGCTTGACTGGTGTGCACCGCTCGTTGCCCGCGCCCGCGTCTCTACTGCGCCGCTGTTTTTGAGGGCCGGTCCATTTGATTGTATGCACTAGATCCTGCCGCACCTGCGCCGCCGCCACCACCACCCCGCTGCCCACAAGTTTCGAGGCAGAGGCCTAAGAGGGGCGCACGTGGAACACTACGCTCCGTCACCTCGGGTCCTGATGTGTGGAGGCGACGGACGTCCCCGAGTCCGTCACCCCTGGACCCACTTAGGGAGGCTAGAAGAGGGCGTTGTCCGCCTCTGCCAACGCCCGGCGCGTCTTTTGCGGATCGGGTGAGCGGATGAAATCTCCCTCACCCTCTCCGCAGCCTCCACCAGCCAGAAGGATACCACCACGTCCCGAGACTCCTCGCTGCCGACCATAGACTTGACTACTGCCGGCAGCGACAAGTCATTGCCTACTTCAGAGGTGAGGTCACGGCGTGGCTCCTCCCAAGTGGCACACTCTGCCAGCGTATGCCGTTCTCCGTGGTTCTTTCCTGGTTATTTTTGTTACGGGATCAGATACAATTAAATCGTTTATCCGGGACTCGTCAAGCTCGTCGCTCGTCAAGCAAGTAACGCGGCGCTTTTCTGGTAGACGCCAATGTTGATTCTAGCTCTCAGGTGTTGCAGTGGTTAGAAACAGTATGGAGTGGTTTGCCCATAATAAAAAAGAGGGCCTTGTCAAAATTTCAAAGCGATTGATCACTTAAAATTTGATTAGCGCTTGTCAATTTTTTGATGATCGGTAGTCGCCTTGTAATCGCTAATAGAAAGTCACGAATAATATAGCCACTACTGTATGAAATATTGATCCATTACAAGAAAAAAATGTTCCGTAAAAATGAAGCTGTAAAACACCTAGAACGCTTTCAGTGATATTTTCCAGCAAATAAAACTTTCACGTTGAGAGGAGAGCGCACCTAAATCCGAGTGTTTTTATTTCTATACACTTTTTCTGAACCATTTTTTGTTGTCCCTTTTTAGGCTTTGTATGCATACATCCCCAACTAGCGTTGAGCTGTCCTATTGTAAATCTCAATATGTCATTTTTATAACCAGGTCTTTTCATCATTTTTATCAAGTTTACGTATAACAGTCGAAAATTCACTTTGTGCCTTATATCTTTCTAACTTAAGTTAAAAATTGTTTGAACAGGACACAGTGTGGGCAAGCTTGGTTGCACGTACGCCGATGGTTCCTTCACTGCTGAGGAGATGATCTTGTCAGCATACAGCAGAGGCCTTGCCTCCATAGAGACGCGTTTCATCAAGGGATCCATGGCTGCCGTCGGTCTTGGATACAATCAGGTGATTGATAACAATCATTTTGCGGTTCAGTTTAGTTCTTTAAGTAAAATTAAATAATTTGTGTTCGTTAAACAATTTTTCTTTTTTGTTTATGTATATTTAAAATCGAACCTTCTCCTTTTTTAAGTTGGTTAAAAATGGGACTGTCTGACCTTCAATTAAGAATCACCCTTCTCACTCATCGTAGGCGTTGTTAATTGAACGAAAACGCTACATAAACGCAACGTTAATACAGTATCATCGCAACTACGGTCGCTATGCAGTCACAAATATATACACGACGATAATGCAAAGTCTATTTCAACCAAAACCCCAAGAATAATAATTATTATTAATAATAATACCTTGCTGCAACATGGTCAAAATAATTGTGCACTCAGACCAGACTCCCACCTACCCGCGCGGCGCCCCGCGTTCGCCTCGTCCACCAAAAGGGAGAGTCGAATGACCGAGTGACGTGACGGCACCAAGTGCACATTTTTTTCGAGGTAGTATATTCTTGCTATTTTCTTCCAGATCAAAAGCATGTGCCCTCCGGAGATCGAGGTGGCTTGCCACAACGGTCCCGACACCAGCACTATCTCAGGACCTGTAGACATCATGAAGACGTTCGTAGCCAAGCTCAACGCTCAGGACATCTTCGCCAAGGAGGTTCCTTGCTCTAACATCGCTTACCATTCCAGTTATATTTCTGAAGCTTACATTTGATTTATATTTATATACCTAACGAAAATCAAGGATGCCAGTGGGAATCTGCTAAATGGGAGAAGTAGGGTAAAAACCGGATAGTTGCTACACTTTTTGAAATCCCTCTATATCTATTAGTAGAAAAAGCAAAATATTTGTAATACCGGCCGGTAATTTGGTTTTTTATCTACAAATTTATGATCAGTAAAAAATATTATCTTTAAAATTGCCAGAGTATTTGCGATTTTTGCGGACCTCTATATTTTGGGACATCCCACATATGGGATAGCTGTCTAGTCCAAGTAAATTACTTTTAGGATATATGCCCTGCCGAGAAACAGGACATCTATCCCGCAAAAACGTTGGTCGCATTTTGCCTTCCCATGCAGTTGCACAGAGACATGGGACACGGTCAACTTAGTGATTGTTGGAGAATCTTTCGATAGATTAATAAAATAGCATGTGATTCATCCGCGAAACGTAATTAAAATCGGGGCAACTAGCCTGGCTTACCCTATAGGACTGGTTGATGTAGCGATGCTTGGGCGAGGTCTTTGTCCAGCAGCGGACGTTAATTACTGGAATAATTATGATCGTGATACACTTAACATAATTTTGTGAAAGAGGAAGGCAGATATTTATAGCTGAACCACAAGTCCACATTTCTGCAATAATTTTATAAGACCTACAAATGTGATATCTGTGAGCGAGGTAACTGCTATAACCCAGGGACAAATGCTGACTACGAGCTGTTACAGAGATATGGAATTACTTGTGGAACCCTTAATCTGATATGGAAAAACTTGATAATAATTTGCCCAACCTAGGGTTTGAAAGTTCCAAAACCACGAACTTATAAATGAATAGATCAAGTAATCGGTTTTTGTTTCTCAATATTTAAGAAGTGTCAAAAAGACACTAAGCATTATCGTTAAGTAAAGAGAGATTCTAAGATAAGTATAAAATTATTTGTAAGTCAAAAGTCCGCTGTAAAGTTATTAACATCTGACAGGTTTCTTAGAAACTTCTTAGAAAACTTTTCATTCTTGAATACAACTTTTGTTTATTATCTTTTCTCTAATTTGTTGATCTTCAACGGTAATTTCAATTACAAATAATAAAGTTTTGAAACCTTATAATCCAAATATTTGCTTATAAGAATCTGGGTCAGTAAACAATTTCAATGCGGATGGGATTAGTATCGTCTACTGCTGGAAATAGGCCTCCCATGCTTGAGCATCGAATCGCTCATCGTTGGGGCATTACAGATAGTTGAGAAATTAATATCACTGACCATATAAATCAACTTCTTGAAAAAGGCTTTCCCAAATTGCACTACAACAACCGGTTATCCACCATTCGGAGATTTATCATCATCATCATCATCAGATTATAGCAGTCCTTGCCTCTCCGATTCCACGTCATTCAGTCCAATCCTGGATAACTCTCCAGGGTCGTCCGTAAAACTTACTAAAACTTCCTCAATATTTATAGGCCCAACACTGCTGAAATACCTGAGGCAGGTCATCAAGGACCCGAAGCCTCGCTCTGAGAAGTGGGTGTCCACCTCTCTGCCCCAGGCCCATTGGAAGGATAAATAAATAAATAAAGTTTATTGATTCAATAAAAGAGTAAAAAAATAATAAAAAAAAACAAAAATAATGAATAAAAGAGGCTGAACTGTCTTCTGCTGAATACCACACCAATAACCTGCTGGTGAGTTATTAACTGCCTAGCTGTTGCCGAACCATGGTCGTGTTGCCTGCCAATTACACACACACAGCTAAAGACTAGTATTTGACAAGGAGCGATTGCGTTTCTGATCTGGATCTGGTTACAGGATCGGAACCCACGAAGGCCCAATGAATTGTCTCAATTATTGAAAGAATACGAATCAAGCAACTTTATATTGTTACGGCTTTTTAAAAGCCTCGTCGTAAAACCTGGGTTTATAATAAGTTAGCATTTTCAACAAAATAATGTTTTATAGAAAATAATTATAGGCCTTGGGGAGCTTCAACACTTTTCACTGAAATAATTAAAATAGTCTAGACTTACCGCAGGATGATTAAGAGGTACCTATATTTAGAGGTCATATAATTACAATATTTGAATTGGAGAAATTTTGCAAATTTTCACTTATGTCACATTGTATGAAACCTTGGGAGAAAGTTATTGAAAGACGGCTGAGAGAAGAGAGTGAAATATCGCAGTATCAATTCGGTTTTATGCCTGGTCGGGATACAACTGATGCCATTTTCACAATCCGCCAGTTGTGCGAAAAATACAGAGGTATACATAAAAACTTGCTCATGGTGCTCATTGACCTCGAAAAGGCATACGACCGAGTGCCTCGTGAGGTTTTGTACTGGTCCCTTAAGAAGAAAAGTGTGCCTGGGTAGTATGTAGAATTGATCCCAGCGATCTACAGTTGATGCAGTGCCCAAGTCCGGTCTACAGTGGGCACGACTTGCAACTGCAGTGTGGCTGTCGGCTTGCACCAAGGTTTGGCCCTCAGCCCTTACCACTTCCTTATGATAATGGACGCTCTGTCATTGGACATACAGAGGCATAGCTGGTACCCGACACAGATACACTATAATTTTACAGAGACTACTATAATTTTCGTTGCATTACCTATGTCACCAAAACGATTTTTCTTTCTTTCTAACTCGACCGTCTCCCTCAGAGCCCTGTGCTGTTCGAGGAGATAGCCCGCCTGATCCACCCGAACGTGATCACTATCGAGATCGCTCCCCATGGTCTGCTGCAGGCCATCCTGCGCAGATCGCTGAAAAAGGACGTCATCAACATTGCGCTGACGCAGAGGAACCACAAGGATAATGTGCAAGTTATGTTCACGGCTTTCGGAAAGTGAGTTTAAATGAATAAATGCCAGTTTAAATGAATAAACATGATTGTAATTTTATTTCCAATGCAATAAAACTTTATGTTAATCGGTACTGTGCAATGTGATATTGTGTTAACCAGTACTATCGTTTTATGTTTTCCACAGACTGTACGAGTCCGGCCTGAACCCACATCTGGCAAAACGTGGCTTGACCCGAAAAGTTTGTTATTAAATATTAGTTCTCATCATATAATTTCATTTGTACATCGTATAGACACATTTCATTTATTTTTGGACCGCCTAAATATATATGTCGCATCAAGGCTGGCCGATAGATGTAAACCATCGGGAAGTCAGGATGTATTCCTTTAGGTTATGACATCGTGTGTGGGCAGGTCGGTGGATACAATCGTAAAAATAAAATCACACAAATTATTCGATACACTGGGTTTATTCAAATAGACACAGTTACAATCTTGCTTACTAATATCACGAATCGACACAGCTTCTACAACGTCTTAGCTCTAAGGCTGTCAGTATTCAACTGCCAAACTCTGCTGTCCCCACCTCGCAAGTGGTTTGAAAAAGCGCGCCAATGCGTAGTTGTTCTTGGTTTGCCGCCAGATGGCGTACTTGCGATTTGTTTTGACGTCCGTATTATTGACTTAACCCGACACATATTTAACTAGTATTGGTTCGGTCTTATCACATAAAGAATCTGAATCAATTTTCATCCAGTCTGCCAACCTAAAAGATTATACAAAATAAGATAAGCAACTGAAGATTTTTCAACCATCTTCCTTGTAATAAATACCCCACTTAGCATATACCTTACATTTTATCACAAAAGCAGACGTAACAGACCAATAAGCCACTACCTACGCAGCCAAAACTTCAGTTCCAATAAAGAACCAGTTAAATTAATCGTCAACCATCCGTCAGTTGGCCACAAACAAATCGTTGGGCTGTGATCTATGGTAGCCACTTTGTACCGACTTCAATATACCGGAACGTTAACGGCTATTTTTCAAAGAGTTGGGGCCAGTTCCATTTTTAAAATGATTGATGAACTGCGATTGGTGCAATGCGGTTAGGAGGGAATTAAAAATGGTTATGATGAATTTTGTGGGAAGTTCAATGACTGGTAAATTTAAAGACCAATACAATATTAAGGTGCGATTATTTCGTTTATATCGATTATTCATTTAATTTAGGACCTAAATTGTGAACTTACTGTTGCATTTTTATAGGGAAAAGCGCTAGACAATTGTGATTCAGTGTCAGTGATGGCAATGGGTGAAATGCTAAACCATAAATTTTTCGCTATCATGACGTTCGTTGATAGAATGACCGTTGTCTAGAACCTAAGGGCTGTTGTTTGCTACTTCATGAGCCTTTTAATTGAATTATTTACAACGCTGTAGCTTTACCTTCAAAGATACTTAAATTAATATTCATAAAATATAAGATTAAAGGGTCTTTGATATTCGAATCACTGGAATTCTACTTTATAATGAAAACCACCAAATTCTTTACTCAATTTTGTAGAAAAGGTAAAATTTAAAGGATTTAGCTTATAAAATTGTGTCCCCGTTATAATACCTCACGAGTAAAAGGCACTCTCCTTGATGGATAACTCAAGACTTGAATATATCTGGACCAAGCTCAAACACTTATTGAAAGTAATTGTGGATTCAGTAGTGAGTCTGACTGTTGAATAGATAGCTTGTGCATTGTGAATAGATTGGTAATAGTTTCAATACGATGTGAATCTAAAGTTCGATGTAATAGGTTCTTGGATAGCTTGAGGAATAGCTATTTTAATAATTCTTAAAAAATAAGCGTCCACCATCAAGTTGAGATGGCGATCCAACGCGAGAAATGCTGCATATGTGGCTGAAATCAAAAGTAATCATCCAATCCATGCATGTTTTATTTGGTCCAGAGGAGTAAGTATCGAAATCGTTTCGGATAAAATGTGCATATTCGACTGCATCATAGCTTACCAGTAGGTGAGAGGGTGATCAAACGCGGGAGTAGTTGGCTATATGAGTGGTTGAAACTAAAAGAAACCAAATATAATGGCTCCAAGTGAGCTTTATTAGTAAAGGAGGTAAATAATAATATGATTGATACAGACGAAGACAGTCTAGCCTTTCTGCTATATAAAAATATTAAACGATTTTAGCTACAAGAAAATAAAATTTTGGAAAATAATGTAGAAGAGGTCTGTCTATACGCGTGTCATGTTATATTTTCCAACGAGTTAGCACATAGTATGAAGATCTGTTAATGTTTAATTCTGTGTCCAGACATGTCACCTCATACAAGGCTCAAGAGAAGATGAAGTCTGGTGAGAGAACCGTCAGGATGTCCATTGTTGACGAGGACTGCGAGAACATGGCTGGACACTTTGTTGACAGTAAGTTAATATTGCTACATGGAAAAATTATGACCACATCATCACTTACCATCAGGTGAGAAATTGTTCATAATAAAACATTTAATAAAAAAAATAAAAAAATCAGTTCGATGACTTAACGATTTTATTTCTAAAACTCGATGTGCGTATTATAACAGACAAGAGAATTATAGAAACACATGAATTTAAATTTTAAGCTTTTAACGATGAATATTTCGTGGAAATCTTTCTGCTCGAGTTGAATTTAACTTTACAATATTCAGTTAGTTTTTGCTTTTCTTTTGTTCTATTACTCTATTTCATTTCGTTTTCAATATATCAGATTCATAATATTTAACCAAATTACTTATCATTATTCTTATTTCTCCTTAGGCCGTAACCTATACCCCGCTACCGGCTACCTGGTCCTAGTCTGGGAGACCCTCGGTATGATGATGGGAGAACTCTACACTAAAGTTTCAGTAGTCTTCGAGAACGTTCGTTTCCAGAGAGCCACCAACATTCCTAAGGAAGGAAACCTGGAGTTCATCATCATGATCCAGAAGAACAGCGGTAACTTTGAGGTGAGCTTTTAAAGTACGAGTATTTTCCCTGATCATCATCTCCTTGTACTTAGTTTAAGATAAGTTATATCTGCGAGGTAATTACATAAAAAACTTCAATTTTTATTACAATAATATGTATTTGTAAGAAACCCAGACTTAAATGTGCAAAGTTTTTCAATTATTCGAAAAGTAATGCAATGTAATTAAGCAATAGTAGGATAGTCTGTGAGTATAACACTTCTTTTTTTTGGGTTGGAAATCATCCAATGACTTCTCCCACTCTGGGTGAAGCGGGAGGGAGTGTCAGACTTTTACTGACTAAAACCCACCCGTGTTCCTTCAGTTACTTGAGCCAGGGCCGCGGTAACTCTTTTTCAAATTATTATTAAACCTATTCTTTGACAATATAATTTATGTAATTTGACATATGTGAATTGTGTCTTGAAATTTATGCTATTCAAGACATATAACAGTGACTATAAGACTTTTGGCACCATTCAGTGACTCCACCATTTAATTTTCCAAATCCAATACCGTTTAGAACATACCGTGCATTGTTTCGTACTTCACCTTACAAAAACGACTTCCATTTTCTCCTAGATCGTCGAAAGCGGTGCCTCAATCGTGACTGGTCGCATCTACGCTAAGAAGAACGTCGGCCAAGACTACCGAGTGTTGCCGAACTTGCCCGAAGTCACCGGCCCCGGCATCAAGCACATGCTCACCAAGGACTTCTACAAGTAACTGCGTCTTAGACGATATCAGTACAGGTGAATACAAATTCTATTTGGCTTAGGTTGATATTTTAGAGAAATCTGTTACGGGGAAGTGCAACCGCTTGGGTTATGTTTGGATTGTCGTTTAAGTTTTCAATACAAATGAGCGGATGACGTTGGATTGTCGTTTAAGTTTTCAATACAAATGAGCGGATGACGACTTCTGCGATATTGTAAGAAAGACAAAGTATTAATTTAGCAAGGACATAACACAACAGCAATAATCACTTAAAGTATAAAAGATAACAACAAATAAATACAAAAACAAAATATATAACATTTATCATTTTTAGATGAACATAGGTGACGGTGCCCCCCAAAATTCAGATGGGTCATTTTTTTGTTGTCACCCAATAACAGATAATACACGAATAAGCCACTGATATATAGAAGAATTAGAAGGAATTGTTTCTTTGAACCTTATTTCACTCTATTACAAATTCATGAATGCTAAAGCGGATTTGACGTTCTTAGAGGTCGAGACTTACATTAAATCATGGCTGAGCACTTTAAGCTGTAGGTATCTGACTTTGGGTGCAGTCTTACCAGTAAAATACCTAGGTTTTCGTACTTAGTAGAAGAACCATTTTTGAAAATAGAACTTATCTTATTAGCTTTAGGGCCGATTTTTAAATAGTCGGAATGTTTATCACCCGTACTTAACGTAGGAAAAAAGTATCTTGTAAAAATGAGGCCTTTCCATAAGTTTGACGTTAGTTATTAATTCACAGAATTTGATCGTTTTTAGCTACACTATCGAATGGTGTAATAATACAGCACGTGTTTTTTTTAATAAACGGTTGTGATGCCTGGCTAGGCATATTGATTTCTCAAAAATACAATGATGCAGTATTAGTTTTCATCAAAATCGGCATCGTTACTCCTTTGAGAGTTTACACTATTCCTCATAGCTTCGGATTTGGCCATCCACGCTCAATTGAAAACCTCTTCTTGTATACTCTTAATTTTATCGATAAAAGCACCAAACTTAAGGAGTTTAAAAGATCCACTCGTTTTTATTGCATTTCCTAAATATCTGCAAAAAATATAAGGCAAAAATGTGCAGTCCCTAAAGTCTAGATATCCCCAAAATATTTAGGGATTGACTATCCCTCAATATTTTGCAGAATTTTAGGAAAAGCAAAAAAAACGTGGGCAATTATGTTTAATGATGATGAATGAGAAATGATGAGTTTTGTGATTCAATACAAAAATATCTTACATTTTGTGTGTTAGATGTTTTTTTTTTTTTTTTATATATGTCATTAAATGTACGCATCCATGAGACCAAGATCCAAAGTTATGGTTGTTTGACTATCGTAATAAGTATGTCAGGTAATAAAATTGCTTTATCTTTGAGGATGTGGAAATTGTACTCCTTATGTAGGTTGTTTTAATCGATACAATTTGGTGTATTTCACGGCCTTAAAGTTTATTACTACAAGTCGCGGTATATTGTATAAGTGCCTGTTCTCAGCATTAATTTTGTCAAAAACCACAAGACATCTTTTAGACTCTCAGAAATTTTAATAGAAACACGAAATATCTTTCAAGTTTGTTAAATTTACAATTATCATGACAAGTAGTGATATAAATAACAAATCTTAGAATTCCTTCGTTAGCTTTCAGCTTTCTTATAGATATACAAACAAGACTGAGATAGAAACTTAGGACTTGATTTATTCATGTTTTATGTTTTAGTTTAAGACCAACAATTTGCATATTTTCAAGCAATTCTTGTAACGCCTAATTCTAGTGGAACCGTCTTTCTAAGAATTTTGTTCCTGCTTTAACTTAATTTTGATTAACAATTTATTCAGAATTTAAAGGAGACTCAGATTTAACAGAGACTTGGTAGGCGTAAAAAGCGTTTTCTTGGCAAACCATCACCGCTGTACCGAGTGAGGTACCTTGAGGTACCCCAACTAAAAGTGCTTGAATCATTGTCTCACAATCGAAAAACATCCACATCTTAAAATAGGCCGTCTTCCTCTACAGCTACTGATCCTGTGCCTCATTTTCGGTGAATTCTTACTACCCAGGGGCTCTTGACAAGATGGCATTCTTTTAACGAAAGCGCCGCAATAGCGATTGGTAAAATCTGTGGGATTGTCAGGTGCTATAGCCATGTGTTCAATGCTTTACATTTTGGCATTTCGACAATCGCCATCGGTGTTAGAATGACACTTTTTGTAAATTCTCAGGTATTCTCAGATTAGTCTACGTTATGGAAGTGCATGGTGTTTAACATTTACAAAATCACAATTTCTTTCAACAGCGGGCTTTTCCATGGCGTCCTCGGCTGCAACGTCGAGGGTACCCGTGGCCGTCTCTCCTGGGTCAACAACTGGGTCACCTTCATGTACTGCATGCTCCAAATGATCATGCACCATGATCATCGGCCAAGACACCAGAGGTCTCTTCGTCCCCACCAGGATCGAGAAGCTGTCCATCGATGCCAATATGCACTACACCGCCATCTCAAAAATGAACCCAGATTCTACCAAGAATTCGTTCGAGATTCGTGTGTATCCTGATGTTGATGTTATCAGGTGAGTTAGTTTAATTTCTTCTTCGTCTATTGTTTCGTTGATTTTATCTGCAATATTATTCTCAAAGCTTTTTCCTTCTCTTCAAATACCTACTCACAAAAGCCCGAATATCTGTCGAGTGGTCTTGCCAAAGTGTATCATGTCTCCCACCAGTTACTGGGTGTTGGAAGTCATACAGGCAATCACCTTGCTCCTTGTATAATACTACTATTCTGGCGCATCCGGTAAAACTGAAATGCGACCACAACATACATAGGTACCTGGCAAAAGGCTTGATTGAAATATTCATAAAAAATGACTAAACTCCGTAAAAATATTAAAGGGCTCTTTAAATTTCAAATATCTTTCTTAAAATAAATTACTTAACAATTATCTAAATGCGTTCAAAACTTGAATCTGTAGTCGTTGGCAAATTAATTGAGATAAACTAAACAAGGATCTTTGTATTACCGTCCAATTAATCTTACGATAAACGAAATTACAAAGAGCGGTATATTAATTCCAAGGGTTTGTGCTTAGAGTATGAATAAGACAACGTTGCACTGCCTACATCACGGCCTGCCTCGGAAGTAGTAATTTTAACTTTTTTCTGAATGAAAATTGTGATTATCCGTATGCAAACAAATACAGTTGTTAGCATAGGTCCTATGCTATTCCAATAGATTATTATGCCGACCCTTTTGTTTCAAATTACTTTCCTCGTGTGTTATCTTTAGTCTCCTGCCCTGCTATCTTGCAAAATGGAAAATACTTTTACACTATTTCTACACGTGTGAAGACACTATGGCGCGCTCTAAATTTTTTTTCATACTGTAAGGCTAGAGTAATTACCTCGTCTGCTTCGCGACAACCCTTATAAATTAAGTATTTAATCAACCCTTTATTAAGCGACTGCTCCAATATTCAATGTATTGTTGCCCGTAGTAGTTGGAATTCACACACGATTAATTTCAATACGTGTTATGGTGCCGTGCCGTGCCAATCGAAGATTGAATAAAATAAATATAAAAAAGTTAAAAAACCGGCCAAGTGCGAGTCTGACTCGCGCACGAAGGGATCCGTACTTGGTGAATTGCGGTTTACGATTTATGACGTATTAAAAAAAAACTACTTAATAGATCTCGTTCAAACCAATTTTCGGTGGCAGTTTACATGGTAATGTACATCATATATTTTTTTTAGTTTTATCATTCTCTTATTTTAGAAGTTACAGGGACACACACACACATTTTACCACTTTAGAAATGTCTCTCGCGCAAACTATTCAGTGTAGAAAAAAATGATATTAAAAACCTCAATGTATGGAGTTTCTTGTGCATTCTTCTCCATAACACGCTACTTTCCGAATGCACGGTAGAATCAACTTTTATTCCATGTAAATTTAAATTGTGACATTCTTAAAAGTGCCGCTTGGTGGCCCAGTTGAAATAAATATCTTTTGTCTTTCGAAGACGAAGATGGGTTTGACGAAAAAAAAAATAGTTTCAGATTCAAGTATGGGAACCCCCACAATTTATTGTTTTTTTTTTTCTATTTTTGTGTGAAAATCTTAATGCGGTTCACAGAATACATCTATTAACCAAGTTTCAACAGCGTAGTTCTTATAGTTTCGGGAAAAAGTGGCTGTGACATACGGTCGGACAGACAGACAGACATGACGAATCTATAAGGGTTCCGTTTTTTGCCATTTGGCCACGGAACCCTAATAAAAATCAAAAAACCCGACTGCAAAGATATAAAAAAGAAGAAAACCATGCTTCGCAGTCGGAGGACACATATTCGCGAGCTGGCTGACCAAAACTATAAATATACTCCAACTGCACAGCATGATTTTCTTCTTGTTTACATCTTTGCAGACGGGTTTTAAATGTTTATTATTTTTTTTTATTTACAACTTATTAGTTAACATATAAGTGGTATATATTCTTGTAACCACCTCTAAAAAGCCTTCATTTTGATACCTCACTCGATGTAAAATCAAAAAAAATTGCAACCCCTACAATATGGCGCCCAAAACCCGCCAAGTTCCTTTTTTTTAATGGCACTTATCTAAGAACACTTGCGCGGCCAATACCTATCTAACGATGTCCTAATTATCAAATCTGTCAAGTGGTTTGAAAGATACGAGCTAATAAAGAATATTACATACATACATACGTACAAATATACAAGATACGCGCGAAAAACATAACTCTTTCCTAGCAGACGGGTAAAAAGCTTACTTAAGAACGTAAAAATATCATATTATTTAGATTGTATGAATATTTTTGGCATTAAAATAAAGGCTTCCGTAGTAAAGTGCGAAGCGACAATGCGGCGTGAATGTCATTGTCCAGTAGAATTAGATATTTATAAGAGTAATTGAAATGGTTTTAAGGATGGATCTTCTAGCTAAATCATCTCAAATTGTCACGTTTATCTGCAAGAGTATTATTAAGTCGTTTAAGTTATATTCTTTAAACTGCTCAATAGATATAATAACCAATAAAGTTACCTGTAAATATTACTGTAAATATTTTGATCACTATATGAAGTAGGTAAACTAGGTATGTCGGGAACAATTTTTGCCCTCGATAAAAACCGAAACCCACCAAAAAATTACAATCACGTACAGATTGTTTACGGGCTGTTTACGCAGACTTCACTCTCCTGGGATGAAATATTAAATATTCAGACTTGTAGCTACACGGCCCAATTTTATTCGTCATACATTGGCAACGAGAAATAGTTTTTCACATATTCCCAAAGGTACGTCTCAATCTTCTAGAACAAATATTGGAATCTTAACCTTACCTTCGTAAAAAGTAAAAAGAAATCTTGTAGAAAAATAAGGTGCTTGAAAAGATTTTATCATTGTCTGCCTTACGATCTAGGCTTTGGTTTAATTGGATTAAATTTGGTTCTTCTAATATTTTCTTTTTGTTTGGGTTCTTTTTTGTACTAATTTGACCTAGGACCCCCTAGGTCAAATTAGTATCAATCAAGTAAACAATTAGAAAGTTATGTTTAGCGTTGGTCGATTACATAATGATTAAGACGACGACTAACGCCAACGACCTTGAGGGAACAAAACGCGCACTCGTTTCACACCCGCGCGACCCGAAATTTAGTAGTTTTTTGTACTTTTCTTATTATTTTATGACTTAAAAAAAAACTTCAGATCAAAATGTAGATAATTAAATTGTCTTTGATATGGTGTCGATTTCATTAAAATACGCCCAGCGGTTTTGTTGTGATTGTCGTGTTTTTGTTCGTTTTAGACAAAACTTTACAAATTAATTAAACTATGTTATACGAATAAAACTCAAAATTTGCTCAGATGACATTATTAAGAAAATGGTCTAATAAAACATACATTTTTTCCAATAAAGTACGACTAGCCGTTTAGACGTGATTCTCATTTTAAAATCAGCTACTCAAGGGAATCGGCGCCTTAAAAGTCTTTGCCCACTACAGCAGATAATACCATGGCCGTGCTATGAACGTGTCCGGCAAAAATATATTCCTTGTATTGAAAAGTATGACACTGTTCCCATTAGACCGTTCCGTCACCGACCAACACCGCACAATGGTTCACTTTTCTAAACCAATTTCAGTAACATACAACATAGAGGAAGGTCCTATGGCTAGGTCAAGTAAAACCATGCCGATTCCTTGACAGGCCAATTCCTTCCATGGTTAGGGCTTCCCGAACTATGAAGTAGGAAAATTCTTGCATGCTAGGTAATATATACCTACCTACCTATAGACAAACGAGGAAGCAAGATGATGCCTACTTCTAAACTGAAAATGTAAATTCAAACCGTCCTGGTAATTACGAACTGAAATTGTTCGCCTACGTAACCTTTTCTACACCTATTAATAACTTGCAACCCGTTATCTATCACATGGGGTATTGTAGCAATAACATAGATAATTTACCTTTCAAATTGTGATAACTATTGGCCAAACACCAACAGATTTAGCGTAGGGTGCTAATATAAACGGTCCACAAACACACTTAGCATTTATAATTTAGTTAGGATCGGTTTTACCAAAGCCGCGGCGATACGCCAATTTATTGGCAGGACGTGGTAGGATTTAAAGATGGGAATAACTAGCAAAGGGCCGTTTATTTAAATTAATCTAATTTAACTTTTAGTTACGAAAAGATACCAGAAAATTATCAGCGTTTTCTATCCAAATGAGAATTTATTTTTATGATTGTAACTAATTACAAAAAATCTTCTCAACCTATGTAGCTATATATGGTTTTCTAAAACACTATGCGTTAATAGAATCCCTAGATTCTTCTTTTCAAATCGATAAGACTCGTTTGAGAACTAAAAATCTTTTGTTACCACGTTAATTTTGACTTATTAACTTATACAACCTGAAATGTAGTTCCATATTTTATTAGTATACGGCCTTTCAATGTCGATGACCTACATAAACTATTCACTAACCTACCGTACCTCACTCATACTGAGTACCCACATTTAGACGAGAAATAAAAGTTATCCCAACTTTTTCCCAAATATGTTTCGTAAGTAATCATCTTTCAGGAATCGTTCCAATATTTTGTAGAAAGTTATCTACAGCCAGTAATAAATATTTTCTTCTTTACATTTTATTGATATCATAGATACAAGATATGAATTCAACTGTTTTTGTTCAGGGCTGGTGGTGTCGAGGTGCGTGGCCTCCACGCTACCCCCATCACTAAGAGGCTGCCTCTTGGAGTGCCTGTACTTGAAAAGAACGAGTTCATTGCCAACTTCCGAAAGTCTAAGATGAAAGTAAGAACATTGAGGCCTACATATTATTTTGAAGGAACGCCAATCGACTCAGTAACCATGAAAATATTAAAAAAAAAACAATTAATTACAAGGTCAAACTGTGAATCGAGGCGGATTCAAGGACGAAACTTGGAATATAGGCGTAACTCTTCAGTAACTTAATTAATGATGTGAGCTAGATTTTGCAACATCCCATCAATACTTGAATTATTTTAAAAATAAATCTACAAAATGTGTTGAAACCGTGGCTTATACACTTACTTGACATTGTAGAAATCACATTCAACTTTATTATTAAACACCGAAATTGTAGTACTAAATTACTTGGATAAAACTTGAATCATTATCAAATATGAACCAATAAATCATTAAATTCACCTATTTCATTGTCTTCATCGTATTGTTGTTAATGTCGTGGTGGGTCAGTGGCAAAGACCTCGTCTGTCGTACTTGAGGTCGTGGGTTCAAATCCGAGCAAGTACCAATGTGACTTATTCAAATTCATATGTACTTTATAAGTTTATCTTGGACATCACAGACAGCGGTGAAGGAAAACATCGTGAGGAAACCTGGACTTATAATAGTTAATGTAAGTCTGAAATAGCCAAGTCAGAGGCCTGTGGGGTGCCCAGAGGCGGCTCAATTAACTCTGACACCAGAGGTGGCCACATTCTCACACGAAAAGAAGAAGATCGTATTGTTACTAATCTTAGATGTTTTCCATTAGGTTCTTTCTTCAGCAGCCGGCACCCTCCGCGACAAATGCTTCATAATCAGTCATCGTCACCATCCAAGATACTGGCGTCGAATACCTGGTCCTCTTAAGAAAACTTGTTGGAGCACGCCCCGCCAAGTTCGTCAGGATCCTTACCGCGGACCAAAGCTTTGCTTGGATCGACAAAGTCAAGGAGGAACTCAAAGAAGGACAGAAAGTGGTACTTTACACTCAAGATGAGCATATCAACGGTCTTCTTCTTGGTTCTTGGTCTAGTCAACTGTTTAAGGAAGGAGCCTGGTGGTGAGGTCGTGTATGGTCTTCTTATTTCGGACCCGTCAGCACCTCCGTTTAACCCAGACTTGGAGTTCTATGAGGAGCAACTGGATAAGGATTTGGCTCTTAATATTTACCAGGATGTAAGTAACTATCTTTTCTCAAAATGATTCCAAAAAAATTACGTGTATATTTTCACTGAACTGAAAATTTCGCCGTAATTTTAAATAAATTCTGAGGCATGTCAACAGAATATACGTATATTAATAAAATACACATTTATTTTCTGAGATATTTGCATTCAAAGAGATAACGAAGCGAAACCGACAACAGGCTTAATTAAAATTCAACGATGTGATAAATTGATACACAAACACATACAGTTCAGACAATATGTCGATATATGCCAGTCGATATGACATATTTCTGAGTGCCGAGACTCCCAAGAATGGAAAAAATACTGAAACTTTTGCATCATTCTGGAACTATTTTACCCTAACCAACGATTTTCCCAATGAAATATTGAAGTTAAGTAGGTATAATAATTGTCAAATTCTACATTAGCCTGAAAAAAAACTTTAAAAGGCACTTGTCCCACCGCCGAGGATCAGGGAGCATCCAGTAGAGCTAGAATCTAGATACGAGTTGGCGAGAAACGAGTGTGTAGTTCCGATAGTTTAACCGTTTGGCTATGCGCGAGTGTTTTTGTGCGACGGGCGATTACTTACACCACTCGCTTGGGCGGTCAGTCCCGCACGCGTTGTTGGTTAGACTCTCGGTGTGAGTTCTGACTGCCATGCAAGCATCGCCGAGCGAGTATCGCTATTATGTTTGATAGCTCTTGTCGCTGTGACAAACTTGTGTCGAGAGAGTACTCCGCGGCAGGCAGTGGGAACAGCCAGCGATAAACTATTAATATATGTGTCTCTATTATTGACACGGCGATCCCGTGTATCTTTTGTTCGTTTCTTCAGCGAGAAAATAATCAATGGCTAACTTCGGCGCCGCCAGTGAGACAAAAGCCTAAAAGTAGGGTTTGATACGTTATTAACTCAAAAAACTAATTTCAGGAACCGGTCCTGAATTCCCGATTCCTTTTGCTTTTGATTGAATTCTACTAATTAATAGAACGATGAACATTACGAAATAAACCTGATTTGACTGACCCCTATTTCTGAATGAATAATTATGTAGTTGGGTATTTGTCAAAATCTACTTTAACTTCAAATACGTATTCAATTACAGAAATCAAACCCATAATATTGATCCAAATTTTTTAATTAAAATGTTATTTGTTTCATTTAAAACTTATTTTACCAGGGCCAATGGGGAACCTACCGCTTTGTCCTCCAGGGTGACCTGGAGACAGTTTCTGCGAACCACGCCTACGTCAACACTCTGATCATCGGAGACCTGTCCACATTGAAGTGGGTGGAAGGACCTATCAGGTCAAACCATGAGTTCAAGGATCCCGAGAAAGTGCTTGTTAGTGTGAGTACATACAAGTATTCGATTATACGGGTTCAGCTATACATACTTATGTAAGTAATCTTTCTTCTCCAGGTGTACAGCGCAGCGTTAAACTTCTGTGACGTCATGACAGCCACCGGTCGTGTCACAGTAGACGCTGTCGCTCGCGGTCGTCTCGCACAGGAGTATGTGCAGGGCTTCGTGATTGTCGGTTAGTGGCTATTGTAGTACATAATAAGTCTTCTACTTCTTGTATCTCCAGTGAAGATTGATCATTAAATCCGATTACAGACATATTGTCCTTTGCGAGGTGGAATAAAGCTTAAATTCAGTTTAATTATGTAAAATGAGTTTTAGGAGTTTTTGAAGAAATAGGCTTTAATTTATAATCATAAAATTGTATTTATTTATTTATTTCAACCTTATCACCAATACGATTAATGCGCTAACTACAGTAAACCTAATATTTTCATAACAATAGTATCTAAACTAATTTTAGGTTAACTTAATTACATAACAATTTTATCTATAACTAATTCTAAACAATGCACTCCTTGTAAATTCACCCAGAGTACAGTAGAACAGGTCCGTCTCAATAGCCACAAGGTTGAGCGTGCGGAGTGCGTGCGCCAGCGGCGCCTCTCTTAAGGTGAACGCGCACCTAGACGCACCGCACTCGCCGCACGCGCCGCAGTCATCGCATTTTCTCTTGGCCCCGCGCTATCCGCGCCGAACGCGCCGCACGCATTGTATCCACTTCTGTACATCTTGAACTATATTTTCATACGGATAAAGATCATGTTGCCGCGCCGCCCGCATCGCCCGCCGAGTCTGATGACGTCATCCGCACGCGCTGGTGGAATCCGTATACCTACAGAATTTTGCTGAAATGCGGCTCGTGCGGCTCGTGCGGCTCGTGCGGCGCGGATAGGTGCGCGAGGCTGCATACGATTTCATATAAAGATTTATAAATGCGATGACTGCGGCGCGTGCGGCGAGTGCGGTGCGTCTAGGTGCGCGTTCACCTTTAGCAGGTTGGTTCGACTGCGCGGCTCAACTGGCAAGCTCGGCCGCCGGCGTCGCCAGACGTACCTGTCCGGAACAGACAGACTCACCTGTCCTAAAACAGTTGCATAAAGGTGAACGCGCACCTAGACGCACCGCACTCGCCGCACGCGCCGCAGTCATCGCATTTATAAATCTTTATATGAAATCGTATGCAGCCTCGCGCACCTATCCGCGCCGCACGAGCCGCATTTCAGTAAAATGCTGTAGGTATACGGATTCCACCAGCGCGTGCGGATGACGTCATCAGACTCGGCGGGCGATGCAGGCGGCGCGGCAACATGATCCGTATCCGTATGAAAATATAGTTCAAGATGTACAGAAGTGGATACAATGCGTGCGGCGCGTTCGGCGCGGATAGCGCGGGGCCAAGAGAAAATGCGATGACTGCGGCGCGTGCGGCGAGTGCGGTGCGTCTAGGTGCGCGTTCACCTTTATGCACCTTCCCTCTCAATATTTTGAAAATATATGTGGTGAGTGCCAGTTCCCTCCTAACCCTCAATTCATTGTAAAATATATCTGCCTTAATCAACCAATTTCAAATATCAATCTCCATGTCGCTCTTAAACTTTTCGATTTTTCGCTTTTTCCGTTCATCAACAATTACGGAAGGAGTCGTTCCGTACATATTTGATAGATATTTTTTTTGGGATGTTTTATAATGATTCTGAAATTCTAGAGTTTTATCATATCAGACTAACGTCTTCTGCTGTTCGATTGTTTGTTTTTCTTCTACGGATTCTTGTATGGGTTTCATAGCTTCTGATACACTTGGCTGTAGTATCCAACAGTTAATTTGGCACATCATGTTTTTCAATAAGTTCAAATTTGTAAAGTATTGTCTCTGTTAGATACTCAAAACTGTATAGAGTATTAACAGTGTAAACAGATTGGTTTCGATATGTCGTAATTACACTCGGGACTTTAACTTACGCGCTTAACTTTATTAACTTACCTCAATGATATTCTAGTAAACAGATATTTTATAAGCGCGCGCATTGTGAAGACTCGAATACGTCCTAATTGGCACGTATAGTCTTTAGTCTATGTCACGCATGGCGAAGAGCGATACGCTTTGTTAACACAAAAACAAAATTTTAAAAATGCCATCGTGTGTATTTCGAAAGTGTACCAATTATCATACCAAAGTACATATAACAGAAGGGATATCATACCATATGTCAGTACGCAATACACCTCAATTTACTAATTTTTTTTTTTTCCTAATATTCTGATATTTGGAGTTTAGAAAAAGAAAAAAAAACATTGGTGGACAGAATAATGTTTGTTTACATTCACACGCAAGTGACAAACACTAGCTGTCTCTTTTTTCTTGTTGGTTTTATCAAGCCATCCCTTTCGACTTGTAGTGAAATGTTAGATGAATGAAAAGTGTGTATGTGTGCTACCGCTGCTGTGCAGAACACTTTTTCCGGTTGCTTTGTGAGTGTATAACGTATCTGTTTACTTTACTAGTATATCATTGACTTACCTGCAGTTTGTCTATTTCGGTTTGAGCGCAGCAGCATGCTGCATATTTTCGTCGTTCGTTTTTACTGCGTGGCGATGTAAAGACACATTAAGTTCTTTAATCACAATAGTGGTATTCTTCCTTTAGGGCTTGGGCATCATACGGTGCCATCATACGTCCAGATCTCGACCCACGACATCACCACCGAGTCTGGATGCGAACAGATGCTCCAGGTGGCCCTCAAGATGGGACCTGTGGACGCCATCTTCAACCTGGCTGTGATCCTCAAGGACTCTATCATCCAGAACCAGACTCCTGTGAGCTTCAAGACCTCATACGGACCTAAGGCTCTGGCTACCACGCATTTGGATAAACTGTCGAGGAAGTTTTGCCCGGGACTGAAGTAAGTGCAATTTTATTTGGTTTATTACATATTGCCGATATACGTTCACAACTGCAGTACCTTTCGATGATCAATGCGGAGCTACTTGGTATATCATGCGCACTGAGAGTCTTTCGGTTTTATCGTGATGATTTGGATCGTTTATTAACAAAGTCATTACTAATTTGACAAAATGTGGTCCAAGCAACATTCTACTAAGAATTATAGTGTAAGGTTAAAATCTTATATGCAGAATATCGTTATCGGCATGCAAATGTTTAATTTAATTAGTTGGTGGTAAAGGCAACAGAACGGTTTCCCTTTACTTTTGCTTGTTACTTTTTTGTTAAAATCGCGTGTGCTACTGTGTACTGGCCAACCTAACAAAGAATATCGTTATTGGCTTGCTTAGTTGGTGGTAAAGGCAACAGAACTGGTTTCTAGTTTCTGATGGTTTCTAGGTAAGCGTGCTACATCGTCGACCACATCATCGCTCACCATCAGGTGAGATAGTGGTCAAGAGCGAGCCTATCAATAATTAAAAAAACCTGTTCACCTTTACTTTTGCTTGTTTTTTTTTATAAATCATTGTTATTACATCATTTCCTACTCAAAAAATAAAGGAAGATAAATTATTATCCTGTACTTAATAAAATCTGTTCTCAAATTTATTTTATGATAGCAACATTGAAGCATCTCAGTGAAGTAGATTATTGAACAAGTTTTACGACTGAAGTTTCTCCCCGGGAGTTCAATTATAGTGTCCAGAATTTATTTATTAATCCCTTGTGGAAACAAAAACAAAGGGAGGTATTTACGAACTTGATGCGTAGGGTTTTTGTGCCATGTTTTTGGTAATATAACTGCTCGGCAGTAATATAGTAATTTTATATTTTGCGATGGTTATGGTTAGTAAGTTTACTGTATACATTTGTTATTTCCTAGTAAAATAATAGGTGGACAAATTAGTTTTTTGAAGCTATCTACATAATTTATCTATACTTAATAATATTATAAAGAGGAATGATTTGTATTTTTGTATGTAACGAATCAACTTAAAAACTACTGGACTGATTTCAAAAAATCGCCGTTGGGAAGCTACACTATCCCCGGATGACATAGGCTACTTTCTATCCCTCTATTCCCACGGGAACGGGAACTACGCGGGTGAAACCGCGAGGTGTCCGCTAGTTAATTTATAAAGCTCAAATTTTCTCGGTCTACTTACCTTAACCTACTTGCCTAACCTAACCTAACCTAGTTGATTTTTGGCTTTATCCTAGACACTATAGGTAGTAGCGTTTACAATCTAAGATGGCCAGATGGAAAGTGATAAAAATCTTTATATTTTTTTCGATTTCTTTCTAACAATATAAAATGTCTTTCCTTTCGGAAACTTTAATGGTCCTAGTTACCCACCCTGGATTGTCACGTGACTGATATACAAAAACCTTCCTCATTTATCGCTCTTTCTATTAGTGAAAACAGTATTAAAATCTGTTTCGTGGTTTAGAAGAATTTAGAAGAAACAGAAATGAAATCGAAAGACGTGAACAGCGACTTTGTTATATACTATTTAGAAAACATGCCCCTTTTATGGACCTCCACCTAATCTCAAATGGATTCTTATAGTATCGTCTTTTTTATAGGAACTTCGTGATCTTCTCGTCCGTATCTTGCGGTCGTGGTAACGCTGGTCAGACCAACTACGGTCTTTCCAACTCCGTGATGGAGAGGATCTGCGAGTGGAGGAAGAAGCTCGGCCTCCCAGCCCTGGCCGTGCAGTGGGGAGCTGTTGGTGATGTGAGTATTCTTTTCTTTGATTACAGCCTTTAGACTTACTTCGCCTTTTCCGTATTACCTTCAAATGTTGTTGTATTCCAGTATTTCAGTTAAAATCATTCATAGTTAGACTGGTAACCAGACTGGTTATTTGTTTCAATTTAAAACTTTGAGAATTGTATGTGGACCATGTAATAATCACCTATATTCTTGGACATTGGCTGTTAAAAAGGCTTACCGTACATTAAAAAAATACTTCGTTTTGGAAAAGTGTTTTCTAGCTCTGATGAAAACTACTGTAACTTATTGCCTACCCTGTGTTATAATCCCTTTCCAAAACTTGACCTGCTATTTTAGGGTGAGGCTAAACGAGCGTAATTTTTTGAGCTGTGAGTCGCGTAAAATAAGTCGCGGAATTTACGCTGCATTCGCTTACATACTAAAGTCCTGTTTGTACCACACGGCGACGCAAAATAAGTTGTCTGCTGACTCACGCGCATTATTTCAACCAAATTGCGCTCGTGGTGAGGAAGCGTCCGTAGTCCCGTACAAACGTTGGATAGCAACTGAAGTTTCGTCCATCTGTCTGGCAGCCTAACTGGATTTCAGTTGAACATAAATTGCGGTACTCAAAATACGCGACTCATTCTCACAAAATAACGCTCGTTTGTCCTCGCCCTTAACCCCCATGTTTTACAAAGTTATTAAGATTTGTCCGTTCTGTGAAATCACAAAACTAAACCAACCTTTTTCCCAGGTCGGTCGCCGACATGCAAGACGACGACGTCCAGCTCGAGATCGGTGAAACCCTCCAACAGAGGTTCTCCTTTTGTCTGTCGGCTCTCGAAAAGTTCATGAAGCAGGATGCCGCCATCTTGTCGTCCATCGTCGTGGCCGAGAAGAAGGCTGGAGGATCTGGATGTAGCAACATTGTCGATGCTGTGGCACAGATTATGGGTGAGTCGGAATGTTGGGAGAAAATTATTTTATGCCATTCTTTTACGTTTCAGGGACCAAATTTTTTTTTTTTTTTTTTTTTTTTTTTTTTTTTTTTTTTTTTTTTTTTTTTTTTAGGATCTCCAACAAAGAATACACCTTACATGCTATATAATTATAAAGTAACAGAACACAAAAAAAAAAACTATTAAAGTTACAGTTATTAAATATTATTACTTAAAGTTTTAATTTTCTTTCCTAAATAACAATCAGTGTTTAGTGCAAACTTAAATTACAATTGTTTCATAGGTATATAACCTTAACAATAACTATTCTATAGGTAGTATCTCTAGAATACCTAATTATCATTAAAGTTGGCAACTTGAATCTGAATTGAATAAAAACAAAGATCAAACTGCAAAGGAAAAACAGAAGAGAGAAAATAAAAATGCCTACAGACATACAAAAACAGCAGTAAACTAAACACAACTAGGCAGGCAGTTCAACACCTACATATTACGCAACTGTGTACGGATCAATGACCTATATTTACCCAGAGTATTAGAAAAAATGTCTATGTCTTCACATGCTATGGCATTGTACTGCTGGCTCATCCTGGCAACCGGTGAATGTTTACCCAGATTTGTTCGGCATTGTGGGGCTTTGAGTAATGGGCGGCGATAACGCGGGATTCTACCAGGAACATCAAGGTTTATTCTGCTAAGAAGATCTGGACAGTCAATACTATTGTTAAGCAACTTAAACAGAAATGTTAAATCAGAGACTGTACGGCGAGACTTGAGAGGAATGATTTTAAAATAATTCAGCTTGTCCGCATATGGTCTCAAATTCCTAACCCTAAACCGAAAAACTAGGTGACGAACAAGTTTCTTTTGGACTCTTTCTATTCTGTTTGCGTGAACCTGGTATGTTGGATTCCAGACCGTGCTACAGTATGCCAGCTGACTTCTTACATAGCTATTGTATAACAGAAGTGTAGTAGAAGGTTTTTTGAATTCTTTAGAAGATCGCAATATAAATCCAAGAGTCCGATAAGCTGAGTTGAGCATTTTGTCAATGTGTTCGTTAAATCTCAAACTGCCATCCAAATACATTCCCAATTCTCGGATAACCGTCACTTCATTTAATGTGTTTCCCTGAATACTGTAGCTCGACTGAATTCTATTACGTTTTCTAGTAAATTTGATGTGGTAACATTTGGTACAGTTTAGATACATTTTATTCTTCGTACACCATTGAGATAAGTTATCTAAGTCCGCTTGCAGCAACTGAATATCGGATTCAGTCAGAATTATGCGTGTCAACTTCAGATCATCCGCATATAGGTATGGTGTATAGTATATTTAAATACGCTCGAGATATCATTCACAAATATAATGAAGAACAATGGGCCCAAATTGGACCACTGTGGAACACCTGAGGTTGCAAAATAAGGCTCCGACTCATCACCCTCTATGACAACTAAAGATGGCCTATTGTTAAGGTATGACCTACACCAATCTAATGCAGCACCGGTGATGCCTAGGGACTGAAGTTTAATCAACAATAGTTCATGATTCACCTTGTCAAATGCCCTCGAAAAATCGGTGTATATTGCATCTACTTGTAGACCCTTGTCAACTGCGGATATTAAGTCAGTGACATAAGTGACAAGATTTGTGTCCGTAGACTTTTTAACCATGAAACCGTGCTGACTTAAGGTTAGGTAGCTTTTAACCTGGCTGTAAAAAATCGGGTACACTAGTGATTCAAAGACCTTAGACAAAGTACACAGAATCGAAATTGGTCGATAGTTAGATATCACCTCTCGTTTATCGTTTTTGTGAATAGGCACTATTCTTGCCCTTTTCCATGAATTCGGGCAGACACCTGTTTTAAGTGAGATATTATATATAACTGCTAATGGAGAGGACACATAACGAGCACAGTCATCGTGACCAAAATATTGGGGGTATATTATCAGGTCCTGCACCTTTTGACAGGTCAAGTTCAGAAAGTTTTTTAGATACTGCCTCTTGAGATATTGAAAAATCATTAATGGGTGGAATAAGGATTGATGCAACAGGTAGATTATCGACAGAGTTACCATGGTCAAGACTTTGCGAGTCTAATGAAACACTTGGATGTAATTCACAGACTAACTTTATTTTAAAAGAAAGGTGGTTGGAAGCATTGACAGTTTGACATATTTTATACTAGGTGTCGCTACTGAGCAGTTATTCATCATTATATTTTAACACACTCCCTTGATGAAATAACCCAAAAATATAAACTATTAACAACAAATGAGGCATCATATCATACCAAAAAATTCCACAAACTTATAATGTTTTTGGCAACTCAAACTTTTAGTTAAAATGTCTGCTGGCATGTCATTAGTATTTAAATAATCTATTTTTACATTCTTATTTTCAACAGCAGTTCTAACAAAATGAAACCGTACATCAATGTGTTTACTTCTTTTATGCATTACACAGTTTTTGGTTAACTTCAGAGCGCTTTGGTTGTCATTATACAAACATACAGGTAATTCATTTCTACATCCCAGTTCGAACAATAGATTTTTCAAATAAATGGCCTCCTTGCTTGCCTCACATATCGCCATATACTCTGCCTCTGTGCTAGATAAGGCTATTGTTAATTGTTTTTTATATTCATACGAAATCACACTGCCAGACATTTTAAACATATATCCTGTATAAGATTTTCTATCTGAATCATCTGATGCCCAATCGGCATCTACATATCCCATTAAATCTAAGTTGTCTTTTGCATATTTCAAACCAAAATGTTTTGTTTTTTTTAGATATTTTTCATTCGCTAACAACTATTGAACCGGAAACAATCAGAAACAAACGTCGTAAACATGTAGTCTGCTCTGCATCGTCATTCAAAACTAAGTTTGCACATCGGTTTTTCTGCTACCAGGGTTCAAACTTATACAATAAGTTAAACCGTGCCTTAAATATATATCCTTTACCAAAAACCAAATGTAAGTCTTTGGTATCTAACTGGTTGCAAAATTTGGATTATAGTTTGACAGAAAGTCTACTTAATTCAAACTAAATTAGTATGATATAAGTTTATAACTTACACCCAAATCCTCACACGCACACATCGGCACACTACACCTGACATTCAACCAACTCAACACTACAAAGTGACATCACATAGACACTAACATTATACACTCTCTTAGACACACACATACACACATACAGGCGCTCTGCTTAACTTTTTGTTTATAACTTCGTTTTTATTGCTTCTACCGTCAAAATGTTTTAAATTTTTAGTCTTGAATCTCCTTATCTATAACTTTGGATTGTAATACCATATTTTTTTAATAAAATGTATCTGTCCTTCCGTGGGGTGGGGACCTGGTGATTTGTAATACAGGCATTTTATGCCTAACTCAGACACCAGCTCCTCACATTGCTAATTAGACATATAATATGTAAAACTTAGAATAAGTTTGTCATTGTGAGGAGAAATAAAGAATTTTATTATTATTATTATATATTTTAAAATACGTTTTACATGTTTCCAATGGGTTTCATTAAAATTATTATTAAATTTACTTAAGTAACAAACAGCATATGAAATATCTGGACGAGTCAATATTGACAAATAAAGCAAGCTTCCTATCAACTGTTGATAAGGATATTGATAAGAACAATTTTCTTCCTTTTTAAGTTTTAAATTCACTTCCATTGGTGTACTAACTGGGTTACAGTTTTGCATATTAAATTTAGTTAACAACTGATCTACAAATAGTTCTTGGTCTACAAAGAGAATATTATTTTCTTTTCTAACTCTCATCCCTAAACACTGACTTATCTTTCCCAAGTCTTTTAATTTAAATTTTGATTTTAATTCAGTCTTTAGACATTCAGTTTCCTCTTTACTATCGGAAAAAATAAAAAAATCGTCTACAAATAAAGCTATAAATGTTTTAAATTTGCCATTTAGCTTAACAAATAAACAAGGCTCATATAGTGATTTTTTATAACCTATGGCTTGTAAACAGTCATCTACTCGCTTATACCAAGCTCTAGCTGACTGTTTAAGTCCATAAATTGCTCTTTTTAATTTTAAGACTTTGTTTTCTCTATCAGGACACACAAAATTTTCAGGTAAAGACATGTAAACAGTTTCATCTAAATATCCATTTAGGAATGCAGTGGTAACATCAAGGTGGGTAATATCAAGGTTATATTGAACACTGAGTGCAAATAACAGTCTTAAGGTTGAATATCGAAGCACTGGTGAAAAAGTTTCTTTATAGTCAATTCCAGCTTTCTGTGTAAAACCTTTTGCGACTAAACGGGCACGATACCTCACATTTTTATCACTGTCAAATTTTTTTTTATAGACCCACTTGCACTTTACCACTGTAGCTTGATCTGGTTTGTCACATACTTCCCAAGCATTGTTTTCTTTAAATGATTCTAGTTCTTCTTTCATTGCTTTGACCCATTCTTGTGATTCTGGTCCATTTAAAACCTCTTCCTGAGTTATCTGGTCACCATACAGGTTGATATCCTGTTCAACACACATATTGCTAGAACCAAATCTGTCAGGCTTCTTTCTTTTTCTTACTTCTGTCTTCATTTCAACATTCTGATTAATATTCTTTATTTCCTTTGCAGGTATACTATCATAGAACTCATCTGAAGTGCTACTGTTTGTATCTTCTACTACATATGTACTGTCATCATGACTCAACACTGTATCTGTAGACTGTTCAAAAATACTATCCCCAATCTGCTCTTCAGGACTTCCTGACAATTCCTGATGTTCATTAACTACTGCTTGCATCATTTCTGAATTATCTGTGGGCTCCATGATAGTAACATCTCTACTTGTGATAATTTTTCCTGTGGCTGGGTTATAGAGCCGATAGCCTTTAACATTATCAGCATACCCTACTAAATAATGCTTGATAGCCTTTTTATCCCACTTTAGTCGTTTTGCCTTGGGGACATGGGTCATTACTGTACTACCAAAGATCCGGATGTGACTTATATTTGGTTTTTTGCCATACCATAGTTCATAAGGAGTTTTCTGATTTAATCTGGAAGCCAACGATCTGTTTTTTAGATAAACAGCTGTGTGAACTGCCTCTGCCCAGAATCTCTTTTCAAACTTTGCATCATAGAGCAGACATCTTGCTTTTTCAACTATGGTGCGGTTGAACCTCTCGCACATCCCATTTTGTTCTGGACTATACGGATTTGTTCTCTGATGGATTATGCCATATTGTTTCAGGTAATTTTCCATTTCAGTTGAACAAAACTCTGTGCCATTATCTGTTCTTAAAATCTTGATATTGGTAGTTGTTTGTTTTTCAACCATGACCTTGAATTCTTTAAGCCTTGTAAAAACTTCACTTTTTTGTTTTAAAAAATAAACAAACGACATTCTGCTGTAGTCATCCACAAAAAGCAAGAAATATCTCGACAAGCCAATTGATTTCGTCTCCATCGGTCCACACACATCAGCATGTACCACTTCCAGGATCCTCTCACTTCTATGGCTGCTCTGTGGAAATGGTAGCCTCGTCTGCTTACCTTCGCAGCATGTTTTGCAGTTGTATCTATTGCTTTCTGCTTTGTTCTCGTATGTTAATCCTTCTACAGCAACGTTCTTCATGACATCCATATCTCTGCTGTTGATATGGCCAAGTCTTCTATGCCAAATCTTATTTGAGGTTGTTGCTGCTAATGAACATACTGAACTAGTGTTGAGTCTGTACACCCCATTTACCAACTCTGCTGTACCAATCAACTCATTTTGCTGATTTCTTATATAACAACGTTCCTCACTGAAACTAACTTTGTTACTATTCTTTATCAGCTGACTGACAGATAATAAATTTGTCGTGAGATCTGGAACACACAACACTTCTTTGACAACAATATCGTATTGTAACTTGCCAATAACTGTCGTAATCTGTGTATCTCCTGAACACAACACTGGCATAGTTGTTTTATTTGCAACTATAATCTCCTTAACTTTTAGGTTATGCGACGTGTTTCTTATGTTGTCTTGACTGACCATCATGTGAGTGCTGGCTCCCGAGTCGATGTACCACTCATGTTTGCCAAAATTGCCGTTGAGAAAAACTGCACTGAACGCATTCATCGGTTTTTCCTTTAATATTGGGCATTGGTTTCTATAATGGCCGGTCTGTTTACATTTATAGCATTTAATCACTTTGTCTTTGACATCAATTTTTTCTTCAGTCTTGCCAACCTTACTCGATTTTTTTCGTTGCCAACCTTTAGATGTCATGAACGCTCTTTCTGACTCAATGCTGCCAACATTTTCGCTCATATCCAGAAGTTTGGTTTTTATGACGTCAGCGGTAATGGCGATACCCGAATGTTCAATGGCCATTATCATTGGCGAGAACTTTTCGGGTAGACCCGCCAACAACAATGACCCAACCCATTCTTCGTTAATCTCAAAGCCTGTTCCTCTTAATTTATGCGCCGTATCTGTGAGCTGAGTCACATATGCCGTCATTGACTCACTGCTCTCGAGACGAATAGAAATAAGATTTCGCAACAAACTTATTCTGCGTGTAAATCCTGCATCGTCAAACAGCAATTTCAGCTTCTTCCACACACCCTGAACTGTAGATTCGCACTTAATATGAACATACAAGGATGAATCAATGGTCATCACTAACTTTGCTTTTGCTCTCTGATCTTCAACGCTAGTTGTAGCTTTTTCAACGCCATCTTCTTTCTTGTTAATATCGACGCCTTCCAATATTAAGAAATTCTCGGCTGCGTACGCCCACTCATCGTAATTTTCACGTCCCTTGAGTTTCGGCACGTTAACGAGGTAACTTCCAGCCATTTTACTGATAAAAATATTTAAAAACTTTTGAATTTTTTGGGTCTGGGCCCATAACCTAATGAAACACTTGGATGTAATTCACAGACTAACTTTATTTTAAAAGAAAGGTGGTTGGAAGCATTGACAGTTTGACATATTTTATACTAGGTGTCGCTACTGAGCAGTTATTCATCATTATATTTTAACAGAGTCGTATACCGATGCGAATTGATCAGCAAATAAATAAGAGATAGCTTTACTTCCAGATGCAGCACAGTTACAGTACCCAGGGTCATTTTAGAGGGATAGGACGTGTTACTTTGCCGAAGTTTTTTAATATGTGACCAGAAAAATTTGGGATTGCCTTTTATTTTATTCTCTAATTCGTCCATGTAATTATTGTAACATGTTTGCATTGATTTTTGACAGTCCATTCTCAGATAATTGAATTCAACTACATCAAGTGGATTATTATATTTCTTTATTCTGTTATGATATTTCAATTTTTGTTTAAGCAATTTTATCAATATTTTATCAAATTTTGTCTTTATTCGTATCATCGAGAGGGTAGATCTATTTGTGTCACTAGGCCTTAATTATAGCACTAGAATTACTTACCATAAGTGAATGTCAATATTCTTTAGGTACTTTTTGACAAGGTTGTCAAAAAGCTAATGTTGTCAAGAAGGTAAATGGAATTAGATGAAATAAGTTCATTGTATTTGCTTATGCCGTTTACCGCAACATTGTTCGTTCAATTTACTGGATGACGAATAAAATAAATTAGTAAAAGAAGGAATGAAATAATATTCGTTTATTAAGATAAACCTGAAAAAGACAAAGGATTAGATGAAGTTTAATCCTTAATCCACCGAGCCGTAAATCTATACAAAATTTTAAATTCAATTATCAAGATATATTGGTACTGATAGTTCCCAATTAAATCACAACTAGAACTATCAACATTGCCGTATCATTAAACAATGATAATACGGTTAAAACCCTGCCCATTAACATGAACATAATCTTTTGTAAGATTATTTAGTTACTTGTGAATAATTACATTGATATGATATAGGTAATATCTACTTGGATAATCAAGATTATACTCAGGAGTAGTTAGTGTGTACGAATTGAAATCGCTTAGGTACGTAATTGTATCGTAATTAGATTTAGCGTTGAAAACGGCAATTTTAATATCTATGCTTTTATTTTGAAACTAAGAAGGTAAAGTATTCGTATTGTAAAAAGTATTCGTACTGTCCTCCGTGAAATACAAACTAGAAAAGGGTAGAGCAACAGATTTTTTTTCCTGAATTTAATCGGAATGTCAGCAGCTCTAAGCCTCCTTGACACTCGGGAGACTCGTAGGCGATAATAATAATAATAATAAAATCTTTATTCAGATATTACAAAAGGTAAAAAAAAAACAGTTTAAATCTTAGATAACTAATGTAGGTATAATAATGTAAGATGCCTGTACTAGGTAATCCTGTATCACAGGCTGTAGGAGCTCTAAATATATGCTTATCGTAGGACAACAGAATTTTAACAATATTTAACATAATATATGAAGTCTAAAAATAGTGGTAAGATTTTATAAGTTTGGAAATTAATTTTAATTTACTTAAAACTATAAACATAAAACTAAATTACTAGGTCATAATATTACATAATGTCTTATTTACCTATATTGCAAAAAAATGCACTTTGATTACACATAACTAAAGATTGAGAAATATTTGCTAAGCAGAATTGTGAAGTCAACATTGCAAAATTAAAACATAGGCACTTAATTTTTGCAGCCAAAGACTAATGAGCTTAGCCATCAACAAATTGATGGTTAGTAGGCCATTGCAGACGTTCAACGCGTGTGACCTTGAGTATGACGTACTAGACGCCCTCATAGTCGATAGAGTTGATGTGCCTGTATTCCGCTATTTTCCTAGCAGGGCACTCAGGGTCTCCCGTTTTGTGATTGTTGGGCTTTTTAAATCGCGAACAAGTTGCGCATTTCGATGAGTCCGCTTTCTTAGTGCAATCAGACACCGAGTGTCCAGCTTCACCGCAGTGAGCACACACAGAGTTGACCTCTCTGCATGTTTTTGCTGCATGACCATATAATTGGCATTTGTAGCATCTGGTAACCAGAGTGAAGTCCCTAACAGGGCAGGACGTCCAATTTATAAACAGCCTTGATGTGGAAATTAGGGCTTTACGTATATTGGCTGGAATTTCAATAACGTAATTACAGCTCGACGCATCTTTCCTTCCAGATTTGTGGCTTAATTTAACAGAGGCCAGAAAGGACTCCATGGACATCTCTGGCAACTTGTCGGGTATGTTCTGCTCGTAAATGCACCTAAAGACTTCAGTTTCAGCCAGGGAAGACGGCACTCCTACAATAACGATCCGTGGTTTGCGCTTGTTGGGCTCATCGGCGGTTAGTCCAGATGTAGAAAGCTGGACGGCGTTCTTGATTTTCTCGGCGTCTTGCTTGGTCTCTGTGCTAATAATAACACCTCCATTTTTGGTCTTGCGGACACCTCGTACATGCAGCTTCATTTGATCAGGTCGTATGATTTTTGTTACCATGTCTTTTGTTTCGTCACTGGACTTGAGTTTGTCACTAGGATAAATGACCACAGAGCTTAAATTGTTAGGTCGAACGAAATCATTTGATCCCTTTTTCACCATGTCGGCAAATGAAACATTACCCGCAGTGCCAGAGTCCTTAATCGTCTGCTTGAGCTCTGAGATGTGTTCCGTCAAATTGCGCTTTTCTTTTAAGGCATCAATCATGTCGTGTGCTACAATTGCTTTCTGCTTCAGAGATTGGTATAGGACTGCCATCTGAGAGGTGCCAGATCCTATTTTACGACACAAGTTAGAAATTTTCAGTTTCTGTTCCGAGTTTAGTTTGCCATCCGAGGCAATAGAGCAAACCTCATTTAAGTGCTGCTCTATAGTTGACATCCATCTTTGTATGTCGGGCGTGGATGCGACTTCAATCGAGAAATCTGATTGGGCTGGGATTTGCGTCGTCGACTTCGCTGGCGAGGTGGAGGCTTGAACTCGGCCGCTTGGATTACAGGAACTGTTATCCATTTTATTTGATAGTCACTTCACTGTTTCTAAGTTTTCATTATAATGTTTACAAAAGTACACAGTAGGCACAAATGTATACAATAAAGAAGGTCACTATTATAAATGTTTTAATTAAATATTGCTAACGAGCACGTCTGTATGCTACGAGCGAGCGCGAAAAATTCGTGATACACAAATACTTACGATTTGCTTTGTTTCAAAATGAAGGTAGGATCGTTTACTGTGTGAACCAAGCAGAAAAGTCCACTTGTCTCTCCATGTATATCCTACGTAATTTTGTTTGTTTTGTGGGCTTTTATTTTCATCATTTGTTTCTCTCCACCTGGGGGGTAACCACAAGCTCTTAGAGTAAGGTTATTTTGAGATCGAGTAAGTGACAGATGTATACAAGTCAGATACATCTGTCCCTTACTCGATCTCAAAATACTTACGATTTGCTTTGTTTCAAAATGAAGGTAGGATCGTTTACTGTGTGAATCAAGCAGAAAAGTCCACTTGTCTCTCCATGTATATCCTACGTAATTTTGTTTGTTTTGTGGGCTTTTATTTTCATCATTTGTTTCTCTCCACCTGGGGGGTAACCACAAGCTCTTAGAGTAGGTAAGTTTATTTTGAGATCGAGTAAGTGACAGATGTATACAAGTCAGATACATCTGTCCCTTACTCGATCTCAAAATACTTACGATTTGCTTTGTTTCAAAATGAAGGTAGGATCGTTTACTGTGTGAATCAAGCAGAAAAGTCCACTTGTCTCTCCATGTATATCCTACGTAATTTTGTTTGTTTTGTGGGCTTTTATTTTCATCATTTGTTTCTCTCCACCTGGGGGGTAACCACAAGCTCTTAGAGTAAGTTTATTTTGAGATCGAGTAAGTGACAGATGTATACAAGTCAGATACATCTGTCCCTTACTCGATCTCAAAATAACCTTACTCTAAGAGCTTGTGGTTACCCCCCAGGTATCAAGGACCTGAAGACTGTCTCCCAGCAAGTGTCCCTCGCCGAGCTGGGTATGGACAGCATGATGGCTGTCGAGATCAAGCAGACCCTGGAAAGAGAGTTCGAGATCTTCCTTACTGCTCAAGACATTAGAACACTAACGTTCGCCAGGTAAGCAAAACATGATTATGAGCTCAACTTTAAATCATCGTAGTGTGAGTATGTTCTTTTCTTTGGCAAGGAAATGTTGAACAGTTCTTGTAGTTCTTCTTCAGACACTCCGTTTATTAATTACTGGTTTCTGAGGTCTAGTAGAATCAATTATTAGTAACTGTACATGTTGACATTCAAAAGTGCCGTTTAATGGCTTAATAATCGGGCCTTAAGGTTGCCCTAGTCGGCGGCATGAACTATTTTGTGGTCGGGGTTAAAATGCATGCTATCTCATCCGACAACAAGTACGAAAGGGATATACGCTGTGATGAGCAGTAAGAAGCTAGTGCGCGTACGAATACACACTCATGGTTTAAAAATAATAAATGGATGATGATTTAGAACGAAAAGGAGTGCACGAAATTTTATAAACAGACCTTTGGGAGTATGAGTATCATGAAAAAACTACTGAATGTATGTGCATTTTTTTTTGCATTTTTTACTTGTAATCTATTCCTGTATGGTGACTTTTTGCAATTTGCCTTCTTTTTATGGTATTTTATATCCGTCCAAAGATGCTTTGAAATTAGTGGTGTAATATGGCACTTTTTATTTTACTTTTTGGTTTCTATGCAGGGCTAGACAATGATGAGACAAATTTATGTCATTTTTATTTTGATTGTACACCGTCAACCAGTGGAGTAATCGCCATACTACATTTGTATGGAAGAATGACTGATTAGGGCAACCTTAAGTTTGGTAGTAACGATGTGCTTTTATGTGCCTTCATTATAGCAATCCTTGCGAATCTCTTTTACTGGAATGCTAATTAAAAAAAAAACTCTGTAGCATTGCAACTTTCCCAGCGATGTCATCACAAAAATCACAAAATATAAACTACGCAATCTGTCGCTCAAAACGCTCTATAAAAAACTCTTCAGCTATCGAAACTCCGGCAAACATTCAACCTATCACAACCTAAACAAACTTGAAAAACATTTTCTGAAACGACTCGCTTTTCCAACAAGCTTCGGAAAAAACTAGTTAAAGAAAATAATACAAAACTCTTTTCTAATACAACATGGTATTTCGAGCACAAAGCAGAAATATCTCGAGGAATATGTGAGCCGAATTATATTTCCATTTTGTTTTTCCGCAAAATTTCATAAAGGCCTATTCATGAGGTAAATCTTTTCCCGTAAATTAGATGAGATATCAGATTTTTACATAATTTTACTTTATCAATGTTCGGTTTTATTTTCGTCGCCATTGTTCTTGTTCGTGATATTGATATCTTCATTACCAGAAATGTCTCATTTGAGATCGTACTTGCCTAATTGACGTCAAAGCTTCAATCACAGGCTTATCGTTAGTTAATCTTCCTTTTATCTTTTGCTGAACTTGAGCTTCCAAAAGGCTCTAAGGCCCAATCTTTTGATCCATAGTTAGCTGAAAAAATGGCTAAATATGCTAAAACCAATAGTTTAAAATTTCGTAAAAAAGGGCTGTTTTCTGAAATTATTCACCTCACAAATGCTTGGATAGTTAATTATTTCAGCATTTGTGACACTAATAATTTATGAATAATGCGTTTTACAAAAGTCCACCTATACTAGTGCCACTTTTGTACATGAAGTTTAAATAAATACAAGTAAAATTTAAAAATTTAAAAAAACCCCGATTATTATTATATTATTTCATGCTACATAATTTATCTAGTACATGGTAGATACGCTTCGATCGGAAATCTATTGAACACGTAAACACGATATCTTGAGAAAACACCCCGATTCAAACAGTAAAACGCCCATAACTTTTGAACGGCTGCACCGATTTTATTCATCATAGCTAAGAACACTCTCGATTAAGTCACATTTTAAACAAAAAAAACTAAACCAGAATCGGTTCACCCGTTTGGACGCTATGATGCCACAGACAGACACACAGATACCAGTTACACAGATACACAGATACCTTTTTCCGGCGGGGGTTAAAAATGCAAACCATTTGCACAGATAATATAATACTAGCATACAGATGCCTCATCCCATACAAAGAAACCGTGCCGACTTAACTAGCGTTTTTCATCTGATTAATCTTGTTATTTTTGTAAGTACATCAATCGCGTTCGATCCCGTTTCACGACAATAGATGGTGTTAGCAACGACTTGCAAGTTAAAGGCTTTACTAGGTTTGTGAATATTGTTTTCTTTAAATACAGTGAAGGTTCGTTTTATACTATTTTTTTGCTCGTCTTTACAGTTTTTTTTGCACCAAAATGTGTTACAATGCAAATTTTAACAATTGAGTGGAATGCCTCAGAAATTTAAAAATGTGCCATCTATTGGCATCAATTTTAAATGGTCCGTTCAAATAATCTTTGAAATGTGAATTAAGAACCCAATATTCCATAATTTTGTACTGAGGAGAGTTGATGAAACAAGAACATACAATTTTTATGTTCAATTCCAGAAAATGTTAATTTTACACACATTCTATTGAATTGAGTGTACATGTCGCGCCATCTAGTAAGATTTATTTGAACCAAATTTTGTTTCTTAGCAATGAGACCGCGTGCCATTGGTTAGCATATTTCATCATTGATTAAGTTAACAACGGATCAAAAACTGAGCCTCATTGGTTAGCATATTTCATCATTGATTAAGTTAACAACGGATCAAAAACTGAGCCTATGTCAAAAATTCTAATTGATTCTATTGTCAGACCTCGATTGACGATAGGCTTTTAACGTTTTATTTAAAGATAGATGTTAATTGCGATCATAGATATAATACACTGTTTTTTATATTTCTATCCCTGCAATCTATTAGTTGCTTTTGTCTCCTCTTAAACAGAATTAAGAATGAGTAATGAAGGATTAGATGAAGGGCTTTTCTATCAAACACATTTCCTTTTCACTTAGGTGTGTTTAGACGATTCTTGTTACTGGATGGTCCAACCAAAGAGTGCTCTTTTTTAACCGACTGCCGAAGGAGGGTAATGTGTTTAACAGTCTATTTATGTATGTATGTAAGTATATATGGCGTTCCAGAGACCAAACGCGTTGGCCGATTTTGATGATTCATACGTCAATCGATTCGTCTTAACCCTGCGAGTGTCATAGGCTACATTAAAATTGGACAATAGAAAAATGTCGGATTTTGGGTGCCGAATTGTGCGGGCCCAAATTTTTTTTCGAAGGCAAAAATCATGCTTTGCAGGCGGAGGATACACCAGATTTTGGTCAGCCAGCCCGCGAATATGTATCCTCCGACTGCACAGCATAATTTTTGCCTTGTTTACGACTTTTTAGTTCGCTTTTGAAGCAGTCGGGTTTTTTGATTTTTTGAATTAAGTTTTTTTATTTGTTTACATAAATAGGATTTGGTAACGTGGTTTGGTCCGATCTTTTAAGGACGCACGAAGTCTGGACATGAGCCCAGTTGATTGCAATAGGCTCCCCGTAGGCTGGAAACCTTAAAATAAAAACATACAACAGGCGGCCTTATCGTATTCTGCGATCTCTTCCAGGCAACCTAGATTGGACAGAGATAGCCTGGACACGACATGGGTTTGCACTTAGTGCAATTTTAAATCAAATAATAAGTTACAAACATAGTAAGCACTAATTATTATAATTAATATAAGCCTAACATCAGGTTTAGTAAAGTTACATACCAGGCCCCTCAGAAAGTATTGCGAAAAAAAGTTTTTATATATGGGAGACTGGCCAGTTATAATGTTTTTCGAAAATATGATTATTTATAAGTAAAAATAAGTAAGTTCCAATTTCAAAATTTCCCTCCACATTTTTTGCGAGTTAATTCAAAGTATTGTGTCTCACTGAAATATGGATCTGCGCCGGGAACATTTTAGAGCTATGATTTTATACGATTTCAAGTGTCGCCTGAAACCGGATGAATCGTACGATAGACTTCAAATGGCATTCATGGATGAAGGCCCTTCCAAGGCAACCGTGTATCGTTGGTATAACGAATTCAAGCGCGGTCGACCAACTTTGGGGGATGACGAAAGAAGCGGTCGCCCTTTGACGGCTGTTACCGAAGAAAACGTGCTAGCAGTGAAAAATTTAATCCAAGACAATAGGCGAATTACATATCAGGAGATTCAACACATATTGAAGATTGGATCGGGAAGCGTTCACGAGATTCTACACAGCCATCTTCGCGTGAGGAGGATAGTATCACGCTGGGTGCCGCACAACCTCACCGATGCTCAGAAGCAGGCCCGGGTGGAATGGTGCCGTGATATGCTTAACAAATTTGAAGCAGGCTCGTCTCGGCGTGTTTACGACATCGTTACAGGTGATGAGTCCTGGATTTATCAATACGACCCAGAAACCAAGCGCCAGTCGACTGTTTGGGTGTTTCAAAATGAGCCAACGCCTACCAAAGTGAAGCGATCTAGAAGCGGGGGTAAGATTTTGATCGCTAGCTTTTTTAATTTGACTGGCCACTTGGTATCAATTCCCTTACGGGATCAAAGAAGCATTAATGCCGAATGGTATACTACCAAATGTTTGCCAGAAGTTTTCTCTGTTATAAGCAACAAGCGACCAAACACAGGGCTCCGCGGGCTACTGCTCCACCACGACAATGCACCTGCGCACACCGCACTCAAAACGAGGGACTTCCTGGACAGCACGCCAGTCAAACTCCTGGGTCACCCTCCTTACAGCCCTGATCTAGCACCGTGTGACTTCTTTTTATTCCCAAAAATAAAAAATCAGCTCAAAGGGATACAATTTTCGTCGCCGGAAGATGCGCTGGCTGCGTTCGAGCAGGCTGTAAACGAGGTGTCTGCGGCGGACTGGAAAAAGTGTTTTGAAAACTGGTTTAGGCGCATGAATCTTTGTATAGAGGCTGGTGGAAAGTACTTTGAAAAGATTTAATAAAAATATATGTACGTATAGAACAATTTTTTTTAGTTTCGCAAAACTTTCTGAGTGTCCCACGTACATATAAATATAAAGGCAAGGAAACAATACAGCTCCAACAATAAGATCAGTGTCAGGTAGTACTTCTTTAGCAGTCTTTTAAAGATCGGTAGTGATTGCGTGCGTTTTATTGTCACAGGCAATGCATTCCATAGATGAGCGGCCGGTCTTAGAAGGAAGTGGAATGCACTGGCATTTAAAGTTTCATGTTATCCGATGACCTAAGAGCTTTCTTGTGCACATAAAAACTATGTGTGTATGTATAGTTTTTGTTGTTTTTATTATTGTAAATTACCAAAAAATCTTGAATAACTTTAAATTGTAATTATCCTTTTTTTCTTTGTAATAATGTCTTACCATAATTGGTGCATGTTGTGTTAGCCCGTAATGAATTATTGCACTTTTGAACGATTTGTGTAAACAATTGATGGCTAACCTAAATAAATAAATTATCTATCTGCAATTTATTTCTACAACCCCATACGAACTGAACATAATCTTCTCCTGGATATCTAATTCACTTTCTCCTTCCACCAGACTGGTAGAGCTAACAGCACAACGCGAAGCCGCCGCTTCCACGACAGCCTCTCGTCCCGCCAACGTCGAAGGAGCAGCTGGTCTCAGGGTTCTCATGAGGAACTTCGGCGATGAGAACACCGTGTCCGAGCCTCTTATATACATGCCTACCATGGTCAGCGATGCAGTTGAGGTAAGATTACTTGATAATCGATCTTTTCCTAGGGATATATTGCTTAGGACTTTAAGAATTTGATATTTTGTTAAGAAGTTGAATATGACAAGACTTTGCGATTATTGAGTGACTTATGCACTAGCGGTAGAAAAACGGGCCAACTTTTAAAAATACTGCTCTGTAACATACCGTCCATTAACGGATAGACGTTCAGGCTTAGTAATGACCTATACACAAAGGTTCCAATGGGAACCTGTATGGACGGGCCCTTTTGTCTAATGAAACCCCGTAGAGCCACTTTTGGTACAGAAACCCAAAAAACCGGCCAAGTGCGAGTCAAACTCACGCACGAAGGGTTCCGTACTTGGTGAATTGCGGTTTACGATTAATGACGTATTAAAAAAAAAACCACTTACTAGATCTCGTTCAAACTAATTTTCGGTGGAAGTTTACGTGGTAATGTATCTCATATATTTTTTTAGTTTTATCATTCTCTTATTTTAGAAGTTACAGGGGGGGGAGGGGACACATTTTACCACTTTGGAAGTGTCTCTCGCGAAAAACTATTCAGTTTAGAAAAAAATGATGTTGGAAATCTCAATATAATTTTTGAAGACCTATCTATAGATACTCCACACGTATGGGTTAGTATGTATGGGGAACCCTCAAAATTTATTGTACCTTTTCTATTGTTGTGTGAAAATCTTAATGCGGTTCACAGAATACATCTACTTACCAAGTTTCAAAAGCATAGGTCTAAGGCTCGGCGGGTTCCGTTTTATATCATTTGGCTACGGAACCCTAAAAAGCAGCATCGATTCTCAGCACTCGGAACTATCATTTATTAAAGCTTTAATAATGTTTGAAAATGCGTTAGCTTTATGAAAACAGGTAGTAAAATACAAGCAAAAGTTTCTGATACACTATCAAATTAGATTCACTGCAACATTTATTTTCTCAAGGAAGCAGTATAAACTCCGAACGATCGCCTATTTTTCTTCTCCAATAGTTAGTTTCAACACTTTCAACTCAGACTGAAAGTTTTCTAATAGATCATTCAATAAGAAACTGGAAGGAAGTTGCCCAAGTCGTGATAAATGTGAAACATCTCTCGAGTGCAAGTTCACAACAACTTTTTGGTCAGAAACAGGTACTGAAGATGGCTTTGGATATAAAAAAAAGTTAAATCAAAAAACCCGACTGCTTCAAAAGCGAACTAAACAAACGTAAACGAGGAGAAAAACATCTGTGCAGTCGGAGGATACATATTCGCGGGCTGGCTGACCAAAATCTGGTGTATCCTCCGCCTGCACAGCATGATTTTCTCCTTGTTTACGTCTTTTTAGTTCGCTTTTGAAGCACACTGGTTTTTTGATTTTTTGATTTAACATTTTTATTTATAACTTTTTAGTTAGTTTTATTTTGAATTAGGTACATTTGAACATATAACCCCTCGATCGTCCATTCATCCTATTGCCCCCAATATTGGCTATATAGTGTGTTTTATATTACTATAAAATTTCATCAAAATCCTCTCATTAGATTTTTTTTGAAAGAGTTACAAACAATCATCGTCACAAAATTTATTTATTTATTTAGTCTTCATGCACAAAAGGTCCAATGGCGGACTTAAAGCCTTAGGCATTCTCAACCAGTCAACCAAGAGTGGTGAAGAGATAACATGGCATTGTTTAAACAATTAAAAAAAAAGTGGCTATTATCAAAGTCAAAGTCAAATATATTTATTCAATTTGGCCAATAAACGGCACTTTTGAACGTCACATAAATTAAAAGTAAAATTTACAAGTAATAAAAAATGATTCTACCGTGCATTCGGAAAGCAGATTGTTATGGAGAAGAACGCACAAGAAACTCCATACTTACTCTTGATAAAAAAAAATGGTGTTTTACAATATTTAAATAAGTACATACATTAATATATGTGAGGACGATGCACCCAGAACAGCTCTACACACTATACTACGTACAGGTATAAAGTATTAAAAAGCATTATCAGGAAAATTAATTAATTTGATATGTAGGAACATGGTTTTCACATACTTACAAATATTGCAAACATAGGTAAAATACATAATTCAACAACAACGGAACAGTGTGTGAGTCAATTTCTAAAAAAAAAAAAAACAATGAAAACTATGTATAGGAATATAAATTAACAAATTTGATTTTGTCTACACCAAAGATTGCCCTATGGAGCAGGACCAGCATGTTTCCAAGCATTTTTATCTTGGATATAATCATCTAAAATTTACTTTCATGTAGTTTTAATATATCACAAGGTATTTTGTTATAGAATTAACACAGACCCCATGAAAGATGATTGTACTTTAGCTAGTCTGTAAGAAGGATGATCTAACTTATCTTTTTATCTTTACTAAAGAGATGTATATTTTTCCTTACATACATACATATCATACTAAAATAGGTAAAATACACGTACATATATATTGAATATAATATATACTTATATAAATATATATATTTCTAACAGAAAAGAAGAAAAAGAAAGTGAGATGACTCTCCTTAGTTGTGTTGAAAATAAATTACACACACATTCACATCTAAAACATTACTAGCAACCCACCCTGACTTTGTCCGTGTCAATTTATACCCAAAAACCTTCCTCGATTCTCACTCTTCCTATTAGTGAAAACCGCATGAAAATGCGTTCAGTAGTATTTGAGTTTATTGCGTACAGACGCGGCGGGGGTCTTTATTTTATAATATGTACCTAGTGATATTAAGGTTACACTAGTCGATCATTCTTCCATACAAACGTAGTCTGGCGATTACTCCACTGTTTGACTATGTACAACACAGTTCAAAATAAGAAATGATATCAATTTGTCTCATCATTATCTAGCCCTGTATGGAAACAAAAAATTAAAAAAAAACAATATTTGAAAGTTATGATCGTCGAAATGTTCATATTTCAACACTAATTTTCACGCATCTTTGGGCGGAAATAAATAACATAAGAAGATGGAACATTGCAAAACGTCCTCCATACAGGGATAGATTAATAATTCAACCATGCAAATAATTGTATTTTGTAAATATACATTTAGTCGTTTTTTCATGATAACTAGACTCCCAAAGGTCTGTTTATAAAATTTCGCGCGCTCGTTTTCGTCCTAAATCATCATCCATTTCGATACAAAGCAAACTAGCTTCTTACTGCTCATCACAGCTTCGTGCCGTTTACTAGGAGCACCTTAAGTAGGCTTTTGTACGTTAGGTACTTTCAATGTAATATGAAATTCTTTGCATGTATTCTTTCCTTGTGGAACGAAAATAACTCACATGGCAGGATACAAATTATTGGCGTTTTATTAGAGCTAGTAAAAATGTCTTTGAGACATCCGTACCCTAATTTGTCCAAGGTCCTTGCCACAGAGCACGTTAGTCTAGAGACAGTAGTAGATCCTGTTGAAGTTCAAGGCAAAAGTTCTGTTGCTGGTCGCTTTTCTAAACAAGTAAAATTAAAAAAAAACCGCGACACATTTTTATTACATGCTACATAAGTTATCTAGAAGTAGACGCGCCTTGATCGACAAGCTGTTGAACTCATAATTATGACACGGTGTCTTGCGAAAACACTCCGATTGAAACAGTAAAACGCCCATAACTTTTGAACGGCTGAACATTCTCTTTAATGTCACTTTCAAACAAAAAAAACGAAATCAAAATCGGTTCATCCGTTTAGGAGCTATGAAGATACACAAATGCAGAAATACATAGGAACACACGTCAAACTGATAACACACTTTTTTCCGTCGGGGGTAAATAAAATCTTTAGTTAAAAATACCACATTCGAAAATTTGTAAACCGAACGCCCGCATCTTTAATTTATCTCGATAGCAAATGTGGCACTATGATGTGAGGATAAGAGTCAATTTACTGTGTAGATTTTTCGTTTTGGCCAAACGCAGTTTCTATACGTTATTTTTGTAGAAGTACGATGACATACTTGGTTTATATGAAAAGGTTTACAATGCGGTCTCTAATAGCAGCTGCCGAATCATCGATTTTTTCTGTGGTCTTTCCCATATCACAAACCAGTATTTTGTTACCTTTGTTAACCTGATGTCTTTCCCCCAGGGAGATGAGGCTATCCACGTGATGGAGCGCGTCATGTTCATGCTACCAGGTTTGGAAGGCTGCGCAGCAGTCCTGGAGCCACTCTGCAGAAGACTGAAGATCAAGGTTTGCGTGCTGCAGCTGGGTGTGGAGCATAAGGATGAGACATTGGAACAGATGGTGGATAGGTTACACCAGATCAGGATTCCTTTCTTAGGTTTAGGGATAATTAACAAACTGATGGTCTATGTCATAGAAAGTTGATTCCTACTCATACAATGGTGACTGTAGTTTTTGAAGAAGTAGATAGAAGTTTACACACATTTTATAATTGTATGTTGTTGTGTTATGTATCTGGGACCATGAACCCTATTAACGCTGAGGATTGCCTAAAAATCGTAATTTTATATGCCCACTACCGTGAAGCTAACATGACAAGACGCGGTGAGTTAAGATTGAACTAGTCGACGGCACGAACTATTTTGTGCGCGAGGTTAAAATGCATGCTATCTCATCCGACAACACGTGCGAAAGAGATAGATGCTGTGATGAGCAGTAAGAAGCTAGTCGCGTACGAATTAGCACTTTTGCAAATTTGTATCGAAATGGATGATGATTTAGAACGAATACGAGCGCGCAAAATTTTATAAACAGATCTTTGGGAGGTTAGATATCATGAAGAATCAACTAAATGTATATTTATAAAACAACATTATTTGCATTGTTGTATTACTAATCTATCTCTGTATGGAGGCCGTTTTGCAATTTTCCTTCTTCTTATGGTATTTATTGCCACCCAAAGATGCGTTAAAATTAGTATTGAAATATGGAACTTTCGACGCTCATAACTTTCAAATATATTATTTTTTATACGTTTTTGTTTCCATACTGAATGATGAGGCAAATTGATATATATATATATATTGATATTGTTTGTAATGTTTTAATTTATTGCATGTGTATAAACATAATAATAAAAATGGTCGTATTTTAATAAATATAATAACTTACTTAGTAACTGATAGATGTAGCTTAGATAACGTCGTAGGACACCAGTACCAAACAAATATTCATTAAGAGTAACTTAAGGGGTCAAGTTTAAGTAACTGTAACTTAGGTGTAATTTATTGTAAAGGAAAGGAATATTTAAAGGAGGGGAAGATTTGAAAACGGGGAATTTTATTAATAGGTAGGTATTTTGAACTAATTTGTTAAGTAATAAATTATTGTGTTTAAACGTTTAAGCAAGGGGTTTTTTTATATGGGAATGTTCACTATATTAATTTTAATGATACTTTGTTGTTTTAATTTAATTCCTGAACACATTTTCAATACCTAATAGCACGCCTGTATTCCCCAAAGAGTGAGACAGAGGTTGCAGTTGTTAGGTGCCTTTATGCACCCCGAATACCTCTTATTTATTAAATACTAGCTTCGCCCAGCGGCTTCGCCCGCGCGGAAGTCGAAAATTATCTCAAGGGAACATATTCCCGAGATAAAATGTATCTTATGTGCTATTCCAGACTATAATCTATCTCCATGCCAAATTTCATCTAGATCCTAACAGTAGTTTTTGCGAAATAAACTCAAAACAAACGTTCACCATGATAATATTAGTATGATTACTAAAATAAAATTTTAATATTTTATATCTAGATGATATCATTAAAAAACTTGCTCTATTTAAATGCCATGCTTTCTTGCTCTATATAAAAAAATACTCATGACTAAAGCAAATGTTTTATTGATTCAAAAATGAATGAAACACAAATTCCCAATTGTATAGAGAGGTAGGCAGCCATTCAGCTTAACATTGCAAAGCTAATTTCAGTCAGTGGGGAATTGGGGATGTTAAAGAATGAAACGGCATAAAATATTGGGCCCCCATCAAAGCAGCTAATCGGATTGAAATCAGGATTTGACGTTGGCATTGAACATGAGGCTACGAAATGAGCGATTGACTGCAATATTCCCACCTTTTGGAAACACGTAGAGCTATTTCACATTGCATTACAGACTCTATGAGGATATCACACATACTGTGTAAAATCTGTGCTTTTTACTGTGTGCACTCGACCCGACCGACCCAAGATGACCTATGAGACACTTCAGATTCACAAAAACAGAATGATGTTTTAAAACATTTTGGCCTGTAGCCGTAACAGTTAAAAAAGTTTCTCAGATAGCTGCTACATGACTGTTGACTATAGGAAAGTAGTAAAAGCACTGCCCCTCAGTGACCACGGCCAATCTCCGCACGCGTACTTTACTTTGCGTTGTTGTATGAAAATGCAGGCGGTATCGTTGAAAGTCAAAGTCAAATGTATTTATTCAACTAGGCCAATAAGCGGCACTTTTGAACGTCAAACAAAAATTAAGATTAAAGTTAACAAGTACCTAATAAATGTTGATTCTACTGTTCACTGGTACCCAGGCCTGTGCTCCGCGCATCTGTAATACGCACGAATGCATTGCTGGTAACTTCAATTTCGGAAGTCAGTGTTCCTGTTTAAAGGAGGAGGTTATCAATTCGACTGTATTTAAAAAAATAATTGTGTGTTTCTTCAGAACTATTTTTTTGTGTTTTACACGGTTAAAACAACTGTGTACCTGACCAGCGGAGACCAACTGATAAGTTGGTCCCCGCTGTTTTTATGGCCCCAAGTCCAACCGATTTTAATCTGTCATACCGACGTAGTCTGAATCGAAATCATTTATCATTAAATCGTCCGCGCGAACCTGTCACTTTTATACTTCGCCATTCATTCTATTTCATACTTTATTTGATAAAACAGTTTGTGTTTTTGGCTTTGAGGAATTGAAATCTAAACGTGTCATGGGTAAATAAAACAATATTATCCAATAACTCTGGGTACGAATTAGCTGTGATAATAAATGATTCAAATCGTAGGTAAAATATAATTATAATAATATTTATAGGTACGAGATTTTTATAAAAGCATTAGGTAAATGAAAATATTAAAAAAAATACCTCATCTTAAGGCAAATTGAAAAAAGCTCTACAACAAAACAAATCATAGGTTCTCAAATTTTTTCGTAAAATGAAAATTATAAGAAGGTTATTATCTAAGCAGGTACATACTTCTTATTTGCTTAGGTATACAATTTTATTTGTTGTTATAGCGGAAACAGAAATACATCATCTGTGAAAATTTCAACTGCCTAGCTATCACGGTTCATGAGATACAACCTGGTGACAGACAGACAGACGGAGCGCGGAGTCTTAGTAATAGAGTCCCGTTTTTACACTTTGGGTACTGAACCCTAACAACGATAAAAATGGCATTGAAATATAAATTATACTTTATTTTAGAACTTCTCGAGTTCTCTCGACCCCGTTGGTCCAAACCGTGACTTTTAGCGCTGACCCTTAAAAAAAACTTAGTCGCAACAGATTCTAAATTTAGACTCGGCCCGTCACTCAAACTTTAACTCAAACAGGAGGAGAGTACAATATCAATAACATAACTGCCGAAGTAAAAGTGAACCTAGTAGATACCTACACTCCTGCCTCTACTTCGGGACATAGATACAAGCGTGAAGTTGATGTGTCTGCAATGTTAGAAAGAAGTAAAAATCGCCCAAGTTCGTGTCGGACTTCGCACATACAGGATTCTGTACCTTGGCGGCAAAATCAAGTTGGTTGAAATTGAAAAATTAGGGCTTTTCAAAGAAAAATCCGTTTGATCAATATATTCGTATTTGTTAGTTAAATATACGTAATAATAAACATTGTCACCAAATTCCAAATTCATAGGTCAATGGGAAGTTAAAAATTCTTCGGCACAAAATTTTGTGGAAAAAGCTGACTTTCGTGGCTTCTCATTCCTTTGTTTTCTAATATATTTAAAACAATAAATACAGTATTTATTTACTCAGCGAGCTCCAAACAACAATACCCCACTCGATGGGGTAGGTTAATATATTTTTTTCGCGTCCTCCTTTATCTGTTTGTGAGCCCCCCATAAAAACATTTAAAAGATTTTTTTGACAATTAGTGTGTCTTTGGGACAACAAGATGCTTATACTGTGAACATTTTAAGACTGTAGCTCAAACCATTTGGCTGTAAAACCTGTGCCACAAACGACGGACAGACAGACTGACGAGTGACAGCAAATAGGGCTCAGTTTGGACCCTTAAGGTACGGAACCCTAAAATTAAACACCTACCTATATAACTTCTATAAGGAACGTCACACATAACCAGCAACATAGGTACGATGTATATCTGCCTGCTCCGCCGTTGTCAAGAGGATGAAAAGCAACTCACTTCCGACTTCTAATAACAACAAATTGTTATCATCAATCCCTCAGCCAAGAGTGGTAAGCAATTTCCTCCCTGAACAATGTACACGTAGGAATAGGAAGCGATCATTAGGGGAGCAATCTTCAGCAATCTTACCTCCTATGGACTGATGTTTGTATGATTAAGACACTTTATTCATTATTGCATAGGTATTTAAGGATTTTCAGTTTTGTTTAGAAGATGACTATTAGGAAGATGTTAAAATCAAATTTTTCTCACCTCTGCCTTAATTTCCTGGGATTACCGGCGTGATGGTATGTTGCGGGTTTGTGAATTTTATTTTCATTCTCTTATATCTATATTTTTATAATACTATATATCTATACTAATATTATAAAGAGGAAAGATTTGATTTTTGTATGTAACGAATTTACTTAAAAACTACTAGACTGATTTCAAAAATTATTTCACCTTTGGGAAGCTACACTATCCCCAGGTGGCATAGGCTACTTTTTATCCCTGTGTTCCCACGGAAACGGGAACTACGCGGGTGAAACAGCGAGGCGTCCGCTAGTAATTTATAAGAGTATAATATGGTATGAGCATTTAAATCTCTCTGAAGCTTTTAGTCCATTGACTTGGTCGCTTGTCCCCCTGCCGGCGACGAAGCGATTATCTACTATTATTTCGCTGAAGAAACGAACAAGAGATACAGATCCCATGTCAATAAAAGAGACACATTAATAGTTGATCGCTGGCTGTTCACACTACGTGCGAGTAATCTCTCACCACAAGTTTCTTGCAGTGACAAGAGCTATTAAAGATAATACGTGCTCAGCGATACTCCGCTGACCATCAGCGGGAAGCGAGTAACGCTAGAAACTAAATACGAGTTGGCGAGGAGCGAGAAGCGGGTGTGTGGTTTCGATAGTTTTGTCGCCCGGCTATAAGCGAGTGTTCCAGTTCGACGGGCGATTACTCGCATCACCCGCTCGGGGCGGCTGGTTGCTTGTTGCCGATGGCTGGTTGGTCTCTTAGCGTGAGTTCTGACCGACAAATAAGCATCCCTGTGCGAGTATCGCTGTGCGAGTATTATCTCTCTTCTCGAGCTCTTGTCGATGCGACAGACTGTGTTTGAAAGAGTTTTCGCCGGTAGTGTAAACAGCCAACAATCAACTATTAATATATATCTCTTTTACTGACACAGACCGATTAAATAATAAAGCTCGACTGACAAGCTAAGGGGCAGTTTCGTTGTACGTGAGTGCGTGTAATTGTGTATTTATACGGCAAGGCATAGTTTGAACCGGATTCATTTTGTAGTTTGCAACGTTCCATCTTGACTTTTTATTTGATCTGAGTTTGATCCTTATTAATGACACTATTGGATGGTGTGATACAGCACGTTTTTTTTTTCAAAATCAAGATTATGACTGCAAAAAAAGCCCATGATGCAGTTGTAGTTTTCGTCAAAATCGGGCTCAAAGCTCCTTTCAGTGTTTTTTGCTATTACTTATAGTTTCCGCTTTGGCCATCCACGCCCAGTTTGAAAACTCAATCTGTAGATATATCAAAGAAAAAGTGCAGCTGACTCAAATCAAATAAGGGCCGAGAGGATGATGATATAATAGTTATTTATGCTACAAGTGCGGAAGGTAGGTGATTTCCGATGAGTGGCATTTTTATTCACGAGCGAGCGAAGCGAGTGAGTGGATAAATCGACACAAGTCGGAAATCATCTTACGTACGTGTATCATACAACATTTTACTATGCATTGTGCGAGGAAATAAATAAATTAATAAAATGAAATAAATAAAATGGCGGGCTTATTCAAGCGCGTTCAGCATATCCACAGATTAACTAATAGTTCTTCGGGCATATCTACTGTGCATGTGCAGATAGCTGTCACATCGTAACGCAATAAGGCACAAGCAAAATATACGTTCTGCCAAACATATTTAATGAATATTTAAAATTAATTTATTGATCAAAATCTAAATCTAGAGTAATTAAAAACGCCTACAATAAAGTATTAGTTTTATTTTACCTTTTATATGAAGATAATCTGTACATAACTAATTTTTAAAACTTTTCTCAAATAATAAAAACTCTATGCGTCGGGCTGACGTTGGAGTTAAAAATTAAAAAAGTACAGGAAAGTAAAAAGCACTAGTGAAAAAAAGTTACACTTTCCGCACAGTTTGGCTGCTTGGAAAACCGCTCTTTTCGAGGACATGCATTGTAAAAGTCTTATCAAAATATCTTAGTAAGAAACAAATAGCACCTCAAACCGCCCACAACACAACTAACATACGTCATTGTTAGTGTGTATAACACACGTATCAACTCTCGTACAATAAATCAACAATGTTTGACAGACCGAACGTGCCATAAATACACGATCCTTTGTGATTGGACGAGGCAAGAACGATGGATGTGGCAACACCGTCTAAATGTTGTAATATGTAATAAATCTTGGTGTAGATATTTTGGGGACGATAGATTTATTGAGTAAAAATATAATGTAGATATTTTTAGAATTATAGGATATTCAAATTCGCCTACAAGTATTTTCGGAGGACATATTTATTCAAGAGATACAATGAACCCAAACTAATATTATAATGAGGTAAATAGTTATTTGTGTTACAAGGGTACAAAGTAATATTTTGTTCTTCCAGGGCGTTATTTTGAATTCAGAGCTAAGCGAAGGATTCTATAGTAGAATCACGAGCGTAGCGAATATACGCCGCCCGAGAAGAAAATATTTTTCAATACACTTCCTCGAAAACTAGCCCTTATTGCACTACGATTAGGTTCGATATGCAACATATTTCGCACGCGTGCGGTAATAAGATTACAGCACGCGTGCGGTAATTCGATTTAAACATAAGAAATTTAAAAAAAAAACACCACTGACAATTATAGAGCAGGCGTGTTTTTTTTTAATCTCGTCATTTTGATTTGCGTCTTTACACCGTTAATATTTTTTAAATATTTAAATTGTGTTTATAAAAAGAATAATACTAATAAACATGATTATTTTAAACAAATATTACTTTTATGAACAAGTTAACATTTTATTTGTGTTCTTAATTAAAATATATTTGAATTTTATATTTTTCCTGTGAGGCTGTTTAACGGCTTCATACCTTTGCTTCTCCTTTAACCTGCGAACATAAAGCGCGGCAATAAAAGGAAAGTTAGTCTTAATAATTTGAGTTATTTGTGAAAAATGTCGAATTTAAGTTTTGAAGAGAATTCTTTAGATGGTACTCCGCCGGATATTGTGATTGAGGCACAAAATGCTTGCGATAGCCTGTTGCCATCTAAATCTAAGGTGAATTAAATGGCAGCTTTGCAAAGTTTTCTTCAGTGGAAAGTTACTAAAAAGGCGTCGTCATTTCGGGCCAAGTATTTTTGGCATATTTCAATGAACTCGCTACTAAATATAAGCCTAGCACGCTATGGTGTATATATTCCATGCTAAAAAGCACGGTTCTGCAAAATCACGGTGTTAACATAAAATATATTGCAACCTGACTGCATTTCTAAAAAGACACTCCGTCGGATATATTGGACAAAAATCAAAAGTATTGTCTCCAAATGAAGTTGAAAACTTTTTGAAAGAAGCTCCGGATAGCCAGTATTTGGCAACAAAGGTCAGTAGTTGAATCAATATCTAATCTATAAAACCTTACCTAGGCGCTACGTCCGTACACTAAACGACCTATGCTTATCTAAACTGTGTTTATTTCTTCGAAAGTGTATTGAAAAACGTCGTTTGATACACGTGGGAATTTGTTATTGCGTTTCTCGGCCCCATAACACCCTCGCCTTACGGCTCGGGTGTTCATTCGGCCTCGTACGCAATAACAAACTTTCCGCACTTGTATCAAAATGTACTATTGTCCCCGAGTGATACACACTATTTTTCATCACTACCTAAGAGAAAAATAAAAAGTTACGAGTACCTACCTACTCGAAACTAGTGTATATGGCGAAGCCTAGTGTGAAAAATTTCCGAGAAAAATAAATTTAAAGAAAGAACTACAGTTTTTTAAAGCACATTGCCGCCATAACTTAGAACCAGCCAGTAACTTATTCAAACATATGCGTTCGACCTATTTGGTTAACTTCACATACTTATTAACAAAGAGTAAGTATAATACTAACTCCTTACTAACCAATCACAAAAATGAGTTTATCACCATAGAGAATTGAATGTTGGTTAGTGATATTTAAAAAAAAATTAAACCTTCACGCGAGCGCCTCCAACCCAACTACGCAAATCTATCAGAAGCACGAAGCGGACCAATCAGAAGACAGAAAGCTCAAACTCCTACGGGTGCAAAATTGGATTTGGCTCCCGCTATCCTCTATAGACAAAAGTTGTTTTTCGAATAGGTGTTATAAAAAACACTTGCTTGACAATTTCCAATAACAATCTGCAATCTTAACGTAAAATAAAGCATTTCCTCTTACGGGAGGAGTAAATTGATTTGAATTTGGAACGTCAAATTCGTGTGGAGACTCGTGATAAACTCTTGGTCTACGGTGCTAAAGCATTTTCGGCATCCGGCCTGTCCGGGAGACTGCAAATCGTCAACTGCGCGCGAGACGGTTCAACAACGATGTACAAAAAACCCCATAAGGTATTTTAAAAAAGTGGTTTCCTAAACTGTTCACCACAAGCAGATGTACGACTAATATTATACTATTCGACCACATCATCGCTTACGATCAGGTGAGATGGTAGTTAAGCGCGAGCCTATCAATAATAATATAAAAAAAGATGTCAAAAAATAATGAAAAATGGTGCGATTTCAAAGAATGTGAAACAAAATGCTGTGATTTTCAGTATATTTTAATGCAATATTCGAGTTAAAAAATTTCGAGCGATAATAGATATTTTATTCCAGAGTTTGTCAAAACAGACGCTTTAGAGCTTATTAATAATCTACTACGGGAAAAATCAAAACACAGATACGAAAAAGCCTTTGACAATTTTGTTTAATGGAGAAAAACAAAAGTAGTAGTCACGACTGTGTCGGATCCTTTTAGTTCATTTCCAATATTCAACAAAAACTCGAAAGTCTATGTGCATTTTGATTAATATTAATTACAAAATAAATACTTAACTTATCGAGTCATGCAGGATTTCTATTGTGCAGAAGGTGTGAAAAGTAGAGATAAGTAGGGATAGTCTGTCTTCACCTTGGGCAGCTTGAACCCGTCGCTTCACTCAGGGTTAAACATGTCGCCCGTGACTTAAGGCACTGCTTTTTCCCCTTGGTGCATAATCCACTATTTTATCACATTTATTCAAAAAGAGCTAGTTTATTCTTCATAAACAGGGACTAAAATAGCTCATTAATCCCTAGGAACTAATAATCACGCAAAGAGATGAATCACAAAACATGCGGTCCAAAATAGGATAACATCACTAAAATCGATTACGACGAATGTATAAGGTGAATGGACAGTGAGCGATGGTAATTCTATTCCGGACCGTACGGGAACATTATATTGAACAAGAGACTGGCTGGAAAATCGCGCACGAGCCAAAATAAATCTACAACTGTAACGGATGGTACTAACAAAATTAGTACGATGCACTTACATAATTGTTCAAATATAAACATTCAGCTTCTAATTATTTCTATGTTATGTCTTATGGTTCCTAATTGTATGTAAATAAATACACGTAACGTTATTTTTCATAAGTTGCACTTACTTCTCATTGAGGATAATAAAAAGTTGAGAGTCCTTCTCGGGAGCAACACTATTTTAAGATCGAGTGACGTACTTTGAATAAAACTCACTGATCACTCTGAATAAAAAAAAAACCATCTAGCGTTGGAAATAGTTATTTGCTCCCTAAATAAACAACAAACTGTAAAATTGTTATCCCAGAAAATGCTCGGTTCCTATGGTATACGTCACGGAAATAAAATGCGTGAAAAAGTTAGTCCTCTATATCTATCTATATATATAAAAATCAATTGCTGTTTGTTAATCTCGCTAAAACTCGAGAACGGCTGGACCGATTTGAATAATTCTTTTTTTGTTATGTTCTACAGAATACAGGGAAGGTTTAAAAGCAAAAAAGCAGTAGGTAGAGTAGTGTAGTGTAGGTAGGTAGGTAGGTAGGGTAGGGTAGGGTAGCGTAGGGTAGGGTAGGGTAGGGTAGGGTAGTGTAGGGTAGGGTAGTGTAGGGTAGTGTTGGGTAGAGTAGTGTAGGATAGGGTAGTGTAGCGTAGGGTAGGGTAGTGTAGGGTAGGGTAGGGTAGTGTAGGGTCGGGTAGGGTAGGGTAGGATAGGTAGGTAGGGTAGGTAGGTAGATAGGGTAGGTAGGTAGAGTACTGTAGTGTAGGTAGGTAGGTAGGGTAGGGTAGGGTAGGGTAGGGTAGGGTAGGGTAGGGTAGGTAGGTAGGGTAGGTAGGTAGAGTAGTGTAGTGTAGGTAGGTAGGTAGGGTAGGGTAGGGTAGGGTAGGGTAGGGTAGGGTAGGTAGGTAGAGTAGTGTAGTGTAGGTAGGTAGGTAGGGTAGGGTAGCGTAGGGTAGGGTAGCGTAGGGTAGGGTAGGGTAGGGAAGGGTAGTGTAGGGTAGGGTAGTGTAGGGTAGTGTTGGGTAGAGTAGTGTAGGATAGGGTAGTGTAGGGTAGGGTAGGGTAGTGTAGGGTAGGGTAGGGTAGGGTAGTGTAGGGTCGGGTAGGGTAGGGTAGGGTAGGTAGGGTAGATAAATGTTTGGTGTTTTTATGGCAAAACAAAGTTTGCCGGATCAACTAGTAATTATATAAAAATCAATTGCTGTTCGTTAGTCTCGCCAAAACTAAAAAACGGCTTGACCGATTTGAATACTTCTTTTTTTTATTTCTTCGTCAAATTACAGGGAAGGATTTAAAAAATACAAAAATGTGGGCACAGCAAAAATAAAATTGCGTTCCTATTTGCCGAAATATTTGTTACGTATTCACTCATTCGTGACATTAAAGGTGTCTAGTTTAGTTATACGGCTACATTTACCTTTTCTCTGGATGGAAGGCATAATGCTCCTTTTAGTTAAATGTCACAGGATAGATCATTGGAGGACATTTGCTTCGAATTGCGTGGCATTTTATTTGAGCTGGGTTGTAGAGACCATATAGGCAGTTACTTCGCTCCACTGTATGCAAATAAACTAGCCCTAACATGGTTGGGAAAATGCTAGGCAGAGGCACTATCCATACTAGTATAATATAATATAATAAATCCGAAAGTAGCTCTGTCTGTCTGTATGTAACGTTTTCGTGTCAAACGCACTGAATCAATTTTGATGAATTTTGGTTTAGAGATTGATCGAATCGTGGAGAAAGAACTAGAGTTCCCTTAGAATTATTTCCGACATTCACGAGAACGATGGCGCAGGCAAAAGCAAGTGTTCTCTCAACATGTTTAAAAACCGGCCAAGTGCGAGTCGGACTCGCGCACGAAGGGTTCCGTACCATTATCGCAAAAAACGGCATCAAAACCACGTTTGTTGTATGGGAGACCCCTTAAATATTAATTTTATTCTGTTTTTAGTATTTGTTGTTATACCGGCAACAGAAATACATCATCTGTGAAAATTTCAACTGTCTAGCTATCATGGTTCATGAGATACAGCCTGGTGACAGACAGACAGACAGACAGACAGACAGACAGACAGACAGACCGCGGAGTCTTAGTAATAGGGCCCCGTTTTGTACTCTTTGGGTACGGAACCCTAAAAAAGGCTAAACGATGATTATAAAGGCTGCAGCCAATGCTAAACTAAATATTTTTAACATCTCGAATTTTTGACCAATTTCTCACCTGATAGAAAGCGATAATATTATGGTCGACGATGGAGCAAACTTGCCTAGAGTAACCTATTCACTCTTGACTCAAAGATACCTCCAGGTTATAACTATCAGAAAATTCTGTTTCCAGCAGCGAATTCGCAGCTATACGCACAATGGAACTATTCCCAAAACGTTCTGTGTCACGATATTACTGTGGCTCACCGCAGTACTTGGGATACTAAGTTAACTATATGTCAATTAAACCAAATATTTTTCATTTAAAGACGTACGAATTTAATCTCAGCTAAAACAATGTAGGGGTTAAGTTACGACCGGTTAAGCGTACTAAAAAAAGACCTGACTTCGAACGAATCCTATATCGCTCTATCAAAGTTCTCCGCGCGGTTTGAACATGTACCACAGTCCCGACATCAACCATTGGGTAGTTGCCCACCAAACAAAACCCCCGTTTGGTTTGAGGATCCTTCCTTTCAATGGAGATTGCAAGACTTTCCACCATGTGCCGATACCTCTATCGCAATGGTTTCCAACTGAGCGATTGTCAATGCTAAAATCTTCATGGTAATCTACACTTTGCTCAATTAGCTGTGAGTCTCAGACAGTGGTGTGCTTTTGTAAGGTAGCCAAGCGGTGAGGATTATGCTATTAGTGGTATCAATAATAGATATTACTATAATATTATCACTGACCATTCAATTGCATAATGTAGGTCTATTCAGATTAGTGATGATAACAGTATTGTATTGGAAAATCTCATTATCATAGTGTATATTTTGGATAACAGATTATATTAATAACAAAGGGGCTTGTGGTTATATATAAACGATGGACTTGGTCGATTTAATCCCAACTAGCCCGTTACACTATCACGCTTCAAGGCGTACGGCGATGCACATCGGTGCATGGTGGACATCCCACACATACGCATGAAACGTTTTGGAAATACTTTCATTGTGCGCTTAAGAGTGGAATTCCATGCCGGAGTCTGTATTTCCTGGTATTTATAACCCTGGGGTCTTCGAGTGAAGGTTCTAGGCAAGCGTGCTTCACCGTCAACCACATCGTCGCTTACTATCAGGTTAGATAGTGATCAGCTAGTATATCTATTAATATAAAAAAAATATGAAGAAAAACAGCCGAGACTTAACGAGACCCTTATTAATAATCTTACCAAGGGTTGTGAAGGCAATCCATATATTTAATACTAATAATATTATAAAGAAGTAAAGTTTGTGAGGTAATCTCTGGATCTAATGAACCGACTTAGATGAAATTTGGCATGGAAATAGTTTGAAATCCTGGGAAGGACATAGGATAGTTTGTATTGTCTTGGGATAATAAAACAATTGTGACGCTGGCGAAGCCGCGGGCAGAAGCTATTTATTGATATTTAGCTGCATCCAATTAAACTGAAAGCGACCCCATTACAGTGGGGAACCGAGTTGGTGAGATTCAATTAATAAAGATCAAAGCTCGATCATCAATAGATATACCTGTATTGCAATTATTTAGAAGATAAGTACTCGTTTATATTGTAAAAGACAATAAGATTATTCGGATGCGTGGCTTTCATCCAATCACGGTGAAAACAAAAGGACGGGGAGCAAATACCACATCATTTTCGTGATTCAATTTGGACTTCATATTTTTTGTTGAAGCGGTGCTTGGGGGAGACCTAGGTATTGAACATATGTGTCTCCCAAGCCAAGGTTACCGACATAGCCCGAAAAATTGCCAAACTTAAGTGGCAGTGGGCAGGGCACATTGCTCGCAGAACGGATGGCCGTTGGGGTGGAAACGTTCTGGAGTGGCGACCGCGAACCAGAAGACGTTGCGTTGGAAGACCTCCTACTAGGAGGAGCGACGACCTGGTCAAGGCTGCGGGAGTCCGGCTGCGGGGTAAGAAAGTGATAAAACACGGATAGACTATTAAACAAATAAGACTCATGTAAGTGAGGTGGTATAGTGGTCAAACATGGATAGACCATGAAACAAATATGAGTCATGTAAGTGAGGTGGTATAGTGGTCTAACATGGATAGACCATGAAACAAATATGACACATGTAAGTGAGGTGGTATAGTGGTCAAACATGGATAGACCATGAAACAAATATGACACATGTAAGTGAGGTGGTATAGTGGTCAAACATGGATAGACCATGAAACAAATATGACACATGTAAGTGAGGTGGTATAGTGGTCTAACATGGATAGACCATGAAACAAATATGACACATGTAAGTGAGGTGGTATAGTGGTCAAACATGGATAGACCATGAAACAAATATGAGTCATGTAAGTGAGGTGGTATAGTGGTCTAACATGGATAGACCATGAAACAAATATGACACATGTAAGTGAGGTGGTATAGTGGTCAAACATGGATAGACCATGAAACAAATATGACACATGTAAGTGAGGTGGTATAGTGGTCAAACATGGATAGACCATGAAACAAATATGACACATGTAAGTGAGGTGGTATAGTGGTCAAACATGGATAGACCATGAAACAAATATGAGTCATGTAAGTGAGGTGGTATAGTGGTCAAACATGGATAGACCATGAAACAAATATGAGTCATGTAAGTGAGGTGGTATAGTGGTCTAACATGGATAGACCATGAAACAAATATGACACATGTAAGTGAGGTGGTATAGTGGTCAAACATGGATAGACCATGAAACAAATATGACACATGTAAGTGAGGTGGTATAGTGGTCAAACATGGATAGACCATGAAACAAATATGAGTCATGTAAGTGAGGTGGTATAGTGGTCTAACATGGATAGACCATGAAACAAATATGACACATGTAAGTGAGGTGGTATAGTGGTCAAACATGGATAGACCATGAAACAAATATGACACATGTAAGTGAGGTGGGATAGTGTTCAAACATGGATATACCATGAAACAAAGATGATACATTTGAGTGAGGTATGATAGTGGTCAAACATGGATAGATCATGAAACAAATATGACACATGTGAGTGAGGTAGGATAGAGGTCTAACATGGATAGACCATGAAACAAATATGACACATGTAAGTGAGGTGGGATAGCGGTCAAACATGGATAGACCATGAAACAAATATGACACATGTAAGTGAGGTGGGATAGTGTTCAAACATGGATATACCATGAAACAAAGATGATACATTTGAGTGAGGTATGATAGTGGTCAAACATGGATAGATCATGAAACAAATATGACACATGTGAGTGAGGTAGGATAGAGGTCTAACATGGATAGACCATGAAACAAATATGACACATGTAAGTGAGGTGGGATAGCGGTCAAACATGGATAGACCATGAAACAAATATGACACATGTAAGTGAGGTGGGATAGCGGTCAAACATGGATAGACCATGAAACAAATATGAGTCATGTAAGTGAGGTGGTATAGTGGTCTAACATGGATAGACCATGAAACAAATATGACACATGTAAGTGAGGTGGGATAGTGTTCAAACATGGATATACCATGAAACAAAGATGATACATTTGAGTGAGGTATGATAGTGGTCAAACATGGATAGATCATGAAACAAATATGACACATGTAAGTGAGGTGGGATAGTGTTCAAACATGGATATACCATGAAACAAAGATGATACATTTGAGTGAGGTATGATAGTGGTCAAACATGGATAGATCATGAAACAAATATGACACATGTAAGTGAGGTGGGATAGTGTTCAAACATGGATATACCATGAAACAAAGATGATACATTTGAGTGAGGTATGATAGTGTTCAAACATGGATATACCATGAAACAAAGATGATACATTTGAGTGAGGTATGATAGTGGTCAAACATGGATATACCATGAAACAAAGATGATACATTTGAGTGAGGTATGATAGTGGTCAAACATGGATAGATCATGAAACAAATATGACACATGTAAGTGAGGTGGGATAGTGTTCAAACATGGATATACCATGAAACAAAGATGATACATTTGAGTGAGGTATGATAGTGGTCAAACATGGATAGATCATGAAACAAATATGACACATGTAAGTGAGGTGGGATAGTGTTCAAACATGGATATACCATGAAACAAAGATGATACATTTGAGTGAGGTATGATAGTGGTCAAACATGGATAGATCATGAAACAAATATGACACATGTAAGTGAGGTGGGATAGTGTTCAAACATGGATATACCATGAAACAAAGATGATACATTTGAGTGAGGTATGATAGTGGTCAAACATGGATAGATCATGAAACAAATATGACACATGTAAGTGAGGTGGGATAGTGTTCAAACATGGATATACCATGAAACAAAGATGATACATTTGAGTGAGGTATGATAGTGGTCAAACATGGATAGATCATGAAACAAATATGACACATGTGAGTGAGGTAGGATAGTGGTCAAACATGGATAGACTATGAGACAAAAATGATATATGTAAGTGAGGTGGGATAGCGGTAAAACATAAATAGACCATGAGACAAAAATGATACATGTAAGTGAGGTGGGATGGTGGTCAAACATGGATAGACCATGAAACAAATATGACACATGTGAGTGAGGTAGGATAGTGATCAAGCATGGATAGACCATGAGACAAATATGACACATGAAAGTGAGGTGAGATAGTGGTCAAACGCTAGCGTATCGATTGGTAAACTGCCAGTGTCTATTATTTATTTATATACACTTTATTGTACACCATAATAAACAAGAAAAAGAAACTTAATATTAAAAACATACAATGGGCGGCCTTATCGCATACCGCGATCTCTTTCAGGCAACCTGGAATGGACAGAGATTACCTGGACATGACATGGGGTTGTCATTGGTGCGTACCAACAATGAACATAATGTAGATACAATAAAAATTGAAAAAAAAAGATTTGGTTAATTTTGTTTCATTGTTGTTAGTTTAGCTATTAGATAGCGATTTCCGAGTAAAGTTAAGGTGATCCTCTAGGTATAGGTTATTAATACAAGGATACAAACTATTTGTTTTGGTCACTTTTGTGTGCTCTGAAAAACATTCAATTGAATTTGACAGTCCTTTCCTCAACGTTCAAATTACGTAATCCTTTCTAGAACTACCTAGATTCATGTAATTAAATCAGAGCAAAGTCTACACCTTCAAGAGAATTTATTTTCATTCAGATTCAGTAGTTAGTAAAGTTTTCGCCGAAAATTATGAAGGTTGGTCGTTCCTTTTACTTTGAGTGAAGTTTCAGTAGTTCTTGAAATGATTGCGTTGTCACAACTTTAGCTACGGTTAGCTGGGGTAAGTGCGAGACGTGTCAATTGAGATAAATGAATATTATTTCGTTGCAGAGCAAGGTTTCGGAGGTTTTGTGTGTTTAGAGAACACTTGCTCTTACCAGAGCGGTATCATACGTAAACGGCGGCAATTTTCCCAAAGAAATCTTCCGGAATCAAAAGTACCCTTTGCCATCACATCACACATCATCAGCCTATTAATGTTCCCACTGCTGGGACACAGGCCTCCTCTCTGTGAGAGGGAATGGGCCGTGATCCACCACGCAGGCCCAGTGCGGGTTGGTGGATGTCACATATCTTCGAATTTTTGGTTAGGACATGCCGGTTTCCTCACGATGTTTTCCTTCACCGTTTTTGAGAGCAGTGGTGAAGAAATAATTTACACAAAGTAAAGGGACTGCTTGGGCTCGAACCCACGACCTACAACTTGTAAGTCGCGGCCGATACCACTGGGCCTCCACTGCTCTCCACTGTTTGCTATGGTCAAACCTATCTTTATACCAAATATCATCAAAATTGGCTTAGCGCTTTAGACATGAAAACTTAACATATAGACAGACAGAGTTACTTTTACATTTTGTAAACAGTTTGCCATAACAACAGCTTTTTTTACAACTAAAAGAAACAACTGCACTATACGAGTTAACTTCAAATCAACAGAAAAAAATGCTTGAAAATTAATAAAAACTTTTTAACCCTCGGGAAATATAATTTTTTACGAAGAAACTCTCATTTGGTTGTTTCAATTCGAGTTTGTTGAAACAAAAAAGTAAAAAACTTACGTGGTCTGAGAGGAATAATAAAAACGGAAAGATTTTCTTTCAGCACTTACTTCCTTTAAGGTTACACAAGTCGATAATTCTTCCATACAAACGTAGTCTAGGGATTACTCCACTGTTTGATAATGTACGTTCAAAATAAAAAATGATATCAATTTGTCTCATGATTATCTAGTCCTGTATGGTAACAAAAAAGTAAAAATCAAAACATATTTTAAAGTTATGTTCCATATTTCAACACCAATTTTAACGCATCTTTGGGCGGAAATAAATACCATAAGAAACAGGAAAATTGCAAAACGGCCACCATACAGGGATAGATTAGTAGTTCAGCAATGCAAATAATTTTATTTTGAAAATATACATTTAGTCGTTTTATCATGATATCTAGATATCATGATATGAGATCTAGACTCCCAAAAGTCTGTTTATGAAATTTCGTGCGCTCGTTTTCGTCCTAAATCATTATCCATTTTGCTACAAACTTGCAAAAGTGCTATTTCGTACACGAAATAGCTTCTTACTGCTCATCACAGCATCTATCTCTTTCGCACGTTTTGTCGGATGAGATAGCATGCATTTTATCCCCGCGCACAAAATAGTTCGTGCCGTCGACTTGGGGAACCTTAAAGATAAAGTGAGAAATGAGTAAATAAGAGGGAGTTTAAAAGTAGCGCCAGTGATAGAAAAGTTGAAAGGAAACCGTTTGTCCTGGTGTGGTCATGTGATGAGGAGGGACGAAACGCATGTTACTAAAAGAGTTATAAATAAAAATGTGGAAGGATGGAGAGGACACCACACACAAAGACACGGAGGACAAAGAGGATCTACGTATCTGTAACATTTCGCACACTGTTGTAATTTGACCTATGTTTACAAATAAAGCATTCTGATTCTGAGGGAGGGTAAAGAAAATATGGATGGACTGTGTGAGGAGTGTTATGAAAGAAAAGGGAGTCAGTAATAGCGTGACGGGGAACAGAACGGTTTGGAAGATGAATAAGTGTTGCGCCAACCCCAAGTAACATAGGACAAGGGCAGGAAGATGATTACTTTCTTCCTTTCTTGCTTCCTTCTGTTGATTGGTACGACCTTTGTAGTTAACATGAACAAATAGGCCTATTTTTACCCGACTGCCGAAGGAGGATAAACACATTACGTTTATCAGTCTATCTATGTTTGTATGTATGTTCCTATGTTGCGTTCTAGAGGATTTTGATGATTCTAACGTCAACCAATTTGTCTTAGACCTACGAGTGTCTGGTTACATTAAAGTTAGAAAAAAAGTTAAATCAAAAAACCCGACTGCTTCAAAAGCGAACTAAAAAGTCGTAAACAAGGAAAAAAACATGCTGTGCAGTCGGAGGATACATATTCGCGGGATGGCTGACCAAAATCTGGTGTATCCTCCGCCTGCACAGCATGTTTTTTTTCCTTGTTTACGACTTTTTAGTTAGCTTTTGAAGCAGTCGGGTTTTTTGATTTTTTGATTTATAACTTTTTAGTATTTTTTTTTTTCGATTAGATACATTTAAACATACCAGGCCCCTCAGAAAGTATTGCGAAAAAAAGTTTTTATATATGGGAGACTGGCCAGTTATAATGTTTTTCGAAAATATGATTATTTATAAGTAAAAATAAGTAAGTTCCAATTTCAAAATTTCCCTCCACATTTTTTGCGAGTTAATTCAAAGTATTGTGTCTCACTGAAATATGGATCTGCGCCGGGAACATTTTAGAGCTATGATTTTATACGATTTCAAGTGTCGCCTGAAACCGGATGAATCGTACGATAGACTTCAAATGGCATTCATGGATGAAGGCCCTTCCAAGGCAACCGTGTATCGTTGGTATAACGAATTCAAGCGCGGTCGACCAACTTTGGGGGATGACGAAAGAAGCGGTCGCCCTTTGACGGCTGTTACCGAAGAAAACGTGCTAGCAGTGAAAAATTTAATCCAAGACAATAGGCGAATTACATATCAGGAGATTCAACACATATTGAAGATTGGATCGGGAAGCGTTCACGAGATTCTACACAGCCATCTTCGCGTGAGGAGGATAGTATCACGCTGGGTGCCGCACAACCTCACCGATGCTCAGAAGCAGGCCCGGGTGGAATGGTGCCGTGATATGCTTAACAAATTTGAAGCAGGCTCGTCTCGGCGTGTTTACGACATCGTTACAGGTGATGAGTCCTGGATTTATCAATACGACCCAGAAACCAAGCGCCAGTCGACTGTTTGGGTGTTTCAAAATGAGCCAACGCCTACCAAAGTGAAGCGATCTAGAAGCGGGGGTAAGATTTTGATCGCTAGCTTTTTTAATTTGACTGGCCACTTGGTATCAATTCCCTTACGGGATCAAAGAAGCATTAATGCCGAATGGTATACTACCAAATGTTTGCCAGAAGTTTTCTCTGTTATAAGCAACAAGCGACCAAACACAGGGCTCCGCGGGCTACTGCTCCACCACGACAATGCACCTGCGCACACCGCACTCAAAACGAGGGACTTCCTGGACAGCACGCCAGTCAAACTCCTGGGTCACCCTCCTTACAGCCCTGATCTAGCACCGTGTGACTTCTTTTTATTCCCAAAAATAAAAAATCAGCTCAAAGGGATACAATTTTCGTCGCCGGAAGATGCGCTGGCTGCGTTCGAGCAGGCTGTAAACGAGGTGTCTGCGGCGGACTGGAAAAAGTGTTTTGAAAACTGGTTTAGGCGCATGAATCTTTGTATAGAGGCTGGTGGAAAGTACTTTGAAAAGATTTAATAAAAATATATGTACGTATAGAACAATTTTTTTTAGTTTCGCAAAACTTTCTGAGTGTCCCACGTATAAGTGTTATATATTTTTGAAATCACCTCTTAAAACCCTTTATTTTGATACCCCACTCGATGGGTCTGTAGGAAAAAAAAAATTGGGGCCCCACAATATGGCGCCCAAAATCCGCTTATATTGTCCAATTTTAATGTAGCCTATGACACTCGCAGGGTTAAGACAAATCGATTGACGTATGAATCATCAAAATCGGCCAACGCGTTTGGTCTCTGGAACGCCATATAGGAACAAACATACATACATAAATAGACTGATAAACACATTACCCTCCTTCGGCAGTCGGGTAAAAATAAAAAAAAGGCAGCTTTTGGACGCCATATTGTGGGAGACCAATTTTTTTTTTCTCCCGGTCCATCGTGTGGGGTATCAAAATAAAGTGTTTCAAGAATTTATTTCAAAAATATATAACACATATGTTTAAATCTACCTAATTCAAAAAACTTAACTAAAAAGTTATAAATAAAAAAAGTTAAATCAAAAAATCAAAAAACCCGACTGCTTCAAAAGCGAACTAAAAAGTCGTTAACAAGGAAAAAACATGCTGTGCAGGAGGAGGATACATCTGGTTTTGGTCAGCCAGCTCGCGCGTATGTATCCTCCGACTGCACAGCATGTTTATTCCTTGTTTACGACTTTTTAGTTCGCTTTTGAAGCAGTCGGGTTTTTTGATTTTTGTATGAGAATGACTACTGCGCAGCCATTGTAGCCAACTTCAGGGCGGCCAAGAAGTTTGGAGAGACCTTTACAATAATTGGTATTTCTAGAAGCATAGGCTTTTATGTTTAAAATAAAAAGGGCAGTGTACTGTGAAGGACCACTTACATAGAACGCTTCGTCTGGCCAAATTACCAGACTATTAAATTTTCAAAACAGTGATTTTGAAAATTGCAGTATAACTCCGGGTGCGCAACTGTGCATCTTCCTAATGTTCCAATTCAGAACTATCTTTTCTAGTAACCGACCCGAAACCCCACCATATGTACTACAAATATCCGCATAATTTCCATATTGGTAGGTATTTCACTCGGGCTGTGTGATAGTGGAACACTAAATTCCTGTCCGACCGCCTTTGACCGGCTCGTGGGGAGCCGGGACGCACTCGGAATTACTGGCGGCGGATGGAAACATCCCTACATAATTAAAATTGAGCCCACATTACTTTGAGAATGTATACAATTTGTTCGACGGTTAATTTTGGTAACAGTTTTGTTGTGGTTTTCGGGGTGACTTTTTTGACGCCTGAAATGGGAATAAAAACAACTCTCTCGCCCTAACTGGTGAAATAAAAAAGGTAACTGGTGAAATGCTGCTGAACTAAGCATGAACTATCACTTCTGCCCAGTTCCCTTTCTTGTTTTGTTCTTCTTTTTTTTTTGGATGGGAAATCATCCAATGACTTCTCCCGCTCTGGGTGAAGCGGGAGGGTGTGTCAGACTTTACTGACTAAAAGCCAGCCGTGTTCCTTCAGTTGCTTGAGCCAGGGCCGCGGTAACACTTTTTCAAATTTATCCGCGACCCAGACAAGCATCGGCTCTCTGCCCAGTTCTCCAATAAGGAATATGAATTTGACGTTTGTATTTTTAATGTAAAAACGACTCTTGTGTTACAATCGTATGGGTATTAATAAGCTTTGGAGCCTCTTTTGCTGTGCACGAAATCTGATGCGGAGATCATTTTATAGCAATCATGAACAAGTGTTCAGGGATGAATAAGATTAAAATTGGGTAAGGGTTTTCATTTGTTAACAACAAGGGGCCACAACAGGCTATTTGACGTTCTATCTATAGAAACAATTTTTTTTTGTTTTAACTTTGAGCCACACTAAGAAATTCTTCCTGTATCGTAGGTGCGTTTACAAATATAAACTCACGTACACAAACACCCAGAGCCGGAACAACTTATCTGTAGGTCATAAAATACGAATCGAGGAATAGAACCCGCGATACGCAGCGCAGCAGTCAATCGCTCAACCACTGCGCCAACCGTGCGCCCATTTTTGTTTTGTTAACAAGAATCCAAAATGTATGGCATTGACATGCGCTTAGAATAAATAGAATAGACATAAATATTATATTTGACTGTGACTTTGCTTCCGAAATGTCACGTGGTGAAGCCCAAACATATAAGGCATTTTACAATCCTCGATAAAATGTTACTTCTTCTAAAACCAAGATACTCAAAGTAAAAACTTAGTATTTGTCGCCAGATGTCCATTTAAGAGTACTCAATTCGCTGAAATCGCATGACAGATGACTGACAAGTTTCTTACTACAGCAATCACCAAAAACCACCACCACCACCACCATCACCTCAAAAATCTAAACACATCACACCTTTACGACATCTCTCCCCAAAACATCACAATACAATCGCTGTACCCACCAATCCTGTGCAGTAATTAGTTCCAGTCAGGCCCCCATTGTTCCGTGTTCCTATTCTCACCGTGGTGGTTAAACTTTCCCTGTTCTAAACTTTAGGCCGACATTACAGGGCCGCTGATTATTGTCATTATTCTCTTAATAGGCTCGTAATAGGCGGTGAGGCTAATAAGGAGTTTATTTTGCTGTAAGTAAGAGGTAATAGTGTCAATTTTTGAGTGGTTGGTTGATTGGCAGTGTACTATATTTAGTAATTGGATGGAGGCTGGAGATGTCGAGAGGGCTATTAAATAGAGTACCTAATACATAATTCGTGACCTGTTTTGTATTTCGCCATTTTAAGAAGAATTAACCGAACAAACGTCAAAAGAATTATAAAATTCGAATGAAATGAATGATCAAGAATAAATCACAATGAGATGGACTAATCAGTGTTGCCTGCCATGAATATAAACATATTTTTTATGCGACTGCCGAAGGAGGGTAATGTATTTATAAGTCTATGTATGTATGTATGTTTGTTTGTTCCTATGTGGCGTTCTAGAGACCAAACGCGTTGAACTATTTATATTATTCTTACGTCAATCAATTCGTTTTAGCCTTGCGAGTATCACTGGCTACGTTAAAATAGGAAAATACAAAAATGGCGGCTTTTGGGCGCCATATTGTGAGGCCCAATTTTTTTTTCTGCCAAACCCATCCTGTGGGCTATCAAAATAAAGGGTTATTAGAGATGATTATGATACAAATGTGTTTAAATGCACTTAATTCGAAAAAAGAATGTTAACTATCTAAAAAATTATAAATAAATAAAATTAATTCAAAAAATCAAAAACCCGACTGCTTAAGAAGCGAACTAAAAATACGTAAACAAGAAGAAAATCATGCTGTACAGTCATTGATAGAGCAACATATTTGAATGAATATTGTGCAGTTCCTACATTATTACATACATCCGTCGTGTCAAATTGATTACTCCTTTTTTGATGTCGGTAAAAAATTGATTATATACACAATTTAATTTAGCCTTAACTGTTAAATTTATCGAATTTGGTAATTATGATAAAAGCTATTCTAAGTGGTCTTCGAAATGGCATTACTTAAGAACAGACGTGACCAGAATAAAAACACAGACAACCTATTGAAAAATAAAGTAGGCATTGAAATCGCAATCCTATCAGAATGCTATCAACTCTCGGTCAAATAAAGGACATCTTCGACGACAAACTTCACCCAAACGTTTTTTAGATAAACTTAACCGAACTAAGAACATCTTCCTCCTATAAAATTCATCCCAGAAAATCAAGTGAACGTTCTCAAAATCTTAAAACAATCCTCTTTTACTGTCCCTATCAGACTTTACCCTTAAAATTACGTTGGAACGCTTTCTAAAAATTTCAAAATCCGAATTTCGGTACTACCCTCTTATCAGACTAAAATAAATGGAAGGTGTGCCAATATACATGCAAATTCGGCGTAGACGAACAAATTGTGTTAGGGGTGGTCGACAGGCGGAGCCGGGATGGACGACAATCTAGTTTGGAAGACTCGTGGACAACTGTTTACTGAAAGATACCGGGACTTTGTTTACTGGTGTGTAAGGAATACTGAGTGTGTTCTGTGTTTTCGATTTCGAAATAGGAAGTGAAGGCGTGTGGCGTTTGGAAAAGGGCGTAGGAATGCAATATGAAAGTTAAATGGTAGTTTTGTGTGGCTGATAACAGTATCTTTGGTAATATTTGTGTCATCCAGAATAATGGTCGGGTAGTGGTGGCCAGTTTATTAAGTTAGAAAGTTCATTACATTGATTTAAGACGGTACCCTGACCAAAAAATCGCCATGAGATTTGAGCATTCCTATTGGTCTAGCGGCACTGGTGGCGCATGAATCACAGTAGTGAATACGCCCAGATTTTAGAATAAAATCTTTATAAAATCGAATTTTGGTCTTTTGAAAAAAAATATTCTACAAAAATGTTCGTTCTTAAATTGTCTATCCATTAGTCTTAGTACAAAAAATAATTAATGAACACTTTACGAGGAGATGCATAATATCAATAATTATTTCGCATTTTTATGTTTTTTTGGAAGGAGATTAGTGAAATATATACAACATTTAAAAAAAAACTAAATCTACCATTTTAGAATCAATATTATGTAGAATTTTAATGTATTTTTAATAATTGATATTTCTTTTTAAATAACGAGTAGATAGCTCCTAAAAACAGCACAAAAAACGGCTTGCGCGGCGTTTTGCTCGGGGTACCGCCTTAAATTCGACAAGCTTTATTATAAATTTTGGTCCTTTGCCTATGCCAATAAACAAACTTTTTTTTCAGCTCAAAAATCATAACAAACCAGTTCTGAATAAAAATATGAATATGAATAACATATGTAATGTACACTCATACATACATACATAAACTCATGCCTTTTTCCCATGGAGGTAGGCAGAAACTACAGAATGCCATCTGCTATACGATCCTAACATACTTCTTTTGCTTCACTCACAAATACATCTAGTCATACACACACGCCGGTTATGATTACTGCGCACTTGGCCTTTCTGAAGAACATCACCTATAGGGTCTATGTATGTCTTTCTAGGGCGTCCCCTCCCGGCGTTTCCATTCACACATACCTTGTAAATACCTTAGTTAGTCGCCTTTCATTCATCCACTCAACATGGCCAAACCATCTCAATATACTCTTTTCTATTTTAGTCACTACATCGTCTTTTAAACCACAACGTTGTCTTATTACCTCATTCCTCAATCTATCATTTAAAGTTACACCACACATACTTCGCAAGGAGCGCATTTCTACTGCATTTATCCTACTTTCGTGTATTTTTGCCATACCCAACCTTCACTTCCATACATAAGTTACCAGCACGCTGTTGTGAACGACATACGACATATGAGATGTGTCGCTTAAAAAAGAGACACATTACAAGTGGGTACTGCACTCCACTCTCTCATAATGTAGCAAACTGTAGTATGTCAATTACCGTGCAGCAATCCGGTTATGGCGCGTTATGACATTAACAACACATCCGTAATTCCATTTGTAGTATATCAAATTTATATCCTTTGTTGTAGCAGCAAATGGTCAGATATTTCCGTGAAAATTCTCTGTGAAATTACTGGATATCACGCTAGTTTTTGTCCGAAGGGTAAGTTATGTGGCCGCAAAATAATCGGTGACACTACAAGGATCATTAAAAGCCAGCATTGTGTTGTTCCATTTCAGGTTAAAACAAATACAGTGCTCCTTTACAAAACGTTATGTCTCATTGTTAGAGCGTCCGAAATTTTTATACACAAGCACCTCCAAGGACTGAATAAAAAACCCAGAACGCTGCAAAACATTATTATTTGTTAAATGAAGTACTTATTAACTATAGTAAGGAAATATGGAAGATTTATTTTTAGATATCTCGATCAGAGCCGAAGTTATAAAGCGTCAAAGTTGAGAATTAGAAAGATAAGTCCGACTTGCCACATGACGTCAGATGGCACGACGCCTATACAGCTGCCATAGAAAACGGTGTTGTCGTAGAGAGGAACAGATATATTTATTTAAGTTGTAAGTGTATTTCGTTGCCACAGTGTAACACACCGCAGTATGTCAATTAAGGTGCAGTTATCCAGTTATGGCACGTTAAGCCGTTAACGAATCGTCCGTATATCACTTCGTGTAACTTTATTAGCTGTTAAGGCTTAAGTTTCCTGATGGTGCGAGGTAATTTTATGTTAGAACTTGAATGAGACACTTTCATTAAAATTATAAATGTAGCTCACTTAAGTTAAGATTGATATGATAATTAGACACTACAAAATAGAATATACTTTATATTTATACTAATAATATGATAACGAGGAGAGGTTTGTATTTTTGTATGTAACGAAAAAACTTAAAAACTACTGGACCGATTTCAAAAATTTTTCACCGTTGGGAAGCTGCGGTATCCCCGGTTGACATAGGCTACTTTTTATTACTGTATTCCCACGGGAACGGGAACTATGCGGATGAAACCGCGAGGCATCCGCTAGTTATTAATAAAAGTAGTAATAGAATAGATTAGAATAGAATATACTTTATTGTACACCATAAAAGTTACACATCTATTTTATAAGAAAAACTTAATTATACGGGTACAAAGGCGGTCTTATCGCTGACAGCGATATCTACCAGAAAACTTTTGGAAGGGCTGAATCACGCTTTAACTTGATGTTTAAAATTTTGGCAATCCTTAAAATTGGAGTTCTAATCATCCTTTAACTATATGAACACTAGTTTCTTTTGCCGTGGCTTTTTTTTGACGCACTCATGGCTATGGAAATAATACATAGGTAAGCCTATAACGAATTACTCTCAGTGATACTCTATGTAGCTTTTTACTCTCTTTTCTTGCAGTTCAAGGGTTTCCTAATCAGATCAGCAGCCTTATTGTGTAATGAATTCTGTGGTCTTCGAAATGGCATTACTTAACAGCAGACGTGACCAGAATAAAAACACAGACAACCTATTGAAAAATAAAGTAGGCATTGAAATCGCAATCCTATCAGAACGCTATCAACTCTCTGTCGAATAAAGGACATCTCCTACGACAAACTTCACCCAAACGATTTTTAGATAAACTTAACCGAACTAAGAAAATCTTCCTCCTATAAAATTCAGCCCAGAAAATCAAGTGAACGTTCTCAAAATCTTAAAACAATCCTCTTTTACTGTCCCTATCAGACTTTACCCTTAAAATTACGTTGGAACGCTTTCTAAAAATTTCAAAAGCCGAATTTCGGTACTACCCTCTTATCAGACTAAAATAAATGGAAGGTGTGCCAATATACATGCAAATTCGGCGTAGACGAACAAATTGTGTTAGGGGTGGTTGACAGGCGGAGCCGGGATGGACGACAATCTAGTTTGGAAGACTCGTGGACAACTGTTTACTGAAAGATACCGGGACTTTGTTTACTGGTGTGTAAGGAATACTGAGTGTGTTCTGTGTTTTCGATTTCGAAATAGGAAGTGAAAGCGTGTTGCGTTTGGAAAAGGGCGTAGGAATGCAATATGAAAGTTAAATGGTAGTTTTGTGTGGCTGATAACAGTATCTTTGGTAATATTTGTGTCATCCAGAATATTGGTCGGGTAGTGGTGGTATTGCCAGTTTATTAAGTTAGAAAGTTCATTATTTTGATTTAAATTCGACAAGCTTTATTATAAATTTTATATATAAATACATAAACTCATGCCTTTTTCCCATGGAGGTAGGCAGAAACTACAGAACGCCATCTGCTACGATCCTTACATACTTCCTTTGCTTCACACACATTCATATCTACATCTAGTCATACACACACGTCGGATAAGAGTACTGCGCACCTGGCCTTTCTGAAGAACATCACCTGTAAGGTCTATATGCATGTCTTTCTATGCGTTACCAGTCACACCTGACTTGTAAATACAATTCGTTAGTCGCCTTTCATTCATCCACTCAACATGGCCAAACCATCTCAACATACTCTTTTAAATTTTAGTCACTACATCGACGTCTTTTAAACAACAACGTTGTCTTATTACCTCATTCTTCAATCTATCATTTAAAGTTACACCACACATACATTTCTACTGCATTTATCCTGATTTCGTTTCTTTTTTGCCATACCCAACCTTCACTTCCATACATAAGTGTAGGCACCAGCACGCTGTTTTGAACGGCATACGACATATGAGATGCGTCGCTTAAAAAAAGAGACACATTACAAGTGGGTACTGCACTCCACTCTCTCACAGTGTAGCAAACTGTAGTATGTCAATTACCGTGCAGCTATCCGGTTATGGCGCGTTATGACATTAACAACACATCCGTAATTCCATTTGTAGTATATCAAATTTATATCCTTTGTTGTAGCAGCAAATGGTCAGATATTTCTGTGAAAATTCTCTGTGAAATTACTGGATACCACGCTAGTTTTTGTCCGAAGGGTAAGTTATGTGGCCGCAAAATAATCGGTGACACTACAAGGAAAATTAAAAGCCTTTTAGGTTATCTTAGACAGCATTGTGTTGTTCCATTTCAGGTTAAAACAAATACAGTGCTCCTTTACAAAACGTTATGTCTCATTGTTAGAGCGTCCGAAATTTTTATACACAAGCACCTCCAAGGACTTCATACCAGAACGCTGCAAAATATTAGATATTATTTGTTAAATGAAATACTTATTAATTACAGTAAGCAAATATGGAAGACTTATTTTTAGATATCTCGATCAGAGCCGAATTTATAAAGCGTCAAAGTTGAGAATTAGTAAGATAAGTCCGACGTGCCACATGACGTCATATGGCAGGACGCCTATACAGCTGCCTGTTGCGCTGTTTTCGTAGAGAGGAACAGATATACTTATTTAAGTTGTAAGTGTATTTCGTTGCCACAGTGTAACACACCGCAGTATGTCAATTAAAGGTGCAGTTATCCAGTTATGGCACGTGAAGCCGTTAACGAATCGTCCGTATATCACTTCGTGTAACTTTATTAGCTGTTAAGGCTTAAGTTTCCTGATGGTGCGAGGTAATTTTATGTTAGAACTTGAATGAGACACTTTCATTAAAATTATAAATGTAGCTCACTTAAGTTAAGATTGATTTGATAATTAGACACTACAAAATAGAATATACTTTATATTTATACTAATAATATTATAACGAGGAGAGATTTGTATTTTTGTATGTAACGAAAAAACTTAAAAACTACTGGACCGATTTCAGAAAATTTTTCACCGTTGGGAAGCTGCGGTATCCCCGGTTGACATAGGCTACTTTTTATTACTGTATTCCCACGGGAACGGGAACTATGCGGATGAAACCGCGAGGCATCCGCTAGTTATTAATAAAAGTAGTAATAGAATAGATTAGAATAGAATATACTTTATTGTACACCATAAAAGTTACACATCTATTTTATAAGAAAAACTTAATTATACGGGTACAAAGGCGGTCTTATCGCTGACAGCGATATCTACCAGAAAACTTTTGGAAGGGCTGAATCACGCTTTAACTTGATGTTTAAAATTTTGGCAATCCTTAAAATTGGAGTTCTAATCATCCTTTAACTATATGAACACTAGTTTCTTTTGCCGTGGCTTTTTTTTGACGCACTCATGGCTATGGAAATAATACATAGGTAAGCCTATAACGAATTACTCTCAGTGATACTCTATGTAGCTTTTTACTCTCTTTTCTTGCAGTTCAAGGGTTTCCTAATCAGATCAGCAGCCTTATTGTGTAATGAATTCGGCAAGGCAAAGAGTATTAAAAATAAACTTGGACCAATCACATAGATGGAAATCCACGTCGCATCTTTCATCTCGCATGTTATTGGTCGATTTTTCATACTCTTTGCCCTTTGCCTTGCTGAATTCATTACGCAATAAGGCTGCCAGTACTCACTGAGATTAACTCCTCTCCTATTGTAAAAGGGAACCTCTTGGTAATCTCTAAAAGTACTCATCCGATTACAAATTCTTTTACACAAAGAAAGTTACACTATCGCTAAAAATAAAGATAGGTAACTGAATTACTTGATAAGTTAAATTACATTGATATAATTAACTCAAAATATGGTAAGGACATATATTAATTTTATTTAATATAAACTATGTTTATCAAATATATATACCAATCGTAATACATTAATTATTATAAAGGCGAAAGTTTGTGAGTGTGTGTGTGTGTTTGTATGTTTGTTACTTCTTCACGCTCAAACCGCTGGACGGATCTGGATGAAATTTGGCACAGTGATATATAGGATACTGTTTATATCGGGAATATGTTCCCTTGGGATAATTTTCGAGATTCACGCGGGCGAATTCGCTGGCAAAAGCTATTAAATTAATAAGTAATTTAACATAAAAATTTACAATATCAAACCAAATAAAAACAGATAGATAGGAAAAAGATGAGTATCTAAAATCTCAATAAGGAAAATATCAAGCGCTTTTCTTCTTTTCTAGACACTGACTGTATCATAATGTTGCTGTGCCCGACAGGGTCCATAATTTTTTCTTTCACTTATATTTACCACCGTTACAATAAATTTGAATTTGAATACTTTTACTGTACTGAGTGTCATGGGTAGTGGACATTCAGCTGAAACATTGATGATGATAGGCTACTTAGCATCCCGGAAAAACACACGGACCTTACCACAGATATAAATCTAACTAGATAACGCAAGTCCCTCCATCTGTACCAAGCGTGCCACTTTTTCATACACAATTTAAAAACAAAATTACTTACCAATGAAAGAAAAATTTCCAATGTCTCGGCCAACTTTTTCTATACAATATTTATAGCTCAATATGGCATAATTAAGCATTTTTCTGAATTTCGGTGCCGATAATGCTAAATGAAAAGCTCAAATTACGATCTTGATCGTAATTGTACTCCGTTTTTTGACACGCGAAGTACATACAATCGCGTCATCTAGTTTGATTTATATCTATGGTCCTTACTTATAATGGTTTTAAAATCCTCAACATCACAACTATATTCGTTATAAATGGGAGGCAAAGAGGCAACTCCCGCACTTAAGGTTGCCCTAATCGTCGGCACGAACTATTTTGTGCGCTAGGTTAAAATGCATGTTATCTCATCCGACAGCACGTGCGAAAGAGATAGATGCTGTGATGAGCAGTAAGAAGCTAGTTCGCGTACGAATACATACTTTTGCAAATTTGTAGCGATTGGGATGATGATTTAGGATGAAAACGAGCGCGCGAAATTTTATAAACAGACCTTTGGGAATATAGATATCATGAATAAAAGCCTAAATGAATCTGTTCAAAATAAAATTATTTGCAATGTTGAACTACTGTTCTATTCCTTTATGGTGTAGTTTTGCAATGTTCCTCCTTCTTATGGAATTTATTTGCGCCCAAAATTGCGTTAAAATTATTGTTGAAATATGGAACTTTTGACGCTCATAACTTCCAAATATATAGTTTTTGTTGCTTTTTCGTTTCCATACAGGGGTAGATAATGATGAGACAAATTGATATACCTAATTATTTGTTTTGAACGTACATCGTCAAACAGTGGAGTAATCGCCAGACCACGTTTGTATGGAAGAATTATCAACTAGGACAACCTTAAGCAAGTTTAATAATAGATAAGTGATGGTCGCAGAGTGATTATGTTAAATGGTTATTAATGGATCACACACATGGTGCGCTGATGTATTGCTCTAAATTAGTTACACTGTGACGGTACGCGCCCCAGGACTGATGTGCGTCGATTATGCTGGGTACTAGTTGTAGAGGCTTAATTGAGATTTAAGTAGTGTTTAATTGTAGGTCTGTGCTACCTATAATCGAGGGTATTTGAATCAAAATTATATACCTACTAATTGTCACCCACGGCTTCACAAACGTGAATTTAGTAAGTACTTAATATCTTTATAAATTATAGGCTATGTATAATTTGTAATCTACATTATCTTGTGGAGAGACCGAGAAGTAACTCAGACACTTCGACCCATTGGGATCTATTGTAATCTACATTACCATAAAGTATCATCAAAATTAATTTTATATCATCGATAAGGTAGGCTACCATAGGATAGGATATTGGTGAACAAAGCAGCTTAAGATAATTATTTATGAAGTACCTAAGGTCTGACTGGCCTTATTAGTTTTCAACCGACTTCAATAAGAGGAGGAAGTTATCAGTTCATTGAGAGCTTTAGTAGGTATTTTCAACAATCATCATCATATTAGCCGAAAGACGTCCACTGCTGGACATAGGTGTCGCCAAATTGACCGGTCCAGTGCGTCTCGTATCCAGCGGGTTACCGCAACCTTCATCAGATCATCGGTTTACCTAGTGGGATGCCTTCCAACGCAACGTCTTCCGGGATCGCGCTCGCGACTCCAGAACTTTTCTGCCCCATTTTCAGCAATCTTTCCTTACAAAATGGTTCAAATGGTACGATTTCTTTTTTTTTTATAAATGATAATTATTTAGCCGCGTTAAGCGATTCTTGGAACAAACTTATTGGTCCGCGTCACCGACATGCTATTGTGACAGGCGTTTTTCTGTTCTGTGATTTTGACCGCCTGACAGTATGACTAGCCTATTTTTTTATTGTAATAGTGTTATTTAAGCTCTATTACCCGACTGCGGGAGGGTAATGTTTTTCGAGCGTATGTATGTATGTTTATTTCTATGGCACGCTCTACAGCCCAAACGGCTTGACGTATTATGACATAATATGAGGTGTGTTTGGATTCGTCTCAATTGTGGGAGTGACATAGGCCATACATAGGTCTATTTAGTAGCTTTCATTTGATCCCCAATATTGATAAAAAAAGAAAAAAAAACTGTATCCCGCTTTTGTTTTGCGCCGTATTTAAAAATATATATATTTTTCAACGGTTTTTCAGACGGGATCCATTTAAACTGCACGCTGACTAAAAATTGCAGTTTTTGTGGAGTTGACATAGTCACATAGAACTTGCCAAATAACTACGTCGTCCGGTTGCAGTCAGCGTGCAGTTGGCGTGGCTAGCTGCACGATTTCAATGCAGTCCTATCGCAGTTAATTTAACAAATGAAAGCTACTAAATATACCTATGTATGGCCTATGGCACAACCGAAAGGGTTACCAACTCCACATTTGCTGGGCGTCAGACACCCAGCGCTGATTTTCAGTTGGCACCCCGCCAGTGACACACGGACGTGGGTAAATAAAATAGATACTTAAAATAATGTCATAACGTGAATATGAGGGTGCTTTACTTATAAATTTAAAAAATATGTATAATAGATAATATAAAGTAATAGAAAAAAATATAATGTAATATAATATAAAATATATAAAGTGCTACAATATGATGGTTAAAATTGTCTCAAACAAGTAAAATTTCTAAATTTCAAAACCCCGAGACACATTTATCTTGCGAAAACCACCCCGATTCAAACAGTAAAACGCCCATAACTTTTAAACGGCTGAACCGATGTTATTCAAACATAGCTAAGAACACTTTCGAAAAAATCAACTTTCAAACAAAATAAACTAAATTAAAATCGGTTCATCCGTTTAGGCGCTATGATGCCACAGACAGACACACAGATACACAGCCACACACGTGAAACTTATAACACCCCTCTTTTTCCGGCGGGGGTTAAAAACCCCAAATGACAGTGTGGCATAGACGTAACCGGTTTATCACTTCCAGCCAATCTCTTTCCGACTCATTATCTACAAATAGGCACACCACTTGATGGATTAAAACTAAATTTTAAATTAACGTGAAAATTATTGATATCTATAATATAAAAATGAATCGCAAAATGTGTTGGTAAGCGCATAACTCAACAACGACTGGACCAATTTGGCCAATTCTTTTTTTTAAATGTTCGTTGAAGTTCAAAGATGGTTTTTACGGGGAGAAAAATTCTAATTATTGCCGGAAAAAAATAAAAACAGCCCTTTTCTTTTTCCCATACAAAAGTTTTCTAACTAAGACGTAGAGTCAATTTGAGCTTTATTGCTATTGTATAAGCTATTTTTGCTTTGTGTAGGGTAGGGTAGTGTATGGTAGGGTAGTGTAGGGTAGGGTAGGGTAGTGTATGGTAGGGTAGGGTAGGGTAGTGTAGGGTAGGGTAGTGTAGGGTAGGGTAGGGTAGGGTAGTGTAGGGTGCGGTAGTGTAGAGTAGGGTAGGGTAGTGTAGTGTAGGGTAGTGTAGGGTAGGGTAGTGTAGGGTAGTGTAGGGTAGTGTAGGGTAGTGTAGGTTAGTGTAGGGTAGTGTAGGGTAGTGTAGGGTAGTGTAGGGTAGTTTAGGGTAGTGTAGGGTAGTGTAGGGTAGTGTAGGGTAGTGTAGGGTGGTGTAGGGTAGTGTAGGGTAGGGTAGTGTAGGAAAGGGTAGGGTAGTGTAGCGTAGGGTAGGGAAGGTAGTGTAGGGTAGGGTAGGGTAGTGTCGGGTAGTGTAGGGTAGGGTAATGTAGGGTCGGGTAGGGTAGCGTAGTGTAGGGTAGGGTAGGTAGGGTAGATAAATGTTTGGTGTTTTTATGGCAAAACAAAGTTTGCCGGGTCAGCTAGTCTACTATATAAAAATAAGTCGGGTTTTCCTCCCTGACGCTATAACTCCAGAACGCACGAACCGATTTCTACGGTTTTGCATTCGTTGGAAAGGTCTCGGGCTCCGTGAGGTTTATAGGTAGGGTAGGGTAGGGTAGGGTACGGTAGAGTAGGGTAGTGTAGGGTAGGGTAGTGTAGGGTAGTGTAGGGTCGGGTAGGGTAGGTAGTGTAAGGTAGGGTAGGTAGGGTAGATAAATGTTTGGTATTTTTATGGAAAACAAAGTTTGCCGGGTCAGCTAGTTAAATAATAAATATTGGATTTAATTTAATTAAAATAAGAAAAAGTAACTTAGATAAACGATTTGTCAATATTAATGCCATTAAATTTTATTTATTATATCAGAACGAAAGTTATTATTTTCTTTATGTCCCTAATCGGCCATCGGCCATCGGTTTTTCCTAAGAATAAACGGGATGAAAACAGAATATGAAACGAAAGCTTTATAGGCCATATTTAGGACCATTATCCTCAAATCTAATAACGTATTGTTACCAGCCAATAATAGACCACTTACACTCACCACTGTATTTAGAAACTTCCACCTGAATTATCTTATTCCGGGAAAAGTCCCTCCCTAATAAGACGAACTCAATTTCATCCGGCTTCTAACGCAAAGTTCTCGCCAGTCCTGTTGTCCTCTAGCGTCGATATTGTCCACAATGAGATCCGGATAGATAAAATATTCTACGACAAAACATGTTGAAACCGACCACAATAGACAAAGTATGTATGGAAGACTAGCTGCCGCCCACGGCTCCACTCGCGTGGTATTAGTCATTCGCCCAATAGCTTTATAATTTTTTGTCTATGTGTTATTCTGATGTATCACACTAATATTATAAAAGCGAAAGTTTGTGAGTGAGACTGTGTGTGTGTGTTTGTTACTTCTTCAAGCTCAAACGGCTGGTCGGATTTGAATGAAATTTGGCACACAGATAGATTATAGTCTGGAATAGTAAATAGGATACTTTTTATCCCGGGAATATGCTCCCTGAGGCTAAATTTCGACATTCACGCGGGCAAATCCGCTGGCAGAGAACCTTAAAAGATCACTTTCTTGTCCGTCTGTCCGTCTATCCGTTTGACCGTGTGAAACCACTGATTATCTCAGGAACGGGTGGACCTAGCAAATTGTAATTTATACCAGATACTGAGGTCTATAGTGCCGATTAAGTGTATAAAAATCAAGGTCCTGAGTCAACAAAATAAATAGATAAAAACAAATTTAGATTTTCGCGAAAACTTGTAAGTAATCTTCAACTTTATTATTCGTCGGAATTTCCCCTTTACTTGTGCTGTAAGACCTTGCTTTTAACCAAAATTTACAATTCTGGGTCAACCGGAAGTACCCTAGGTTTTGGGTAGTTCCCGTTGACCTAGAATCACGAAATTTGGGTTTTGGGTTTTTGCGAAAATCCAAATTTTCCCATATCTATAAAACTTAGCCACCAATAAAAATGATACCAATTTTATTATGGCGGTATAAACGGAAGGTATGGAACCCTCGGCGCACGAGTTCAACTTGCACTTGAACGGTTTTTTTTAATAACATAGGCCTATATTCTAAAGCTCTTACTCCAAGACAGTTTAAAGGAACTCCAGTAGCTATTACAACGAAAACCCTCGATTTGGTTCCTTTGTATCACAATAGCCTAAGTATGTATGGATGACTGCTGAACATGTGTCTTTTAACAATGTAGGTGGATTTTATTCAACAGTCAGAATTTCGTAAGATAATGTTTTTGAAGAGTTTAGCAGAAATGGAGAATGTTGGCAATCAATTAGTGTAGCATTAACTACTTTTCATCAGATAACTGTACAAAAATTTTCTGATTGCTTATTTGTTCTAATTCATCATCATTTTAATGTTCCCACTGCTGGGACACAGGCCTCCTCTCTGTGAGACGGAATTGCCTGTAATCCACCACGCGGGCCCAGTGCGTGTTGGTGGATGTCAAATGTCTTTGAATTTTTGGTTCTAGGACATGGCCGGTTTCTTCACGATGTTTTCTTTCACCGTTTGTTCTAATATTTTAAAAATGTTTGAAAACTGTAACGGTTTTTTAGCCTGTGTTACAGGGGCCATAATAACGAATCGATTGACATCTTATTCATCAAAATCGGATGAATAGTTTAGGCACTACGGAGGAACATACGTAAATACAAATATACACACATACATAGACTGCTAAAATCATAACTTTTCCTTTTGGCTTCGCCGTAGTCGGGTGAAAAACATGTACTACACATATCGCACACCTAGATGAAGGGTAGCACAACTCAAAATAATCCAAAATTGAGTTATTGCAATTATCGGAATCAGCGCCGAAAAAGAAGGAAAGAGAAAGAAAAAAAGAAAAAAAAAAGGTATTTTGAGTTGTGCTACTCTTTATCTAGGTGTGCGATATAATAAACAGACAAAATAACAGAAAAACAGGTACAGAAGTCATGCTTTTCAACCCCCTCCGGCAATAAGTTTCACGTGTGTTGCTGTGTATCTGTGTGTCTGTCTGTGGCATCACAGCGCCTAAACGGATGAACGGATTTGGATTTAGTTTGAAAGGTGATTTTGCCGAGAGTGTGAGTGCTGCGTTTGAATAAAATTGGTTCAGCCCTTCAAAAGTTATGGGCGTTTTACTGTTTGAATCTGGGTGTTTTCGCAAGATAAATGTGTCGACTCCTGGCCGGGCATAGAAGTTACATAAGCTCAGCTTATCCCATAAAACACCTTTCCAAAATATATACCTAATTATTTTAAGCATGACCTTCTATTAAAATTTCAATAGTTTCTCGTAAACAAACATCTGAGAATCGAACACATACATATGGATGAACCCTGGTCTCCGATACACCAATAAAAGTGGTCGGCAGATATATCTATATTTCGGGTAAATAAAGAAATATGGCGTCGAATCACAATAGGGAAGTATTGGTGCGAGTAAACAAGTGGGTTCTCCAAATAATTGCGCCGCATTCCGGAATAAGAGGAAAATATATGGTTTCCGCGGAGATATATATTTTTGATGAGCAATTCAAGATTTTGTCGGTAAGGGGAGTCGATGCCATTTCCTGTTATTTCAAACAGTATCTACAAAATTTATGTAGTCCGGACAGTTATTAAACTAAAAAACAGTAGATGACTAAACAAATCTATTTTGTCCGTCAGTTAGATTACCTAAAAATATTGGACACGTATTTTTTCTTTTGCGGCGTTAACAAACAATTACGACGATACAGTGCATTGAAATATCATGTGACGTCACAGTGTGCTAAACTTTGTACTGACGAAGTGACGTCACAAGCCCCCACTTCTGAACTTTGATGCGCTTTATCTTTGTAATTTTTTATTTTTTTGATAAAGCAAAAAATACGGGTCCAATATTATTTGATAATCTCACTGACGTACTAAATAGAATTATCATTGTTCTACCCAGGAAACTATTCTGTTTCAGAAAGCCATTTTCGATATAAATTTTGACCATACCATAAACAAAACATCATCAGTCTTAAGACGGTACCCTGACCAAAAAATCGGCATGAGATTTGAGCATTCCTATTGGTCTAGCGTCACTGGTGGCGCATGAATTACAGTAGTGAATACGGCCAGATTTTAGAATAAAATCTTTATAAAATCGAATTTAGGTCTTTTGAAAAAAAAAAATACAAAAATGTTCGTTATTAAATTGTCTATGCATTAGTCTTAGTACATAAAATAATTAATGAACACTTTACGAGGAGATGCATAATATCAATAATTATTTCTCATTTTTATGTTTTTTTTGAAGGAGATTAGTAAAATATATACAACATTAAAAAAAAAAACTAAATCTACCATTTTAGAATCAATAATATGTATAATTTTAGTGTATTTTTATTCATTGATATTTATTTTTAAATAACGAGTAGATAGCTTCGAATAACAGCACAAAAACGGCTTGCGCGGCGTTTTGCTCGGGGTACCGCCTTAAGTAACCGGGAGGTAGACAGGCGCGATGTGACTAGGCGATAAGGATGCGCTAAAGCGTTTTCATACTATGTTTTGTTTAATTTTCCATTAAAAAAGAAATGGTTGATGCACCGTAGTCGCATTGTTGCATCGCACCTGTCTGCTGCCTAATTTTCAATGTTTCCCTCTCAGGACTCAGGAAAGACTTCTAATATCTACGGGGTGAATAGAAATGCAGGGTTACACAGAAACAAAACTTTGAAGGGAATTTGCACGTTATTTAAAATGGTGGCACCCCTGCATTCCTATCCAACCCGTTTTACGGTACCTAGACAGAAGTTTATTTAATTAGGGATAGCATTTAAACGAGCGAAAATAAATTCAAATTAAAGGTGTAAAAAATACTGAAATACTAAGGGAGCGACAAACAGTGGGCGAATACAAATGTTTAAAAAAATCAAACCGACTTCTCAAATTCCAAAAAAAATAAAAACGAAAAAAAACAACACCACCACCGACTCCGGCATTTCTTTTCCGAAGTCGGTGTCTTTTGTACCCATTGTTTTCAGTTTTTCGACACCGACTTCGGAAAAGAAATTTATTTTTTGCTTTATAGTTTTTTGTTCTGGAAGTCGGTTTGATTTTTTGTTAATAAGTTTTTTATTTTTCTCTTTTTAGTTCTGGTAGGTACCTCCAACTAACATGATTATCATTTATAGACAAAGTACATCTCATGGCGATGCCAATAAGCCCAAACACGACTAGGATACATTGTTTTATCTTAGAGTTCCAGTGCCTACCTTCCGGCTTCATCATCAAATCAGTTCGATGGTGCCATTTTCATCTGGACCATTTATTTATTAGTATTTGCTTCATTATAGTCGGTTAATTATTCGAGATATCTTATGACCGTGACATACTTAGCATTTAGGAGTTCCAGTGGCAATCTGTGGCCTCCTTACATAGTTCCACTTCACCAAATGATACTTTCTGAGTGTAAATGATTGCATTGTTGATGAAAATACCAAAATCGAAATCGAAAATATTTGAGAATTCCCCTCGATTTTTCTAGGATTCCATCATCAGATCCTGACCTGATGACTATGGGACCAACTAGGATGTATATATACCCTTTCAAACAAAAAAAAAAAATTAAATCGGTCCAGGCGTCTTTGAGTAATCGGGGAACAAACATATAAAAAAAAATAAAAGATTCCGACGAATTGAGAACCTCCTCCTTTTTTTGAATTCGGTTAAAAACAGCGACTTGAAAATAAAAGTATGTCGACGGAGTCTGCAGGGTCTAAAGTAACCTAATATGAAGGAGGTGACCGGTCATCCCCTTCGAACCTAACCTATCCGTGTCAGGGTGCCCTAAGTTCCCGAGCTCGCTTCCTCGCTCTTGGACTAATTCGGTAAAAACACCAATACACCCGAACTCCCGCGCTGCACAACGATGTCGCCTCGTCGGTTATTCTGCTTTTTTCGAAAGAATAATATGCTAAAATGGAAAAATAGAACCTCGAATTCAAATAAAGTATGTATTATAAGCGGTAACTTGTTTTTATTAAAAAAAAAACACAGATAAACACAGAAAATACTAACTTTAATCAATTATTCAAAATTACAAAAGTACGACAAACATGAAGGTAGGTAAAGAAAATAACCAGACACGAATAAACAAGTAGGTAGTAAGAGATTATGAACCAGTTTACCAACGATGCGAACACCACGAAGTCTCGATGCAAAAAGGGGCGATACAAATGGTGCGCATTGCTTAAGGTATATATCGCTCGCCGTCATGTCAGTTGACGTTCAAAAGTGACGTCTTCATTTGAAATCTTCTAACAGTATCAATATTATTGCCGCAGCTCACAAAAACCTCCTAAAAGATATTACTCAAACTGGATAAATAGTTACTTAGATAATAGTCACCCATTCAGTATATTTTTCGCTCGGTTAATAATTGCCTTTTATTTAATACTTTAAGCACACAAATGTACAGGGGGGTGACCATAAGCTCTAAGAAAAAGGTAATTTTGAGTGTGTGTAAGAGACAGATCTATATGACTTGTATATATCTGTCACTTACGCGATCTCAAAATAACCTTATTCTAAGAGCTTATGGTGAGAGGACACTCCCCAGAGGTCGATAATTACGCAGATCTGACAGCTTGCAAATGCTTATCAAAGGTAAAAAAACACACCTTCCGTAAAAAAGCTACCTATATCTGCAAGAATCGAATACCTACAACAAAATATTGCCTTCTCGGTCCTTTTCAGTTATCCTGAAACCCTACCTGATCCACTTACCGGACAAATCTGTCCATCACGCTTAAGGGGCACGATTGAGGAAACCCTTTTTTTATTGTTTTGGGCTCAATACTATTACCTACTTCTACCCTGCTTGGGTTTCAAATAACTGATGGTTTGGATGGAGGTAAATAATATGTATCGACATGTAAACTGAAGGAATGGGTGAAATTGAAATAGTTTCGGGTAGTCTTCATCTTATCGTATGGCCACGTATCCATCTGCAAGCAACTCGTATGCAAGATTAATTACATTACCGGTCGTGATTCAAATATTGATCACATTATACCTCGGGAATGGCCGGTGAAAAGGTAGCCTATCAATTAACTCGGGTCTCAACTACTCAAATAAACGGGTAGTTAAAACCCTGAAAGTCTGATAACTTGTACTTTACAACGGGTATTTATGGGAACCAAAGTTACCGACATAGCCCGAGGAATAGCGAAACTTAAGTGGCAGTCGGCAGGGCACATTACACGCAGTACGGATGGCCCTTGGGGCCGAAAGTTCCGGCATAGCGACCGTGGACTCGAAGACGATGCGTTGAAAGGCATCCCGCTAGGTGGACCGATAACCTGGTTAAGGTTACGGGAATGCGCTGGATGCGATACGCTCGGGATTGGTCTTGTGGCGACGCCTGGGGGAACCCTATGCCCAGCAGTGGACGTGTGTCGGCTGATATGATGATGATGATGAACGGTTATGGGTTACCCAACTAACTGAGTTATTGAAATAGATAAGCAGTCGCGGCATGTAAAACGCTGATAAACAGCTGCATCTGAAGCTCTAGACAACTATCATTCGATGTTAGTGATGGCGATGGTCGATATGCCAAAGTATGTGTGATTGTTCACGTGACATTTCGATTGCGTTTGACATTCCCATACATTTTAACCCCTTGCCGGAAAAAGAGGGGTGTTATAAGTTTCACGTGTGTTGCTGTGTATCTGTGTGTCTGTGTGTCTGTCTGTGGCATCATAGCGCCTAAACAGCTAAACCGATTTTGATTTAGTTTTTTTTGTTTGAAAGGTAATTTGGTCGAGAGTGTTCTTAGCTATGTTTGAATAAAATCGGTTCAGCTGTTTAAAAGTTATGGGCATTTTACTGTTTGAATCGGGGTGTTTTTAACCCCCGCCGGAAAAAGAAGGGGTGTTATAAGTTTCACGTGTGTTGCTGTGTATCTGTGTATCTGTGTGTCTGTCTGTGGCATCATAGCGCCTAAACGGATGAACCGATTTCAATTTAGTTTTTTTGTTTGAAAGGTAATTTTGTCGAGAGTGTTCTTAGCTATGTTTGAATAAAATCGGTTCAGCCGTTCAAAAGTTATGGGCATTTTACTGTTTGAATCGGGGTGTTTTCGCAAGATAAATGCGTCGGGGGTTTTTTAAATTGTGAAATTTTACTTGTCGCAAGATAAATGTGTCGGGGGTTTTTTAAATTGTGAAATTTTACTTGTTAACCTCAACGGAAAAAAGAGTGGTGTTATAAGTTTGACTTGTGTACCTTTGTGTTTGTGTATTTATTTATTTGTGTGTCTGTCTGAGGCAACATAGCTCCTAAACGGATGAACCAATTTTGATTTCGTTATTTTGATGTTTGAAAAGTGATTTTGTCGAAAATATTCTTCACTATGTTTGATGAAAATCGGTTCAGCCGTTCTATAGTTTTAAAATATCTCATAATTATTTACATGTTCAATAACTTCAATAGATAACAGATTGAAGCGAGTCTAATATTAGATAAATTATGTAGCATGAAATATGTCGAGGGTTCTTTTTTTTTAAATTTTACTTGTTCCAATCGCCACCTCCACGCTTTCGATGACTGAATGTCACTTGTCTATGGCCTCTGCAGGTTAGATTGAAAATCGACACAATCATACTTAGCCAAGGTTGAGCAAATTCATGTTTGGCAAATTGACTACTAATTTATTTTTTTATCAGTTAGGTCGCACAGGTAACCTATTTTGAACTTACATCGCAGATATGAGAAATAAAGCTTATAGTCAAATAATATTATATGCGGTTTTGAATTACGGTAAGATCTTGTTAGACACATAAAAACTAGAGTAAAAAGTAAATAAACTGTAGTGACCTTTCATCATCATCATCATCATCATCAGCCTTTTTAATATGCCCACTGCTGGGATACAGGCCTCCTCTCTGTGAGAGGAAATGGGCCGTAATCCGCCACGCGGGCCCAGTGCGTGTTGGTGGATGTCTCATATCATCGTTTTTTTGGTTCTTGGTAATGCCGGTTTCTTCACGATGTTTTACTTTACCGTTTTGAGAGTCTTTCCTTCACCTTCTTCAAAGTAAAGCGCCTGCCTGGGTTCGAACCCACGACCTTGATCTTGTAAGTCGCGGCCGTTACCACTGGGTCTCCACCCGCCAGCGAGGGTTTGGATGTGCATAATTCGGTTGATCGTTTTTTTAATCTAATAGCAGTACACCCCAGACTGCCCCCTTTTTAGGGTTCCGTAGCCAAATGGCAAAAAACGGAACCCTTGTAGATTCGTCATGTCTGTCTGTCTGTCTGTCTGTCCGTCCGTATGTCACAGCCACTTTTTTCCGAAACTATAAGAACTATGCTGTTGAAACTTAGTGAGTAGATGTATTCTGTGAACCGCAATAAGATTTTCACACAAACATAGAAAAAAAAAAATTGGGGGTTCCCATACTTGAAACTGTTTTTTTTTTAATTCAGCAAACCCATACGTGTGGGGGTCTTCAAAAATTATATTGAGGTTTCTTATATCATTTTTTTCTAAACTGAACAGTTTGCGCGAGAGACTCTTCCAAAGAGGTAAAATGTGGTTTATGCCAGAAATCCCCACCGACATATCCCCACCAGTGGGGATCGTTACTTTTTTTTTCAGAAATCCCCACTGGTTATATAAACTCAGCCTAGTGGGGATTTTTGGAAAAATAAGTAACAATCCCCACCAGGTGCTGTTTCTAAATTATTAAACAAATAATGCGATAAACAATTTAATTATTTCAGAATTAATTATAGAATTAATTGCACGGTAAATATTGCAAAACTTCAGTCACCGGAAATCTGGTTTATCATAAATGCAATATGCATCCAGAGATAAATAATATACTCCACTAAAAAGAAGGAGAATAGATTTTAATGCATAGTTCTACTATTATTTTTTTGTTGCTGGTAACAGTCGCGTGTAGGGACAAAATATTTTAGTTAGACAAAATATTTGTTACTTCAGGGTAATTTAATAAAATATATATTGTGGGTACTGTATAAACCTCATCGTACACAACCTACTCGGTTTACCAGAATAAAAAAAGGGCGGGAATTGAATCTGACGAAATCCAAAATTTTGAAGAGGCTAATTGAACTTGTAGTACTACCACTTTTACCGGCAAATCTAATAATGGAAGGCTGGTTCTATGTTGCCCGCCAAAGCCCAGACACTCATAACAGTGACCGTTTTCGCCGGTATATGTTAAGTCAATGGATAAAAGAAGATTTCATAAAAGTATTATGTGTTTACGGAGAGTCACAGAACCACTTTTTGGAAGGCTGGCATAATAAGCTTAATGCAGCTATATCGAAGAAAAAACCAAATTTACTGAAACTCCTACATTTTTTGCATGAAGATGCTTTGTTTTATGAAAAAAGTGCTAACGTAAGTCACCGTCAGAACCTGCAAAGAAGAAAAAACAAAGAAAAAGAAATCAAAAAGAAGCAAAGAAAAAGACCAGTTTATCTTAGATGCTCAACTAGAGCTAATGCTAATGACTTTGGTTTGAATCTAATTAATAGTTGTAAATATGTTTGATTTTCGTTTCAATGCAAACAATTTATAATGAAAGTTGTTATAATAATTTAATAATTTTTGTTTAATAATTTAAAAACAACTCGTGGTGGGGATTGGTACTTATTTTTTCAAAAATCCCCACTAGGCAGAGTTTATTTAGCTAGTGGGGATTTCTGGAAAAAAAAGTAACGATCCCCACTGGTGGGGATATGTCGGTGGGGATTTCTGGAATAAACCTAAAATGTGTGTGTCCCCCCCTGTAACTTCTAAAATAAGAGAATGATAAAACTAAAAAAAATATGTACATTACCATGTAAACTTCCAACGAAAATTAGTTTGAACGAGATCTAGTAACTAGTTTTTTTTTAATACGTCATAAATCGTAAACCACAATTTACCAAGTACGGAACCCTTCGTGTGCGAGTCCGACTCGCACTTGGCCGGTTTTTATTTTAAGTTTTTTTCAGTCCATCCAAAGGTTGTCTGGTAGATATCGCTGTCAGCGATAAGACCGCCTTTCTACCCGTATAAATAAGTTTTTCTTGTAAATTTGTATGATTTTATGGTGTACAAAATAAAGAATATTCTATTCTATTCTGATTTTGCATTGTTGTAATATCAAACGATTGCAAGAGACTCAGGTGCCTGTGTGATAGTTCTGCTGGCAAGTGTATTTTCTGTGTTCTTATTCCCTGTCAGTCCCTACCTGTTTAAAAAAAAATACAAATTGCTCTTTAAAAAGTCGTGATTGACTTCACAAAATATTACTATGGAACTTCTGAGTTATGTCTTACTATGCCCTACGTTAACACTCAGTATTTCATCTTAATTTTCAAGCAGACTCGTAAAGCACTTACGTATCTTATAATGACACCCCTGGGGGTACGGGCGCACCCCATTTGGGGATGAAACGTGACCACACATACAAAACGGATAAGTTTCAAGAAATAAAACAAAACGTCTCTTCATAATGAGTTTATTAACATTATTATGTACATAAGTCGTTAAGATATGTATTCACAAACTATTATTATTTATTAATTAAGTAGTATTATTAAAAAAATTATTTCCTAATGTTACAAAATCATTTGACACTAACGTCATTTAATTATAAAAAAAAAACATAATTATTGTAAAAACGCAAATTAGTTTACATTTTGCTTGACTCGATATCAAACCCAGGTCTTTCGGAGCCGTATTCTGTTCTTGAGGCAATGGCGTTAAAAAAATAAAATATTACTCTAAAAGAAGATATTTTATTTACATGATACTTTGGGCCTACAAGTCTTTATTAAATGCAATCGTCCGTCATACGATATTTCTTAATAATTAATAAATGCAACGCAACACACATTCCTTGTATCTTTAGAATATATAATATTAATATATTTCATTCTCAGTAAGATTGGCAACCGACTTCATAGTCGAGAAAAGGTGATGATTCTCAGAAATGAACTGTGATAATATTCAATCGACACTGAGTATTTTTGTTTTCATACAGAGAAATACAGTATTTTAGTTTTTACTTAATACAATTATAATCGTTTTAAAAAAAATATCTAAACTTATACCAAAAACTTTATTCATTCGTCAAACAAATCTAAAGGCTTATATTATACACTCTAGGAAACTATTACGAGTAGACACATTCGCTGCCAAGGACTCGGCTCCCGAGTCCGACACAATGGCATATTAATTATTTCAGGAATTAAAGCAGGAACGTGTTAACAGAAATGTTGCAAACTCGGTAATAAAAACAAACACATTTTGTCAACAATTTGCACCATGTACAACCGCGAACATATGTGGTTGGACACTTTTCAACGTTGCAGAACTCGGTAAAAAAATGTTACAGACACATTTAGTCAACAATTTGCACTATGTACAACCGCGGATATATGTGGTTGGACACTTTTCAACTTTATTACCAGAGAACTCAAATTCTAATGTGTTGGATTGTATTGTGTGTTTTTTATTCGTGATTATGCAATTAATGATGTTAATTCTAGCCTCAAAATCTATGTTCTATAATGTATGTACCTATATTTGCACGCCACACTTGGCAGAATCTGATGATATCATTTATTAATTCTTAAGACCATAATGTAACATATCAGACAAATAAATGATTGATTTGATTTGATTTGAACTATAAATGTAACTGAACCCGTATTTCTGTCAAACTAAAAGTACAAAGTAGAGACGAGAACTGTCTGAAGCCAAATCAATTGTTAAGTCATGTTATAAAACTGGATCTCAAGGTCTGGGTAGAGTGGTTAACCGCGATGCCGCGGTTGTACACCTAAAATGAACATTGTTTCCTAGAGCAAAAAAGTCGTACTTTAACATACTTAAAAGTCATAATATCACCTCTAGACAAAAATAAAGTGTGGGTTAGTGCAGCAGTCGCTCCTCTTGTCAGGGTTCTGTGGCGCTTTCACCCATTTCCCATGGCAGTGAGGGGCCACTAGGGCGTAGAAGCGGGTCGCATGTCCGGGGACGCCGTGCCCACTGCAGCGCCATTTAAGGTCCCGTCGGAGAGCTGCCGTCTCGCAGAGCACGCAGACTGTCGCACCTGGGGGCAATACAGACTGATTAGAAATGAAAAGTTGCATATCGCTATCGTTACACACCAGACACTTGGCGAATGAAAACTTGACCGAAAAAACTTAATTAAAAAAATCAAAAACCCGACTGCTTCAAAAGCGAACTAAAAAGTCGTAAACAAGGAAAAAATCATGCTGTGCAGTCGGAGGATACATATTCGCGGGCTGGCTGACCAAAATCTGGTGTATCCTCCGCCTGCACAGCATGATTTTTTCCTTGTTTACGACTTTTTAGTTCGCTTTTCAAGCAGTCGGGTTTTTGATTTTTTGAATTAAGTTTTTTTATTTATAACTTTTTAGTTAGATTTTATTCGAATTAGATACATTTAAACACATAAGTGTTATATATTTTTGAAATCACAAAAAAAAATTTGGGCCCCCACAATATGGCACCCAAAAACCGCCATTTTTCTATTGTCCAATTTTAATGTAGCCTATGACACTCGCAGGGTTAAGAAGCATCGATTGACGTATGAATCATCAAAATCGGCCAAAGCGTTTGGTCTCTGGAACGCCATATAGGAACAAACATACATACATACATACTTACATACATATATACATACATACATAGACTGATAAACACATCTCCTCCTTCGGCAGTCGGGTAAAAAGTGCAACACTTTTTCTTGTCGTGGATAATTTATTTGAATGTGCCTATAAGCTTAGTTCAGCTTGCAAACATTCAAGGGAGTAAGTAACCTTAAAAGTCTAGAAGAACTTCGTTCCAACCGGGTGTCCCACGACACCAATTTTATCTCTCTTTATAAAAGCAATTTCCAGAGGTACTAGCAACCAAAAAAAAAAAAAAGGAAGACCAATATGGACCATGATTACATAGCACACGATACCAATATTGTTGCAGTTTAATTTGTTGTGTCTATTTCTATAATTTGCTCCAGTAACTCCAAAAGAACGCTGCTCCTTAAGCTAGGAGCCAAGAACAAGATTTCAATGCCTAACTACATCTAAGTCAAGTAATCATCACAGTCTATCGCAGTCCACTGTTAGTCATAGGCCTCTCCTAATTTAAGCCTGGCTATGTGCCTCCCGTAACAAACCTTTAAAATCCTCCACTTATTTGTACGGTTTTCAATCCTTTTAATTAAGCAACTAGCTTCAATTTCTTTTCAAAGAAAACGAACCACGCCGCCTTTTCATTAATTCAATAGTTTGAAGCTCAAAATGCACTCAGGAGAAAACTTTTTACAACCTTCTATACAACACGAGCACCGGAAATTCCAGATTGGTTTCCAACTTTTCAATTTTCTCGTCGTTAACTTCATGTAAGAAAAAACATACCTTCTCTCAACGACTTATAGTCGGAATCCGTGTGGCAGGCCTTCGACACCTTGGTGACCTCGAACTGGGCACAGTATCTGGACAAAAGAACGTGAAAATGAAACATAAGGGTACAAATAACAGTTATAAAACGGTTTAGAAAAATACCTGTTCGATTCCGTACAGGAAATTAGCCTGGGAATCGTTTCGTGCTTATTCTGGGCTTAAATGTATGACAAATACTTTTTCAGGTTTCGGAAATTGATTTGGTATTTCGGAAGATTGGATCCAGATGAAAAAACCAATTTGCTGGTTTATTTTTATCGCAGTAATTTTCCTTGAAAATACCTCGATCTAGGTAGTCTGATAATTGCTTCTTGCCTTGATACAATTCAATCATGCTTGTTTCATATTTTCTTTTAAATCGACAATTTTTAGTGAAATTACTAATAAAATGTACAGTACCTAACTTTTAAGGGTAAGCGAAAATATTAATATTAAAATATTCTAAGAAAAACTATTTAAAGGGGTAAATTTCAGCCTTACTCTGTCAAAGATACCCTAATTTCACAACATTGCTGACTTTTAAGTTTTTGGCATAGGAATAGAATAGAATTTCTCTTTATTCGAGTATCCGTGACTCAAAAGATGGTTAGTAAAACTTACAACTATGTTAGTAACACAGATATTAACAAACTGCCACTACAAAAACAAAACAACAAATAACTGTGGCTCACCGCTGCGACAACCCACGTGAGATGACACAACAGTGACCCACGAAAACACAGTCTTGGCGACACGAAATCATACTTACATTGCCCGTCGCTGAAATAAAATACCTACGACAACTTTTATTTGAACATTTTTTGCCAGATATTTCAAAGAGTTGTACAATTCGTAGTTGCTCGTCTATCATCAAAATAGAACTGCCGAAACATACAAATTTCAACAAAACAAAACAGAATGCACAAACACTAATCCCAAATGTATAGCAATCGGTTTTCGTTGTTAGGTTGGCAGACCCACAGAGCTTTCATTTCCTGTTGTCATGTCAATAGCTCGGGATATCGATCCTCTATAGTCTCTGGACGGAACTGACCGAGCTGTATCTCAGCTATTATTGTAGAACACAGTGTAGCTGTCTCGCATACATTCGGTCTATGATTGACATTGACAGTTTGGGATTAGCAGCTTGACATAAACTAGGATAAGCCGGCTATGTTGTTAAGCTTTGCAGGTCTATCCTATGTACAGTTATGAGCAAAAATATAGATAGAAGTTACTATATATTATTAACCCCTTGTATGCCGTAATTAACTGAAATAATTAAAAACACTCAAACGAGTCACGAGGCCTATTTGGATGAAAACTAAAATTGCATCATTGGAATTTTGAAAACTAGCCAAGTGCGAGTCGGCGCACGAAGGGTTCCGCACTATTATCGGAAAAAACGGCAAAAAAAAGTCACGTTTTGTATGGGAGTCCCACTGAAACATTTTTTTTTTTTGTGTTTTTAGTATTTTTTGTTGTAGTGGCAACAGAAATACATCATCTGTGAAAATTTCAACTGTTTAGCTATCACGGTTCATGGCTGGTGATAGGCTGTATCACATGAACTGTGACAGACAGACATACAGACGGATTGTGGAATCTTAGTAATAGGGTCACGTTTTTACCCTTTGGGTACGGAACCCTAAAACACCACTGTGTCTCGCGTAGATATGAGGGGTTTTCAAAGATTTTTAATGTAATAACATTTGTTACATTGAAAAATAATGATAAATATATTTATTTAGCAAATTGGTTAAAATAACACTTTCACACGTTATTATTTTTTGGTCATTTAAACTAGACGATGTGCAAATGCTTATTCTGTGTATATTGCTATGTATACTTAGCACGAATCTTAAGTGGCATTCTCCTAAATTATTCATTGAACAAAAAAAAAATACTCACATGAAACCTACAATTTATATTATGAAAAGGGTCTTGATAAGACTTATTTTCACATTGACTGTCAATCTTCTTTATCAGTATTTCATTTTAATACTTTTACAAAGCGTGTAAACATATTCACAAAAAAAAATGAATTTAAATTGATTATTCACCAAACATGAAATTACGTTGTGAAAGTAATTTATTTTAGTTCACAAAACGGATGTTTTCAGTCACACATCATGTTATGTTTATTCAAATTTGAAGAACAAAAGGATTTCAGATAAAACATTGTTTTATTTGTTCTACACGTTTTGAATGAACATTGTTTGAAATGAACAATGTATTAATGCCAATTTGCTGTTATAAAGCTTTCATTGTTTATTTAATCTAGCCTTTTGGGCCTTTAAATTATCCGCTTTAGTGGTTATACTTCTGAAAGGTAATCTATTAGAATCCTCACTGAGTTGGTAATGTTGGTAACCTGACATTTAATAATTTTTCGATCCTTGCAAAATAATTTTGTTGTTCTTTTTATTGTAATTCTAACCTTACTATTCTTTGCAATAGTTTTCACATTTAAAAGCTTTAAATTTAAAAAAGGGGATCCCGTCTGACGCGTTAGGAAAGATTTGGACTGAAAATCCAATCTACTGTTGATTTCTACGTCATTTACTATATATACTGATCTGACAAAATATACAGCAGTCCGTTTTACAGGTCTGTTTTATCGCATACGTTTTTAGTCGGCAATGGCGTAGGTAGTCACACACAAAACAGTATTAAAATACTGTTCCGTTTTATCGGACGTCCATCCTTGTAGAGACTTTGTTGGTGTAAACATTAACCCCAGAAGCGGCGGATCCGTTAAAAACGATCCTGGAAATATGGATGTTATGTGTGAACGTACCCTTAGACTCAAACACAGAGTCAGTTTGAGTCTGATATGAGTCATCTTATTATACAGTTTCCACGATTTTAAGAAAGCCAATGACAGATATATATCCAAATTATGGCTACATACTGGTTAGATATACAAGCCAGCCCACGTAATGCTGTACCGTAGTTAAATTCTAGTTAGTTATTAATTGGAGTTTCTTGTCCGTTCTTCTCCACGCAGGCTTTTTCCGAACGGATGGTAGAATCATCTTATTAAGATCCAGCCTTAGTTGTCCCCCCACCGACGCCCTGATCCGAGGTTCGACCCCATAGGGGGTAGCCCTCAGCGTTGTCTCTTAGGTTTAGTTTTTTAGTCTCCACAGGGAAGTCCGGTTAAGCAGCAGTCGGTCACTTTGACTGAGTTGCGATACGCGAAATAGAAAAAAAAACGTACTGGTTGGCCACAGTTCGATACAAAAAGAAGAATACTTACTCTCTATGTGAGTTAGATTCAGGATCGTCAGGGTTACGCAGGCGCAGATTCTTGCGGATGTCCACAGTCTCGTTGGAGTGGCGGCTCACCGAAAGGCCTCCGGGTAGAAGCATTGCAGTCTCATCTGTAAAGAAACATAGATTTTAGTCAACTCGTAAAAATAAACAAGCAACAAAACTGCAACGCTTTCAGATTTTGTAGATCTTATTGAGCGAGTTTGCCAAAACCGGGCACAAATGGAAACTCAGGACTGCTACGAAGAAATTTCCAGATTGAGAAACACATTGCTCGTCCCAGAAATCGAACCCAGGACCACATGCTTTACATTAGCGCTTGCGATCACTAGACCAAAGGACACCAAATGGTGGACCGCGCTCCGGATCCGGACCGCCGACTCATATTTTGTGGACATTAAGTAAACAGAACAATAACTCGTCGAACTTGAGAACATAATTTAATAACATCCATTGATTCATTTATTTTAGAACATCCTTTATAATGCGCAAAGCGAATGAATGGAACTCACTACCTGCGTCTGTGTTTCTGAACGCATTCAACCCGAATCTCTTCAAAGTTAAAGTGAACAGGCTTCTTCTGGATAAGCTCACTCCATCGTCGACTCTGTCTCTGTCACCTCTGAGAGTCAAGAGCAAACCCATCACTAATAAAAAAAATAAAAAAGATATATCCCACGCTTTATTTTTACTACCGTCGTCGATTCGACAATGGACTCATCATCTAATCAAAATCTTCATTGGTATTGTATCTATATTTATTAATTTCAATATTAACAAATTAAATACACGGGCAGATTGGCTTGGTACCTTACGAACCGCGATGTTCACATTATTTTAAACCACGGACTCAAATGAAATTAATTGGCGCACTAGACCAAAGAGGAATTATTCGTCTTGTTCTTTGCTTAAAACCGCACATTTCACCAACTGCTACAAATCTAAAGGTTTCCGTAGTCGACGGCACGAACTATTTTGTGCGCGAGGTTAATATCTTATGCATGCTATCTCATCCGACAACACGTGCAAAAGAAATAGATGCTGTGATGAGCAGTAAGAAGCTTGTTCGCGTACGAATGAGCACTTTTGCAAATTGGTATCGAAATGGATGATGATTTAGGACGAAAACGAGCGAAATTTTATAAACAGACTTTTGGGTGTCTAGATATCATGAGAAAACGACTAAATGTATATTTTCAAAATAAAATTATTAATTATTATTATGTATGGAGGCTGATTTGCAATTTTCCTTCTTCTTATGGTTTTTGTTTCCGCCCAAAATTGCGTTAAAATTAGTGTTGAAATATGGAACTTTCGACGCTCATAACTTTCAATTTTTATTTAGGGCTATATAATGATGAGACAAATTGATATTTTTTTTTTTTTTTGAACGTAAATCATCAAACAGTTGAGTAATCGTAATTGCCAGACTACGTTTGTATGGAAGAATGAACGACTAGTCTAACCTTAAGAGCTTTTACACTAACTTTTTGAATGGACACGCAACGAACTTTTTGTACGTCGCCATTCAAAAAGTTTCTGTGAAAACTGAAAACCTTGCTGGATTGCCATTCTCTTCAAAGTACCTTATTAGTAACAAACAGTGTTAAAGTAAAAAAATATTTTTGCCCCTCATATCAGCGCCATCAACGTCTGCCCTTAGTAAAAGTGGCGTTTAAACTTTCAAGCTTCTGACTACCCGTTACTACTGTCGAATGACAGCCGGGGACCAAAGGCTTAACAAGCCTCTCGAGTTAGGCACAAAGCGGTCTCGTTGTGAAATAGGTCTTACCTTATAAATACCTAAAAGGTCAAATGCTAAGGCTGACAAAGTTTAACAGAAATTGTGGGTATCAATTTCCAAACTGTTAAAATTCAAATATCTACAACTGATTACGCGTTCAACGGCCGCTGGCTGGTATACGAAATATTAATCTTCATTAGATAATAAGATATGTATAATAAACTATACTTCTTCTTAATATCGAAATACATTACTTCTCTAAAGTTATACTAGATAATTTAATATGAGTCTGTATAAAATCGCACCTAAGGCGCCGATTCCCTTGAGTAGCTGATTTTAAAATGAGAATCACGTCTAAACAGCTAGTCGTAATTTATTGGAAAAAATATATGTTATATTAGACCATTTTCTTAATAATTTCATCTGAGCAAATTTTGAGTTTTATTCGTATAACATAGTGTAATTAATTTGTAAAGTTATGTCTAAAACGGACAAAAACACGACAATCACAACAAAACCGCTGGGCGTATTTTAATGAAATCGACACCATATCAAAAATAATTTAATTATCTACATTTTAATCTGAAGCTTTTTTTTTAAGTCATAGAATAATAAGAAAAGTACAAAAAACTACTAAATTTCGGGTCGCGCGGGTGTGAAACGAGTCCGCGTTTTGTTCCCTCAATGTCTTTGGCGTTAGTCGTCGTCTTAAAGGAACATTACTGTCAGCGGAGCACCCGCGGTGCTTCTGGCAGGCTCGCCGCTGCAACAGGGATGGACAGTGGCGAGACCCATATGCAGGGGCCTGGACTACTCACCGACTGCGTACCATGCTGTCGAGCCACACTCACCTCTCAAAGGAACATCACTGTCAGCGGAGCATCCCCGATGCTCCTGGCAGGCTCGTCGCTGTACCAGGGACGGACAGTGGCGACCACCATGTGCAGAGGGCTGGACCACTCGCCGATTGCGGACCATGCTGCCTGAGCCACAGTTCGTGTCGCATTCCGACCAGGGTCCCCAGCCGGAGACCACGCAGTCTATCACTGGAGACAAAGAAAGAGGAAGGGTTAATAGTTGTAAAGACATGGTTTCTAAAGTATCAGAAGAGATTATGAACAGAACTTTTTCGAAATACTTTCATTGGTCCTACAGCTCAGGAGAGGAATTTCCTGCCCGAGTCTACGTTTCTTGATAGTTCTAACCTCTTCCAGAAAACGCAGGCTGTTGTAGTCAAGAGTAAATTAGTTACTTCTATAAAGAGTGCTCCATTGTTGACCACATCGTTTCTTACCATCAGATGAGGACGTGGTCAGACATATCTTGAAGTTTGAATATGCCGCTTAAATCATTTGGCCAGTTTCTGATTTAATTATTTGAGAAAATGTGTCAAACCCTACTTTATTTTCAAATATGTTAGGTTTTCAGACTCAAATATCACCCTAAATACCATCCATAGTCATGATTATTAAAAACTAACTGCCCATTCAGTAACATATCATATTTGTGCGGGTATTTCCAATCGTCCCAATATCAGGGCTTTACAAAAATAACATTAAATAATCGAGCTTTTAGTGTGACTAATGAGAATATGTTCCATCATTAGTGCCACTTGTCCCACTATATTGTGCACTGAAGTTAAAGCTGTTGTTTTTCAGTTATAAATATAAAACATAATTCTTAAATTTATTATCGTTTCATTTATTAATCTCAATAATTGTTACATACGTCCCTCTTAATTTTACCTAAGCACAAACACTCGCACAGGGATTACACTCATATACTCAAATCACCCCCATACACTCACACACTACACAACAATCCTGCAATACTTTCACCTTACATTACACTCCACAAATATGATCACCTTTAATATACATTTACTATCATAATTGTTTGAAATATTGTTTAAAATAATCTTAATTATGTTGCCGTCAAATATGAACATTTTAAAGGGGTGTGAGCCTGGAGATCTGTCATACAGGTCCTGAACCTAGTTCATACACCAGCTCTCACAAAGTTTATAACTTAAGGCAAAATTGTATAAAATTTCTTATTGTGTAACAATGTCAACCTTTATGAGAGAAAATAAACAAATTTTGTATTTTTTGTATTTAAAATCTTTACCGTTTAGGTAAATATTATACATGGCTCCGGCGGGATGCGCCGGCGGGCGTTGCCGTTACTTAAGGCGCTATATTCGCCCCAATCTTAACGCAGTACTGCCAAAATATCAATATTGAACCTCCTATTGAACAGTTTTGTTTGATTTACATATGCTATGTTAGTTATGAAGAAATTTCAGCCATCAATTTTTATGTGTAAAAATATTTTTAAACATCCTTGTCGTTTTGGAGCAGTTGCCAAAAGTTGCGAAAAAATATCGTGTTGTTAATTATTTTTTTAAGGCAAAACTATAAGTTACATGAAAAAATCATGTTTCACAAATAATGTACATGTACATTTTTTCAAACCTTTTAACCTAGCCCTTACTAAGGAGTATGCTCTAGAAAGTAACCGTTTTACGGCACTAAAGCGGTGGTAGGCCCTTAACAAAGGAGTGCTGTGTTTTATTTGCGTGAAGTATATTTCACTTGTTTCTTTTACTTTGACATTCTCTCCCTCAAGTATCCTTATAGAGTAGCGATCAGGTTAGTAGTGACAAAACAATAAAAAACAGCATGGGACTACTTTTTGTTTTTTTTTACCATTAAACACCCTTCTGAAATTATATTTGGCGGAACCAATGGGAATCAAAAAAAATTGGACGATCTGGAAAAAACATAACGAAATTCAGGCAGTGTCACAATCGGCAATACACGTATTTATTAACAAAGGCTTTAAAACTGTTCAAAACTTAGTTTTATTGTCAAATTTAAGTCACGAAACATCTTATTTTGAGTCAATTAAGCTCCTTGCTTAAGACTTTTACTGGTCCTATCACCTGAGTCCCTTTTAAATTCGATAGACCATTAATTTAGATCGATCCAGATGCTAACTGAACTTTATAAACCTCTAAGTTTAGAAAAAGTTTGCTATTTTGTTCGTTTCATTTTGTATGGCCGCCTCAGTTTCTTGACAAATTGATAGTCAGCAACGGTTGTCAAAAAATCGAATAAACAAAAAATCTGAGTGCCTAAAAAAACTAAAAAGAGAAAAACAAGTTCTAGGTATAATTTATATATTAAGTATTATGAGGTGCTGCCAGAGCGGATATTTTTTTTTTGTTTTATATTACATATATGCTGTAATGTATTAAAAATAATATCGAATCCAACGACATTCGTCACATATGTCATAATCCGCCAAGCCGTTTGGGCTATAGAGCGTGATATAGAAATGAACATACATACATACGCTAGAAAAACAATATCCTCTCACATTCGGAAACGGCAAACGGGATTGGCAAGCGCTTACTTTTTGACAATAGAATGTGACTTTGACAATAGAATGTGACTTTGCCTAGAGGCCCTCTTGTCCACATTGAAACTAGATCTATGTCAAATAAACTTTACCAAGAACTCACACACACTCACACACTACAAAGTAATTTTCCTGGAAACCCAAGTTGTATTCAGTGGTAGAAAACAAATCACTTAGCATGTACGTATACAATATATAGATACTCTCTTGAAGAAAACGTGCATGCTGAGATAAGAGCCTTTTTGGTATCGCACGGGGGTTTATTTTTATTTTTTATTATTGTTTTATTTTGTCATTTTGCTTATCTCGTGTCTCCTGTGCGGGTCACAAATAAATATGTTTTCATTCTTTTCTTTCTTTCGTTATTTATATAGTACCTATCTAATTTTCCGGTAGATCTACCTAAGTTCTAACCAATCTACTACTAACTCCTATTACGGAAAGTTGCCACACCTACTGTTATTTAGGTACAAACTTGTAGGTGTCTCTCGTACGAAGTAACACTAGAGGACTTATTTATACACCAATTTGCACGCGTGGTCTCTTTCCCAGGTCAACGCCCTCACCAGTAGGCCACCAGGCTTGATGTATTTATAAAGTTTAATAAAGCTGGATTCATTAATCATTTTTTTAATATATTGTTTGTAGACGATAGGTATTTTTACTGAGATAGCGGTGGGCTTCTGTGCAGGATAGGTAAATTGTTTATCTGAAAAAGTCGAATATTAAAATGAGCTTTGAATTTTCCATGATTTTTTGGAAGAGAAAAACAGTTCTCGTGAAATAGAATCGGAAATGTTAGATTTATTGTGTTTTTTTTTAAATTATTATCCACTTGTTTCTGTCTCTTGCCACATCCAGCCAATCCTTTAGACAGGAATTTAACTCGTCACGCCATCTCCTTCTGGGCCCCGATTTTTAACCCCCGATGGCAAAAAAAAATATAAATTTGAGGTGTATACATCTGTGTTTGCGTATCTGTCTGTGGCATCATAGCTTCTAAGTGAAAGACCCGGTTTTATTTTGTTCAGCGGTTCAGCCCTTCAAAAGTTATGGGACGTTTTACTGTTTGAATCGAGGTGTTTTCGCAAGATATCGTGTCATAATTACGTGTTCAATAGATTGTCGATCGAAGTGTGTCTACTACAACATACATTATGTAGCATGAAATAAAAATGTATCATTTTTTTATAGACAGGTAGCATTGTTTGGTTGTAGGAGGTTATTTAAATCTTAATTTTAATCTCAAGTTATTGTCTTTTTGGATATCGCTGCTCATACTGAGATAGGAGCCTTTTTGGTCTCGCACGGAGATTTTTTTAATTTATATTCTTTTTGGTTTTTGGTTGTTTTTCTTATTCTTCTTTATATGAATATATGAATCGATTCAGCAAGAAATATTAATCGAAAAATCCCCAAGTTTGATGAGTTTTTATCACGCTCGATCGGTTGATTGCAAACTAACGTTTCAGATGTTAACATATTCATATTTTAACTAATGTTTGGTCTTTTATTAGTTATTGTATGCTTATTTCTCGTATCTCATGTGCGGGTCAATAAAAATATTTTTCTTTGTTTCTTCTTTCTTTCTTTCTTTAAAAGATCCGATTATGAAAACTCACTGATAGACAATACACCGACGTTATGCGACAAAGGCTACTTTATATTCCGGATAAATGCACGGTTCCTATAGTTCATAAGTATTTTTCAACCAAAACGTACAAATATTTTCCCTTTCATTGAACAAATAAAAACCTCAAACCTAACAAAACAGCTGAGTGGTTCCAACGCACGAGCAAACAAAATATCTACAAAACTTTATATATTCCTTTTGACAAAAATATTTACAAACCACTGGAGACAAACTACTGTATAAATAAAATCGGAATATAAAATCCAGATCAGAGTGAAACCAACATGAATCCATTTAGTAGAAAATTCAGCAACAATGTACAGAGGTTTATTTATTGAGGTACGAAAAATCATTCAGACGGGCAATTTGACAAAAAGGCCCAGGGCCATTGAGTGGACGCCATGGGCTGGAAACATTGGCTTTATTTGCGAGGGTTAGCTATATTTTACTACTGTTGCTGCGTACGATTGATCATGGTGGGTATTTTTCATTGGATACGGGTATTTATGCCAAATAAAAATATATTTCATCGACTAACTCACATCGTGTCCTACTACTCGATTCCGCCTTGAATCATCAAATTTACAGATAAAGCTTTTTATATATTAAACATAATTGAAGATTTTTACCGTCATCATGGTGGCTCTCCCCAAAAATACAAACCGTTCTGAAATTAAAACTTTTGGCTCAATTTGAGTGTTTTAAAGAGACAGCAGATCTTACGACACAGCAGAAAAGGGCCATCGAAAAAAAGGTTTCCAGAAATGCTTACTAAGGATTACTGCATCGCTAGCCAAGAAGAGTACTTTGAATGAGATTAATTTATATTTAAATAATAATAGTTTAGTTTAGTTGCATAACAAGTTTTACATTTTATATTAAACACATGGTAGTACATAACATTAAGCAAATTACACAATAGTGTGGCGACACCAGCACCTTTACCTTACTAAGTTGACAAGACAACTTGTGTTAAAAATGCTGGGCCCGACCCTTAAGTAGATGCTTCTAAATATTGTATTTGGGTAGTTACATACATATTCTGTAAGCATACGAATAGTTTTATATTATAATTATAGCGTATTGTTTGCTTTGAGTAGGTAGACAGAACAATAAATTATTTACAAAAGGAAATAATAACAATTATGAAATGAGTGGAGCAGCGTAGTGTGTATGAGTGCGTGTGTGTGATGTGTGGTTGTGTTTGTGAGTGTGTGTGTGTTTGTATGTATTTTGAGGAGAAAGTAAGTGAGTATTTTCTATGTTTGTGGGTAAGGATTGTGATGAGCGATTGTGATAGGAAAGGGTTTAACGGGAGCTATTTTGAGTCATCATTAATGTAAGCTTATTATTACTTTAGTCATAATCAAATTGTTCGCCGTATTTTTTATTATCTTAGTACTATGGGCCTAAAAACACTGACATTAGTCGATTGGAGGTTCTTCAAATTAACTCGGAATATTAAATAATTTTTCATAAGCATTCTTCTTAGAACCATCAAGAACGTTTAACATGGCAACATTTGTTCCAACTCTGTGGTGCAAACTTTCCGTGAGCCAGACTTCAGATCGTTTAGCCACATTTTATGTTTATTAAATTATGTTGCTAAAGATAGCTCAAATAGTTAAGAGATAAAAAAGAAAGAGTTAAATGACTGATTGCTAGACAACGCAGTCTTTATAATTGACAAAAAACCGCCCAAGTGCGTGTCAAACTTCGCACAATTAAGGGTTCCATGCCAAATCGCAAAATCAAGTTGGTTTTAATAAGAAATACCGTCCAGCTAGAAAACTCTTCGGAACAAAATTTTGTAAAAAAAAAGCTGAATTTGGTGGCTTCTCATTCTTTTTTTTCTTTTTTTTAATCAAAAATACATTATATAACTATTCAAAGATCTCTAAGCACTAGATGGGGAAGGTCAAAAAAATATTTTTACGGCCCCTTTACCTGTATGGGAGAAACCTTAAAATGTAAAAAAAATATTTTTAACTAATTGCATGGCTTTGGGTCAACAAGATGCTTATGATGTAAAAATTTGAAGACTTTAGCTCCAACCGTATGGCCGTAAAACCCGTGTGACAGAAGACGGACAGACGGACGGCAATTGAGTGACAGCATGTGGCTCCGTTTGGACCCTCGGGTACGGAATCCTAAAAAGGATCTACAAAACTTAACATCATGCGTAGACCTATTCTCCGACGGGCTGGGCGGAGGTGCACAGGCGTTCACTCAAATGGGATTTATCGAGGTGATGAAGTTTTTCTTCAGTAAGTCAACAGGTAAGTTAACTAATAAAAATACGAAAACCACTGACAAATTAGATTAATGTCACTGATTTAAACGTTATTATATTTCATTCCTGTTTAAACATACATACTTATGCATAGCCCCAATATGTTTAGATAAACATAAATATTTATTTCCCTTCCACAAAGGTGTCTTTCAAATTATTACCTAAAAGTGCAGCATTATTTGAATCCTTTGACTGGTGACACTAGGAAATCCTGTAACACAGATTAACAGCAAAACCCCACAATACTTCGACTATAATTGTAAACGACAAGAAAAAGGAAGGAATACAGAAAAAAAGAAACCAAAAACAACTATTATCAAATTATTATTGAGTTATCATTAAACTATTATCAAATAAATACTGATATATTATTAAATTATTATTACAATAGTTTCTACCAGCGGCTTCGCACGCGTGAAAAGTTATATCGGTAAAAAAAGTAGCCTATGTCCAGACTTATCTCTGTGCCAAATTCCATCCAGATCCGTTAAGCTGTTCGGGCTTTATTATGTAAAAAAACATACATCCAGCCAAACTTTTGCATTTATAATATTAGTAAGTTTATTCTAAAATAATTATTAAATTAAATTGTAATAAGTTGTGGTTCGTTATTTTGTGGTGTGGGGGTTATGGTGTGGTAGATTCTGTGAAACAAACCTTAAATAACAATTAAATAGCTACAATATACCCACAAAGTTCCTACACAATCCGTGGTGGTCACCTGTTCCCGACAACTTATAAGTAATAGCCACAAACCACATACCGTGGTTAGTACTACAGTTGGTTGTGGCTACACCAACTTCAAAAGTCGTAACCGAATCGAATTGCAACCTGACTTGCGACTGCAAGTTTTAAGGCTCAAACTTTGCACTTGGATTTCTCCACGGGCGAATAGTATCTTGACTGGAGTGTAAGTTTCCTTACGAGGGAGGTTTTCGGTTATAGTGTGTTCATGATGTTGATGTTATAACTTATAAGTACGTATGTAAGGGCGTTATTGTTTGTAATTTTTTTGTATCTGATTATTATCTATACCAGGGGCAACAATTATTATTACTGTTATTAATTATTTATTTAAAGAAACTTAGACATAAATTACAAAAATATTTTAACAGGCTAATTTAGGTCGAGATTAAGTGCAGGCAGAGCCTCTATTTCGACTATCAGTGCCAAACCCCTCGAGTTTTTTACATACATAGTTCAATAACATGAATTAATTGGTATCATGTACATATCTATTAATGTTTCATACAAAGTTATGAAATGAACACTGAGATGATGGATAGTAGAGATAGAGAAGTAAGATTTCATAGTATAGATCAGTGGTCACCAAATGGCGGACCGTCGGATTTATTCTGTGTGGACCTTAAGTAAACATAATATAATGTAATCTATTTAACAAAATACTGTATATACTTTACTTAGGTATTAAGGAACGAAAAAATTATATAAAAATGAGGAAAATTTGTGTAGTGTTTGCATGCAGGACCTCTTATTTGTGTAATTACTTTTATATAGGGTCTATTTCTTAAAAATAATATAACCGTCGCGTTCCGTAAGGTTTAAAGCTAATTACTATCATAAAAGTACTAATTTTTTTTTTCAAATATTATTGTGAATAGTGTAATTTTTTCCCTTGAACTATCCATCTGAAGTCCGAGTAAGTTATTTAATTGTTTACTTTAAGGTCCACACAGAATAAATCCGACGGTCCGCCATTTGGTGACCACTGATCTATACTATGAAATCTTACTTCTCTATCTCTACTATCCATCATCTCAGTGTTCATTTCATAACTTTGTATGAAACATTAATTTATCATTCAGACTTTTTGACAATCCATTTTTTTGGTTGTCCATCATCACCTACACATTCCTTTTCTCATGCTACTTTCAAGTCTATAAAAGGATGATAACTTTACACCGCTAGGGTTTAGATCGCTCTATATGTACCTTCTAAACAGATTTTCCATGTCATCAATAAAGAGACTAGGCACCTGCGCAAGGGTGAGAATTTAAACACCTTCGTATCGATTGATAGGAAGTCTGCCTTCGATATCACTAGCAATAAATTAGAATCTACGTTACAAGCTTTAGGGCTCACATTTGATACCCAGTTCACTTTACGTAAGGGCCAATTTGCCGCATCATTTGCGCCATTTGGCCCTAGCTTCACTCCTACATAAATCACAACAAAGATTTACGATCATAAAACAATTTTACATTATTAAATAGGCAATATATTCAAAAATGTCGTTATGAGGCTTGAGAATGTTCGAACACGGGGATAATGGCCTATAAACTGGCCTGAAGAGGCCATCTATAATGAACGAGTGCCTCTCCGTCCTCGGGTGTCTATAGCGAATTTATTGACATTCGGAGAGCACGGAATACCTGTGCCGATCGTTTGGACTGCATTTTCGATGACTCAATTTCCTAGTCTAGGCATAAATTGGGATTTATTGGTGCTCAACTAAAATAACGTAGGATCTTGACATTTCAAAGTCGATAAAGTATTTTAAGGTTCGAATGGAGTAAGTGGCTTTTCGTTGCTGTAAACGGTTGACTTTATTAGCAATTTATTTGGTTAAAGGTTGCGGGCGAGTGGTTTTGTGTGAAAATAAAGCAATTTGCTTACTTTTAGGTTTCTATTGGTTCACATGTTATATACAATGGAGGAAAAGAGTAATATTAAAGTATAGAAGTGTTAACGGGTGACGAAATTCATGTTCCTCTTGCAATATTTGCCACTAAAGTAAAAAAATCATCCAAGATGATGTGGTTGACGGTGTAGTACGCTTGCCTAGAAGTAACCTATTCACTCCTGACTTAAAGACCTCTAGATTGTATCTATCGGGCAACACGGACTCCGGCAGGGAATTCCACTCCGTTTTGTGCGTATGAGTGGGATGTCCACCATGTACCGATGGCGCATCGCCGTACGTCTTGTAGTCTGATGATGAAACGGGCTAGGCGGAATTAGATCATGTAATTCCATCGCACACTCCCCGAAATTCTGCTCTGGAGCTTTGACTCAACCAGTACATCATTGCCCATGAGCCTCTTGGTCTTACTTGGCTAAACCTATCACAGTTTTTATACGCTCCAAGTGTTTAAAAACTTCCTCATCAAAGTTAAACTGTTTTTTGGTTTCCTTCTTCCTGTTAGTTGATCAAACACAGTTATCTGAAACTTTAGTTTGCAATCAACCGATCGAGCGTGATAAAAACTCATCAATCGTTGGGATGTTTCGATTTATATTTGCTGCTGAATCGGTAGAATTTATGGCACAAAAAATATGACTCATTATTTAACCATGACTATTTTACAGTTGAGAACCATGTTCCCAGCAGAAGCCGATGATTCCACAATTTAGTCTACACGAATCTCTATTTCCAATTTATGTTATTACCACTAAAAGTCACGAAGCTAATGTGTGTGCTCAGTAAGAGAGTTACAGAAATAATACTATTGAAAAAGTGAGTAAAATATTTGAAGTTATAGCGCTGACTATGTGTGGGAATTAAAGTTATTTTTGAAACATTAAATTTTTTGGAAGATAAAACGTGAACACAATAAAAATACCATACCATTTCATACATAGCGTAAATATCTATTGTTTCGTGTATCGCATTTATAATTTGACCAAGATTAAACATATTACAGACTAAGATGTACCAAATGTATCCCACTAATTGATCGGTAATCTATCTCCTACATCATTATCGCCCTCTAATTAACACAAGACAATGGGCCCATTGCAACAATCTTATCCGATCTTATTACATTACTGGCGATGCACTTGCTAGAGACACATTATACCATCCTGTGTGGATATCACCTGCTACACATCTAGTGCGGTATTTTGCAGCTCGAATGCCAAATGTTGAGATATGATGACATTTCAAAGTCAAACATTGAAATAAATTGAATGAACAGAATTGGCAAAGCTGTCAGTTTTTACAAACTTGTTTTTAAGGTTTTTATTACTTGTTTTTATGACTTCTGCCAGCGGCGTTGCCCGCGTGAAAGTCGGAAGTTTATCCCACGGGAAACGCACATTTTGCGGGATAAAAAGTAGCCTATGAGCTATTTATCCAGACTATAATCTGTCTCTGTGCCAAATTTCATCCGGATCCGCTCACCTTTTCTGACGTGATTAAGTAACAAACATACTTCCAAATTCCATCCTTAAATTGCATGCGATCCGATGCGACGCAATTTTTTTTTATTGCTCAAGGCACACCAACGAATCATTCTATATGGAAGTTTAAGATAATGACTGTTTCCTATTTCCTTCTAAGTATGATTTCTCTTGCGAAGAGATAAGGCATCGTTTCGTAAAAACTTAAAAGATTTATTTCTTCAACAACACTGCTAAAGATTTCTGTAAAATTTATAGGTACAAATCTTTCATGATAATTATAGCAGCCTGTATAAATTGATCAGACCCAGGAGAAAGAGTTTATAAAAGGCATACCAAACCCAAATGTATTTAAAACAAAGATACCTTTCTTAGATAAACACAAAATCTCAAGATTTTCATGCAATATTTGTTTACCAAGACGCGCGCGAGAACAAAAATACACTATACGTAGACCTCAAAGGCTTTCCCAGCAGGCCTGAATCGAAAACCAGTTCATGAATACGCCGTCTATATTCAGCTGTTTAATAAGGATGAGGCCTGACAAAGCTGCCAGCTTCTGGAACGAACGGCGAAGGACAATGGGATTCTGTGGCCGTTGGACCGAGGCGTCGAAACTGACCCAATTCAGAAGACGGAATTCGGGCAAGTCTCAACTGAAATTGACGAATTATTGTGTGGATTTAGATTGAGGGGAAATATTTGGCAGAAAGTTTACCCTTCAAAGAGAGTAAGCATTATAGATAATGCTGCTACGTGGAAAACTTGTTAATCAAGCGGGTTTTGTAAAAGTTTTTCGTCTTCTGTACGAGTAAATGTGATGGAGTTATGGTCCGTTGCCCTGTATTTCATTGGCATGGAAATTACAAAGATTGTTTTAGGAAGATGCCTACTTGACAAGTTTATAAAGCGTTTATAAAGTAAAGCTTTTATTTATAATAATAAAATTATTAATAAAAAAATCTATTGTTACACTTGTTTTGTTCGTTTTCTTCTCAGCAAATCCTTTCATTTGATACTCATATCATGCCAGTACCCAAAAAAAAATAACAAAAATCAAACCGACTTCCAAAAATAAACACTACAAAGGGAAAATTAACTTTCTTTTCCGAAGTCGGTGTCTTTTGTACCTATTGTTTTCCGTTATTCGACACCGACTTCAGAGAAGAAAGTTTTTTTTCGCTTTTAGTGTTTTTTTTTGGAAGTCGGTTTAACTTTTTTTTAAATGTTTTTATTTTCCTCTTTTTAGTTTTGATATGTACCTCCAATTAACATGACAATCATTTATAGCCAAAGTACATGATTGTTTTATTTCGGCGTTCCAGTGTCCATTGTGGTCTTCTTCATCAGTTCCACTTCACCAAATGATACTTTCTGAGTACGCATGATTGCATTATTAATGAAAATACTAAAATCGCTATATGTGTGCTTATAATATTTGAAGAGTTCCCTCGATTTCTCTAGGATCCCATAACCAGATCCTGATTTCCTTACCATAGTACCACCCTTGAGATATCTCCATTCCAACAAAAAAATAATTATCAAAATCGGTTCATAAACGACGAAGGTATCTGTGAACACACATAAAAATATATATATATACGGTCGAACTGAGAAACCTCTTTCTTTTTGGGAAGTCTGTTAAAAAATAACTAGTCCACCATCTTGGGCCGTCCGCCATATTGGCTTTATATGAATGACGTTACTTAGCTAACCATGCACCGTCATCCTAACTAAACGTGTATGCAAAATTTCATCTAAATGGGTCTCCACTCGTCTTCAAGTTTAACCCAACATGTCTAAAATTCAGTTGTAAGATTTAACCCGAACATACATACATACATTGCAAGTTAAATATAAGCTTGTACAAATAGGCAGTCATGGGGAATGCCGACAGAAGAGAAAACTTTAGAACAGTCATACAAAAACACATTTATTCCACAACACGTCGCATTAGCATGTCGATGACGCTGTTACATTATCATGTCCCCGCGAACACATAAGTTTTGCCCCTACCAAAAATCACTCAACGCAGATAAAAGAAGTTATCACTTCAATCATTTGAATACAACACGCAATAAACCGAATTCATACCCAATAATCAGGTTCCAACCTATCTCTAGCCCACATCTATATTCGTAAGTGATCTTCTTTGCAAAGTTTCGGTGACTGTTCTTCACTTCAACTGATAAAATAAAATAAAAAAGGGCTACGTGATCGGTGTACGTACCACCTACGTACGCCTACCTTACTTTCCAAGTTCCTACTATTATATTCCTACATCAAAAAGTATGTATGTTTAGAACTTTTATTTTTTTATCAATTACACCTCAAGACTAAACCGAATTGGATATAATTTGGCAAACGGTCAGATTCCCACCGCACTATTCCCAAACCACTGCAACTCCTGAAAGCCAGAATCAACAGTGGCGACCACCAGAAAAGCGCTGAGGCAATGAAGCTCGACGAAGACCCGGAGAATGAATTTAACTGGCTTGGATCCCGCAACGAAATTAATCAGAAAAGAATAACGGAGGAGTAGGAGTAGGAAAAAATATACAGAACAAACAAGGCCAATAGGCACAAAGGGTCGTTTACAACTGGGATAAGCCCAGTCTAATTTTTATCCGTGGTATAGCACCACGGATAAAAATTAAAATTATGATAAAAATTAATGGGTCCTAACATTGTGAGCATTATATTTGCTGTTCTTTTTTTATTCGGTCAGATTGTGATCTGAATAAGAGATGAGTGATGGAGTGACGGGGGACAGGATGGTATGGAAGAAAAAAACGTGTTGCGCCGACCCCAAGTAACATGGGCAGGAAGATGATGATGATGATTGTGATCTGAATAAGAGCACAGTATTTTCGACATTAAAAATGGAAATAACAAAAAAGCAAAGAAAACATATAAAATATTAAAGTACCTAGCTACCAAATAGTCTGCAAGAATCTTGAAGATTCTCCTAGGAAACAAACATACAAGTTTAATTTAATTCAACTTCTACACAAAACAAATGAAAACAGAATTGGAGCAGAAACAAATTCGTTGTACAAAATCTTGGGCAGCACGGAATTGCTATACTATGCAATCACGGAATGGGATTTGTATGCAGTTGACCGAGTTACCTACGTCTACATCGTAAAAGAGGTGACTGTAATTTTTGCTACCGCTAGTCAGTTTGTTACATCGTGTGGAGTAAGACACAAATCGTGCCTTTGTAGAATTGGTTTCTTCTATCTTCTCGTGAGTGTAAAGTAGCTTTCATTTGAATATTTACAGAGGAAGACTTTTTAAGGTGGTACCTAGTGTATTTACACTAAAAATAAAGATAAAACCTTAATTAATTTATCTATCACTACAAAAACAAATAAACAGAGGCGGACGTATTACCACGCCAAAGTTAAAAATCGTAAATCCATTTGATTGGTTGAAACTAGGGGCCTTGATATAGGTATATATTATAGGGGGCGATAACTTTGTATGAACGTCTACGAAAAATCTAATTCATAATTCTAATTAGGCTCGTTTCGATATAAAAGTAGCATATTACGCTGAGCAATAGTTAAATTACTAGATTTAAATAGAGTTTCTTGTCTGTTCTTCTCCACTTAGGTATTTTCCGAACGGATGGTAGAATCATTTAAACAAGATCCACCCTAGTTGTCCCCCCAACAACGCCCAGAGCTGAGGTTCATATCCCATAAGGGATAGCCCTAACGTGGTCGCTTAGGTTAAGTTTTTGGTCCGGTTAAGCAGTAGTCGTCACTTGGTTGAACTGCGAGACGCCTCTCGAAAAATAAACTCAATGATAGTGTAGCTGAAAGAATGAATGCAATCGAATCAGCAATGCCAGATATTACCCTTTACAAACAAACGAAATAATTTCACCTCCTATATCATGAGTTTAGATTTATATTAATGCAGTTAAAACTCCGACTGTGTCTTCAACAATAAAACTCACAGACAAAATAATTAAGCAGTTTCTCAAACAACACCTTTATGAAATCCATACCACTGTTGAAGCTCCATATTATATGCCATTAGCTACATCATATCAATTAATTTACTGTTCAAACACCTAGCTTGCCGTTAATATCTTAATAGACATTGAAGAGCCTATGGAATATATAGAGCTATATATAATTCTGTATTTGGAACTCTAGAGTACTGTATATATAGAACTGTATACTTACTATCTTAGCTTGTGTGTTGGGCTAATACACTTGACTATTGGTTGATTTGATAATAATTATTGCATAGTCTTGGGTTCATGCTCAATTTGAGTCTATTTGACTGTTTTGTTGACAATTTGGACAGTGGAATTCGATAGTATAAAGATCTGAACAGAATAGATATTTGTACAAGTTACCATGTTATGTGTTATGTAAATTTAAAACTCACAGACAAAATAATTAAGCAGTTTCTCAAACAACACCTTTATGAAATCCATACCACTGTTGAAGCTCCATATTATATGCCATTAGCTACATCATATCAATTAATTTACTGTTCAAACACCTAGCTTGCCGTTAATATCTTAATAGACATTGAAGAGCCTATGGAATATATAGAGCTATATATAATTCTGTATTTGGAACTCTAGAGTACTGTATATATAGAACTGTATACTTACTATCTTAGCTTGTGTGTTGGGCTAATACACTTGACTATTGGTTGATTTGATAATAATTATTGCATAGTCTTGGGTTCATGCTCAATTTGAGTCTATTTGACTGTTTTGTTGACAATTTGGACAGTGGAATTCGATAGTATAAAGATCTGAACAGAATAGATATTTGTACAAGTTACCATGTTATGTGTTATGTAAATTTTAATTAAGATAATTGAATATATTCCCGGTTGGCTAATGAATCTGCCCCAGTTACCATTGTTTTGTTCTTATTTTAATTAATATTGGGGTCGACCTAACATGTCTTCTTCATCCAGAATTTACATTTTATTGCTGTTGTCTCAGTTGTTTTCTCCTTCCCCTTTCTAGTCATATTATTTTTGTTTCTATGACCTCCTTGTAAAGTTATTCACAAGCATTATCAATTTATCGCATATTCCTTCCAATAATCATATCATTCTTATAATACCTTCTTTCCACTTTCCGTCACATATCTCGTCCTATAATTTCCAATTCCTTTTCAATTCGGATTCCTGAGGCACGATTTTATTTGAAAAAGTTTTACACGTACTGAGTTTTAATTTAATGTAATAAGATGGCAACTCGTGTGCTTGTGAGCAAGCATGTTTCAACTACGCAAGATACCGTACAGCTGCATGTAGCCAGGCAGTGAATAGCATGATGAAAACTCAAAATTGGCGAACATCATGTTTAATCTTCGCGGCACTTTTTCAATACTGAGAAAGAAATGATTAAAATTAATGTTGCAAAGTGACCTGATAGTAAAAACAGAATAAATTACCATAACAAAACATCAAAAATGCGGTGAGTACCTAAATACTGAGTTGCTGAAAAATGTGCTTTAGTTAGTCAAAAAAAAATATAACTAGCTAAAATTGTTTCGTATTAATACGGCAGCAGTGGTTTCCATAATATCTCTTTATATTTCATTAGTATAAAATGTTGTGGATCACGATAGATGTCAGGACCGCAACGAAATTGCAAACTTCCATTTATGAAATTACAAATGTAGGTGGCTCAATGTCCGCTATTGGTATATGCAAAAACGCTACAACTGCACTGCAGGGGCTGCCTTGTTGTTCTAGTGGTCGCAACTGATTAGTGGTGGTCTACTGCTGAGCATGAGCTCCTGAGTTCAATACCCAGACCGAGCAAAGTGTTAGGGCAATGGCCCACGGCTTTCCAGTTCTGTAAACGGTATTCCGCAAATATCTTTGGTGTGTTCACACACAGTTGTTTTCACCTTTTTAGGGTTCCGTAGCCAAATGGCAAAAAACGGAACCCTTATAGATTCGTCATGTCTGTCTGTCTGTCTGTCTGTCCGTCCGTAAGTCACAGCCACTTTATTCCGAAACTATAAGAACTATGCTGTTGAAACTTGGTAAGTAGATGTATTCTGTGAACCGCTTTAAGATTTTCACACAAAAATAAAAATAAAACAATAAATTTTTGGGGGTTCCCATACTTGAAACTAAAACTAAAAATATTTTTTTTCATCAGACCCATACGTGTGGGGTATCTATGGATAGGTCTTCAAAAATGATATTGAGGTTTCTCATATCATTTTTTTCTAAACTGAATAGTTTGCGCGAGAGACTCTGCCAAAGTGGTAAAATGTGTGTCCCCCCCTGTAACTTCTAAAATAAGAGAATGATAAAACTAAAAAATATATATAATGTACATTACTATGTAAACTACCAGCGAAAATTGGTTTGAACGAGATCTAACAAGTAGTTTTTTTTTAATACGTCATAAATCGTAAACCGCAATTTACCAAGTACGGAACCCTTCGTGCGCGAGTCCGACTCGCACTTGGCCGGTTTTTTTGTGGTAGAGCAACGAGCAGTTATTAGGTTAGTCTTCTAAGAAAATTCTGAATGTTATGGACTACAGGGAATGGAACAAGCCACCAAGTTGTTCCAAAGAAGGAACAAAAGACAAGTCCCGATAAACGAACTAGCCCACTTAGCCATCAATCCACGTACTTAATTAACTTTCTCATTAATCCAACTGAACACTGTCGGGGATTTGAATAAGAGATTGCATAAAACGACACTCGACAATTAGCAATGTAAATAAGGCCTAAATTTGCACACGGGCAATTTTTACGGCGATAATTTGTATGGCAACTGTTGTCGAAGACAGGCGCAGCAAGTCACTTGCTAGAAGACCCCACATTACTTTATCAGCCTGTGTGTGTTTATAGCCATGACAAGTGAAGAACAAATGTGTTCGTCACTTGTGATGACAGGCACAAAAGCTCCATTTTTTTCTTTGGTCTGTACCTTCTGTTACAGTGAGTGGTTGATTCGCAGAATCAAACACATACGTGGGACACTCAGAAAGTTTTGCGAAACTAAAAAAAATTGTTCTATACGTACATATATTTTTATTAAATCTTTTCAAAGTACTTTCCACCAGCCTCTATACAAAGATTCATGCGCCTAAACCAGTTTTCAAAACACTTTTTCCAGTCCGCCGCAGACACCTCGTTTACAGCCTGCTCGAACGCAGCCAGCGCATCTTCCGGCGACGAAAATTGTATCCCTTTGAGCTGATTTTTTATTTTTGGGAATAAAAAGAAGTCACACGGTGCTAGATCAGGGCTGTAAGGAGGGTGACCCAGGAGTTTGACTGGCGTGCTGTCCAGGAAGTCCCTCGTTTTGAGTGCGGTGTGCGCAGGTGCATTGTCGTGGTGGAGCAGTAGCCCGCGGAGCCCTGTGTTTGGTCGCTTGTTGCTTATAACAGAGAAAACTTCTGGCAAACATTTGGTAGTATACCATTCGGCATTAATGCTTCTTTGATCCCGTAAGGGAATTGATACCAAGTGGCCAGTCAAATTAAAAAAGCTAGCGATCAAAATCTTACCCCCGCTTCTAGATCGCTTCACTTTGGTAGGCGTTGGCTCATTTTGAAACACCCAAACAGTGGACTGGCGCTTGGTTTCTGGGTCGTATTGATAAATCCAGGACTCATCACCTGTAACGATGTCGTAAACACGCCGAGACGAGCCTGCTTCAAATTTGTTAAGCATATCACGGCACCATTCCACCCGGGCCTGCTTCTGAGCATCGGTGAGGTTGTGCGGCACCCGCGTGATACTATCCTCCTCACGCGAAGATGGCTGTGTAGAATCTCGTGAACGCTTCCCGATCCAATCTTCAATATGTGTTGAATCTCCTGATATGTAATTCGCCTATTGTCTTGGATTAAATTTTTCACTGCTAGCACGTTTTCTTCGGTAACAGCCGTCAAAGGGCGACCGCTTCTTTCGTCATCCCCAAAGTTGGTCGACCGCGCTTGAATTCGTTATACCAACGATACACGGTTGCCTTGGAAGGGCCTTCATCCATGAATGCCATTTGAAGTCTATCGTACGATTCATCCGGTTTCAGGCGACACTTGAAATCGTATAAAATCATAGCTCTAAAATGTTCCCGGCGCAGATCCATATTTCAGTGAGACACAATACTTTGAATTAACTCGCAAAAAATGTGGAGGGAAATTTTGAAATTGGAACTTACTTATTTTTACTTATAAATAATCATATTTTCGAAAAACATTATAACTGGCCAGTCTCCCATATATAAAAACTTTTTTTCGCAATACTTTCTGAGGGGCCTGGTAATTGCCCTTTTGACGAAAAAAAATTCTAGAGGCAACCACTTCCAATTTGTGGCCGTCAGTCGGTGCCGGTTTTTTCGGTCGGTATCCTCACAGTAGTCCAGATTCCACACAGTTTTATCCTTAACTCCGATGATAACCTTTACTCGGTCAGACTATATTTGAGCTTACAATACTTTTTTTGTTATTTAGGAATAGAATATCGATGATTGCGACAGTGCGATGTAACTAAATGCTATGGTGAATGATTTTGATGCTTGCTTATGATGACGTAGAAGATATTTAATTAGATAAAATATTAGTGGTTTCTTATTGAAAAATAAGTAGATGTGTTATTTTTGTATTGGGTACGATAATATTGTATAAATACTAGTCTCAATAAACCCTACTCCCATTTAGTTATTGTGGTATTTATTCAAGATCTACTTTACGTTTCATAACACTCCACAATCCATCTTCACATCTTTTGATATCGCATCAATTTGTGTAACTCATTTTTATATATATTCTTTGTATTATTACATCTGGAAAGCATATTTAGTTATCTCTGACTGTTTTAAATATCTAAACTTAAATTATATTCGTAATTTATAATTCTTCTTGTAATATTTTTCTACTGTGACGTTTTCGTCTGACATGACAGCTGTCTGTCTATTTTATTTTCTTAAAGCCATAGACATACCATAGGTACCATGGACTATAATACCTAGACCTTTTCTTAAGCTAGTTGTACATTATTGTAAGGTTTGAGCATACTGACCCGCCTTTGTAAAGCCGTTTTTTATTCCTTCTGGTCTAATTGAGATTTGAATTTGAAATTGAGAAGAAATGGAGATCGAATGAAAAACGGGTTTCAGATTTTTCAGTCTTAGGTCTGGCCTGAACGCCAAGAGTCTGTGATACCAATACAATGTCTTTTTCTATTCTGAAACTCTTAAAACGGTGAATTATCATTTTATGTAAGACTATTATTATTTGAAGTGCTCCAATTAAATATATATTTTGTGTGGTTCCCGAGAGCATTATTTCCTGGATACTTACCCTCAACGGCCATCTCGTGGCATCAAAGGCCTCGCTGTTTGGCGTATTGAGCCATAGCCGGCCTCCATACCACTCGGAGCCTACGTATGCTTACCCGTTTGCCTGATTTCCTGCCTTGACCACCTACCCGTGGTGTATGCTGACCTGCCTACCTGCCCGCTTGCCTGCATGTCCGTCGTGGTGCCTGCTCACCTGCCTTCCTCGGACATTCCACGACTTCCTGCCCGACCTGCTCCTGGTTAGCTGCCCTCGACGTCTGAAGCCGGCTTTATACTTAATACCCTTTTATTTTTATAGTTTTAATTAATTTTTTTATCTTTTTATCTTGATTTTAATAACGTGGCTTACGTATAGCTCTCCGGCGCTATACGTAACGCTACATTATTTACTTTCTAAGCGATTTATTGTTGCTCCGGTAAGTGGTTCGTCTGCTCGCCCTTTAAGCGATGTCTTTCGGCATGTTCCTCGTTGGGCCTCAAGATTAAAGCCTTTTAATTAGAAGAGAATGTTTCAGCTTAATGGGCTGAATGTTTGTCTTGTTGTCGCAATGTTTGTTGAAACTAAACGAGCTACGGTTTATGTTCTTAAAGAACGGCGTCTTTATTTAGGGCAAGACGGAAATGTTACTTACTTATTGAGCACTGTTATGAATATTTGTAGCTTTTTATTTGTTTGTGTTTGGATTTTATGGGATATCCAAGGGTTATAGCTTAAACTAACGTAACAATCACGTAGATATTTCCCAAAGATACAACATACATTCTGAAATGTGGCTGTTCTATAGATACCTTGATTACAGAGAGCCTTGAACACCGTCGCTGAGTTGCCAGCTTGTCGGTTTTTTATCGGTTACATTTCGGGGAGTGTGCGATGGAATTGCATGATCTAATTCCGCGGAGCCCGTTTCATCATCGGACTACCAGACGTACGGCGAAGCGCCATCAGTATATGGTAGACATTCCACCCATACGCACTAAACGTTTTGAGAATACTTTCATTATGCGTACAGCTAAGGAGTGGAATTCCCTGCCGGAGTCTGTGTTTTCCGATAGCTACAATCTAGGGGTCTTTAAGTCAAGAGTGGATGGGTTTCTTCTAGGCAAGCGTGCTCCACCGTCGACCACATCATCGCTTACCATCAGGTGAGATAGTGGTCAAGCGCGAGCCTATAATGAATAAAAAAAAAACCTATAGAACAGCCACATTTCGGAATGAATGTTTCAGATCCATCGCAATCAATTCGTCATCATCCTTTTAATGTTTCCACTGCTGGGACACAGGCCTCCTCTCTGTGAGAGGGAATGCACCACGCGGGCCCAGTGCGGATTAGTACATGCCACATGTCTTCGATTTTTTGGTTCTAGGACATGTCGGTTTCCTCACGATGTTTTCCTTCACCGTTTCGCGAGCAGTAGTGATGAAATAATTTACACAATTGGGTTGTTGAATTAAGAAAAAATGACGATTTTTTTAATGTATTTCGAAACTTTACATAACTTAAATTATATTGTCGTTTCAAAAAACTCTCAAATATTTTTTTTCAATTTATTATAAGCAATTGAAAACCGATAAAATTTTGAAAAGAACCACGTGACTACAAACGGGCCACAATGAGTCGCCATGTTGGTGACGTCATAACATTCAAGGAAATCATGATACTATAGTGTCAACTACACGTAGATTGACTAAAATATCCGAAAACTAGTGCAAAAATATTAATAAACAACAAATTTTATTTAGTCATGTGTGATAAAGGATTTATAAAGGCTAATGTCGATAATATACCCACCTGATGGACGAATTGGTTTTGAGCATAAATAAAGTAGTCGTAATGAATAATACGTGAGAGTGGACCGGTGTTAGATATTGTTGTTAACCAGGTACATTAGGAAACATAATTGTCATAACGTAATCGTTTTTACATATAGGTAGGTAATATTGATGTAAAATAAAAAGTAAACAAACACGATTGGCGCGAAACTTTGACTTTGGATATCAAAAAACTTCATTATTTACCACTAAATATGATACACATACTCATAAAATTTTTGGTAATACCCATTATTTACATATCCCTTAATAGAGGAGCTCGTGGCTAAATAAAAACAGCCGCGCTGTTCGATCATCAAGGTTAAGCAACGCCTGACGAGGTCGGTCCGTGGATGGGTGACCATTTCAACATACCGTGTTTCCTCCGTGCCTCGGAAAGCACGTTAAGCCGTTGGTCCCGGCTGTCATTTGAAGATCTTTGACAGTCTTTACGGGTAGTCAGAAGCTTGAGATCTGACACCAGTCTTGCCAAGGGGTACCGTGTTACCCAGTTACTGGGTTAAAGGCTAGGCAGATTGACAATATCCCTTAATAATATTGAACACTAATGTCTATATTATATATTTACAAACACTAAAAAGTTTGTAGAACAGAAACGTAAAAATATTAACTTGGTAGATTTTCGTTACACTAATTCTTCCCTACATATCTCTTAAATACGTCGATCGATTCTCACAATTCAAACAGAAATGATAGTTTTACGCCCATATCTGTCATTTAAGTATAAAATAATGAATATATCACCATAAACAAAAAATCATGTTTTCAAGTTACGTAATTATACAACAATGTCAACTTTGCTCGAAAGTTCCCTTAAAAATTTCATATTCTCAGTCTTTAATGATCAAAGTAAGAATTTAATACGAATCTAATACTAAATTAGAACAAGATAACAACAGAATTAACACATTATAATTGGAATCTAGTTAGACATAGAACATTGCTCAAATTTTGTAGATTGCTAGGTACTAGGGGCTATTGCGCGAATCACATATAATTGGTATCTTTTTGTAGTATTCGTACATAATGGTACGAAGCAAGCACGATAACTTTTAAGGTTCGATATTTATGATCAATATATTCGATATTCATCAATATATTGACGATAATAACAAGATTGAATCGGTTAAAAGTCAAAACACTGTATCAGCTATGTGCTACAATGAGTAGAAATGAACGTTGTGACGTCACACGGGCTCGGATTTGTTCGGCAAACTATCGGGGTGTTTTCGGTACTGGATTCAAAAAAATATTTTCAATTGCATTTTACTTTGTAATTACAGTGAAAAAAAAAAAACTAAAAATAGTTTTGTATGGAAACTTATTTATGATCTTTTCATTTTTTACAAAAAAAAAATTGGTTCAACAAACCAATTAGGCGCCTGCCTGGGTTCGGACCCACGACCTACAACTTATAAGTTGCGGCCGTTTTAACTGGACAACCATTGCTCTCAATCAATTGCTGCAGAGCAATTCTGTCGGAAATCGAACCCAAGATTTAATGGTCAACAGTAACGCTTGCCACCACCAGATCAGCGAGGCAGCTTGAAGTACCATTAAGTATTTTTTGAACTGCCAAAAACTAAGGTCATTTTCGGACCGTTTTGTTCTTGTATACATTTATTAGTGTGATTGCATGACCCATAATAATGAATAAAATTGCCTAATGCAAGTCATGTATGTATGTTCTTATATTGTATGTATGTCGTGTTGTGACAAATAAACACTTTTTCTTTCTTTCTTTCTTTCTTTCATAAATCTTTTGATACGATAGGCGAGTTTTCAACGTTAATAAAACCTTTGCATACAATATAATGAGTCTGGTCATTGACATGTGCTTTCATACGACACGCTGTGCTCCTACCCACCCCCCAGGATAATGAAGGTTGATGTTACGGGGTAAAGCAAATTATTTCCGTATGATACTACGCAACATTCGAGTTCTAAGTTTCCTTACTTGATATTGCAAATTGTATATTATTTTGTTTCGTATTTTATAAGGAGGTTCTTTCAAAAAAAGAGTCCGCTACAATATTGCTACTGGGTACATTTATAAATTACTAGCTGATCCCCGCGGCTTCGCTCCCGTGGGCCACCCTACAGGACCCGTTTTCGGAATTTAAAAATAGCCTATGTCACTCAGGAATAATGCAGCTTTCTATTGGTGAAAGATTTTTTTAAATCGGTCCAGTAGTTTCGGAGCCTATTCGGTACAAACAAACATACAAAAAAATCTTTCCTCTTTATATAGATTATTATTATTATATTAGATGAAGTCTTTACAATTTTCTTAATAAAATTAGTTGTACATGCTTGTCCTGTAAGTACACAACTGCTTATACCTCGGATAATAAAGACTCGATGCCATAAAGGTTTTTACAGGATGTCTCAGAAAAAAATAAGTCTTATAGATGCATTAAAAATTAACAAATCTATTCATATATACACGCTAAATTTCAAAACTACTTTTTGAAAATAACATTATTCAAATGTCGTCGTTCGTGGCTCTATACAAAGATTCATGCGCCTAAACCAGTTTTCAAAACACTTTTTCCAGTCCGCCGCAGACACCTCGTTTACAGCCTGCTCGAACGCAGCCAGCGCATCTTCCGGCGACGAAAATTGTATCCCTTTGAGCTGATTTTTTATTTTTGGGAATAAAAAGAAGTCACACGGTGCTAGATCAGGGCTGTAAGGAGGGTGACCCAGGAGTTTGACTGGCGTGCTGTCCAGGAAGTCCCTCGTTTTGAGTGCGGTGTGCGCAGGTGCATTATCGTGGTGGAGCAGTAGCCCGCGGAGCCCTGTGTTTGGTCGCTTGTTGCTTATAACAGAGAAAACTTCTGGCAAACATTTGGTAGTATACCATTCGGCATTAATGCTTCTTTGATCCCGTAAGGGAATTGATACCAAGTGGCCAGTCAAATTAAAAAAGCTAGCGATCAAAATCTTACCCCCGCTTCTAGATCGCTTCACTTTGGTAGGCGTTGGCTCATTTTGAAACACCCAAACAGTCGACTGGCGCTTGGTTTCTGGGTCGTATTGATAAATCCAGGACTCATCACCTGTAACGATGTCGTAAACACGCCGAGACGAGCCTGCTTCAAATTTGTTAAGCATATCACGGCACCATTCCACCCGGGCCTGCTTCTGAGCATCGGTGAGGTTGTGCGGCACCCAGCGTGATACTATCCTCCTCACGCGAAGATGGCTGTGTAGAATCTCGTGAACGCTTCCCGATCCAATCTTCAATATGTGTTGAATCTCCTGATATGTAATTCGCCTATTGTCTTGGATTAAATTTTTCACTGCTAGCACGTTTTCTTCGGTAACAGCCGTCAAAGGGCGACCGCTTCTTTCGTCATCCCCCAAAGTTGGTCGACCGCGCTTGAATTCGTTATACCAACGATACACGGTTGCCTTGGAAGGGCCTTCATCCATGAATGCCATTTGAAGTCTATCGTACGATTCATCCGGTTTCAGGCGACACTTGAAATCGTATAAAATCATAGCTCTAAAATATTCCCGGCGCAGATCCATATTTCAGTGAGACACAATACTTTGAATTAACTCGCAAAAAATGTGGAGGGAAATTTTGAAATTGGAACTTACTTATTTTTACTTATAAATAATCATATTTTCGAAAAACATTATAACTGGCCAGTCTCCCATATATAAAAACTTTTTTTCGCAATACTTTCTGAGGGGCCTGGTATTAGAAAGGCGAAAGTTTATCGTGTGTGTGTTTGTATGTTTGCTTCTTCTTCACGCTCAAAGGGCTGCACGGATATGGATGAAATTGGCAGAGATAGATTGTAGTCTGGAATTCTTCTTTTCGTGTGAGGTGGACCTCTGGTGTCAGTTAACCATGCCGCCTCTGGGCAACCCTACAGGCCTATGACTTGGCTATTTCAGACTTAAATTAACTGTATAAGTCCAGGTTTCCTCACGATGTTTTCCTTCACCGTTACCTGTGATGACCAAGATAAATATGAATTTGAAAAAGTCGCATTGGTACTTGTCCGGATTTGAACCCACAACCTCAAGCACGACAGGCGAGTTCTTAGCCACTGGGCCACCACGACATCTCACAGTCTGGAATAGCACATAGTGGGATACCTAAACACTTTGTACGCGGATGAAGCCGCAGAAGCTAGTATACTAATATATGTAGGATCTACATAGCATATCTTCTTCATCCTTAGATCTTTATTTCATCTTAAGGCGGTACCCCGAGCAAAACGCCGCGCAAGCCGTTTTTCGTGCTGTTTTTAGGCGCTATCTACTCGTTATTCAAAAAGAAATATCAATTAATAAAAATACATTAAATTTCTACATAATATTGATTCTAAAATGGTAGATTTGGTTTTTTTTCAATGTTGTATATATTTCACTAATCTCCTTCCAAAATAAACACAAAAATGAGAAATAATTATTGATAGCATGCATCTCCTCGTAAAGTGTTCATTAATTATTTTTAGTACTAACACTAATAGATAGACAATTTAATAACGAACATTTTGGTAATAAAGTTTTTTTCAAAAGACCAAAATTCGATTTTATAAAGATTTTATTTTAAAATCTGGGCGTATTCACTACTGTAATTCATGCGCCACCAGTGCCGCTAGACCAATAGAAATGCTCATATCGCATGCCGATTTTTTGGTCAGGGTACCGTCTTAATAGAAACCTACCTTCTAGCTATATCTAACTAGCTTCTGCCAGCGGCTTCGCCCATGTTATAAGTGTTTTCTTATCCCAAAGGATCATTAAATAACTGGATACAAGCCTATGTGGTATTTCAGACCATAATCTATCTCAATGCAAAATTTCATCCAGATCCGTTCAGCTGTTCTAGCGTGATTGAGTATCCAAACTTTCACATTTATAATATTAAGTAAGATTTTTCACACCATCCGTCCATGGTTACTTTGGTCTTCCTCTACCCTTATCCTGTACTTACCTTACCTACTTACCTGTCAACATGTAATACTCAAAACTTTCCAAACGCCATCGTCGCCAAGTTGCCAGCTTGTCAGTATTTTATCGGTTGTATTTCGGGGAGTGTGCGATGGAATTGCTTGATCTAATTCCGCCAAGCCCGTTTCATCATCGGACTACATGACGTGCCGTGATGCACCATCGGCACATGGTAGAGATCCCACCCATACGCACTAAACGTTTTGGAAATACTTTCATTATGCGTACAGCTAAGGAGTGGAATGCCCTGCCGGCGTCTGTGTTTCCCGATAGCTACAATCTCGGGGTCTTTAAGTTAAGATTGAATAGGTTACTTCTAGGCAAGCGTTCTTCACCTTCAACCTCATCATCGCTTACCATCAGGTGAGATAGTGGCCAAGCGCAAGTCTTGACGACTTGTTCCTTTTTCCTCCTCAACTTTTTCCATGACAACCGATTTCCACACAAAACTTTTCAGTCACTACACTTTCAGACTTCCCTTCACTTATTTCAGGTCTAATTTCACAAGTATTTTTTAATTTAGCTACGAATTAGGGTCCAAAAGGACGTATAACTCTCCGAGCGAGATTGGGGTCCCGACGAAACTTCAATTAACTTGAATAATTAGAGAACCGGGCTTTTGAGAAAGGAGGTTTCAACCTTAGTTGGGTAAATAAAGATTACTTTTTAATGTAAACAACGCCAAAGAATTAGTGATTAATTGAGCAGTTTATTAAGAGTTTTTGAGATCGTTAAGTAAATTGGATGCATTTGTTTCTTTGTAGGGTTCGATGATATAAATTGCAATTAAAAGATTGGTGAAACATTTTATTTACACCTCTTTGCTTTTCTTTTAATGAGGAAAAGAAAGGGATATACTAGCCTAACATGGGTACATAAAAAATAATTAAGAAGTGAACTAATAAAAAGACGTAAACAATAATAAAATCATGCTGTGCAGTCGGAGGATACATAATCGCGAGCTGGCTGACCAAAGCCACAATAATAAGGTCCAAAGTAGGCTCAAAAAATACGGCGCCCAAAGTCCGCCATTAGTTTTTTTTTCAATTTTAATTGACACACACAAGATTAAGACGAATCCATTGAAGTAAGAATCATCAAAATCGGCCCAGGCGTTTGGACTCTAGAACCCCACAAAGGAACAAACATACATATATACAAACATACATAGGCTGCTCCATACTTACCCTCCTTTGCGTCGCTTAATTGGGCAAAAATCAAACCTAGCAGTGACTGATGGGTGAGACAAGACCTATTTTTATAGTGAAAACTGCTGTATTGTTATTAGATACATAGGTATGTAAAATACGATCCTTATATACTCCTTTTGCTATTTTATCTATTGTATCCAAAGAACGGTTAAATGAATCAAGTAATTGAAGGCATTTGTAACAAACTTCCTACGAGACCAACGCCACTAACAAACGGTCTGTTTGAATATAATATTCCAAACACTGTAACCCATAAGTACCCACAGGTTAAGTGAACTGTGAATATTGCCCGTTTGGTTCCGTTATGGCACAAAATGAGATGCTTAATAGACAAAGTAGGCCGTTAGTTAGATCGTGAAATTTTAATATGCAGATATGGAGGGAAGAACGGTCCATGTAGAAAATGGACCACACAGAGACTGGTAGAAAATACAGAGTAAAATCAGGCATAATTACAATAAGAAATTATCATTTAAGCAAAAAATCACGTTTGTAAAAACCCAACTGCTTAAAAAGCGAACTAAAAAGACGTAAATAAAAAAAACATGCTGTGCTGTCGCAGGATACATATTCGCGAGCTGGCTGACCAAAACTAGATGTATCCGCCGACTGCACAGCGTGTTTTTTTCACACGATGGGCTTGGTCAAAAATTGCGCCCAAAAACCGCCATTTTTCTATTTTCCATTTTTAATGTAGCCAGTGACACACGCAGGATTAAGACAAATCGATTGACTTACGAATCATCAAAATCGGCCAACGCTTTTGGTCTCTGGAACGCCACATAAGAACATACATACATTCGTATATAGACTGATAAACACATAACCCTCCTTCGGCAGCCAGGTAAAAATAGGGAGGGGGCGAGCCTCCTGCCATCGAAAGATGCCACGAGAGCCCGATAGTCAGCCAGATCAAGAAAAAACAAATTGAGATGGATTGGTCACACGCTCCGGAGGGATTCCGATCACATTCCTAAACAGGCCTTGGATTGGAATCCTGAAGAAAAATGAAGCGTGGCCGTCCCCGTCAAACGTGGCGACGCACCGTATTGGCTGAAACGACGAGCATGAGGTGAAGAAGCTCAAGACTGGTCGCGATAGAGGACTACTGTGGACGCCCTCTGCCCCAGCTAGGGACATAGGATCTTAAGTCAAGTAAGTCTACTGCCATCAACCGGTTACAAATCCTTTTGGCCAAGAAGAATAGACGCAGGAAAACAGTTCCGAGAAGGACTTTGGGGAGGCATTCCCAGCAGTAAAAGGCTAACAAAACAAACCCTAAAACTGTTAAAATTATGGTGTAAGAAAGCATCATCATGCCTATTAATGTTCCCACTGCTGGGACACAGGCCTCTTCTCTGTGAGAGGGGATAGACGCAATCCACCACGCGGGCCCAGTGTGGGTTGGTGGATGTCACATGTCTTTGAATTTTTGGTTCTAGGACATGCCGGTTTCCTTCTCCGTTTTTGAGAGAAGTGGTGATGAAATAATTTACACAAAGTAAAGCGCCTGCCTGGGTTCGAACCCTTGACCCAACACTTGTAATTCGTGGCCAATACGTCTGGGCCACCACTGCCACTGCTGTTAGAAGTACTACATCATAATTTTAACAGTTTAAGGATATGTTTGACCATTGCCTACCACCATTTAGGAGAACACTAATACGAATATTAAGTCCGCCTCTGTACACTTGCGTGCTTAAGAGCGGACTCTAGTCAACAGGAATTTGAAAAATAGGTATTTGAAGAAACTATTGCCGTCGCGTCACCTCCAACCTCACCCCGTAAAGTGCGAAAGGGACAACTGCAGCTCAGGCTGATTTTATCTACAAAAACTTTGACTAAAAGACGTTTCGTATTCTGCTGTTTTCTTCATGAAAACTGGTCTGATCTAAAAAATTCTAATATCAAAATTTATAGGGAAAAGTATATCTATGCTCCTATCATTTCCTTTTTTGTTAAAAACTTATAAATTTTGTTTGAAAGTCTTCTGAACATGGCGGTAAAAACGGGCATTTTTTTCGGATTTTTGGATTGTCATATTTCTTTTTGTGATTATAGAAAAAAAAAAGGAAATGATACAGGCACGTATTAATTAGACCTAGATTTTATGGAAAAAAAACATGGCTCTAGAGGCATTATCCACGAAGAAAACAGCAGAATGTGTTTGTATGGAGAAAGTCTCACTAGAGTCCCCTCTTAAAGTATTAAATAAATATCTGCAAAATTTCCTTAAATTCAAAATCCCCTTAACGTCTTCATAAGAGCGTGTCTGAAATTCAACAGCGAATAAACAAGACTGTAACACCGTTCTATTATCTTCAATTTCTAGAAATTATTACTTACAAAGAAAATATAATAATACCTGAAGCGAGAAACGCTGGCTGAGAAAACATTTGTTCTATAACTTCTCAAACACTACTGAAGTATCTGACGCTAATTTAATCCTTCCTTTCTTGTTCTAAGCTCTCCTTGTTATAACAGGTGAAATAATAGAGGTTTTTCTTTTGAAATTATTTTATTTCTTGGAGATATTTTTGTTGGTAGTTTCATAAGTAATAATTGGCAAAAACTATAACTGGAAAACTCGTATTGATGATCTATGTAAGAAGATAGATAGATTTGTATTCGTTTTATATAGACTAACACGTGTGGCTAGTGTTAATGCGGCACTGTGTGCATATCATGGTTATTTCTCATCAGTGTTGCGCTACGGCATTATAATATGGGGTAATTCTGTTGACCTTAATAGAGTGTTTCGAGCTCAGAAAAAATGTATACGCTCAATTTGTGGAGCGCACCCGCTGGTCAGTTGTGTTCCACTATTTAAAAAACTTAAAATACTGCCACTGCCGGCACTATACATTTTCGAAATAAGTATCTTTGTACACCAAAACAGAAATGAATTTGACTTGCATAATGATGTCGTATCCAGACCCAGCCGCAAAGTGCATATACTTACTGTTCCTAGGCGTAGAATTAAGTTGTTTTCTAATGTTGTATACTGCATGTCCATTACTGTGTATAATAAATTACCTGATGGCTTCAAAACTCTCAGCCTCAGAACATTTAAATTTAAATTATTTAACTTTCTTTTAAGCAAATGTTATTACCCAACTGATGATTTTATGAATGAAAAATGTATCTACATATTTGACATTATTGCCTATCAATCATATTTTATCTCCTTGACATCATTGAATTTTGACTTATATAATAAATCTCTTTTACTTGTGTTGTTCAATTTATTTGTAATTATTATTCTAATGATTAATTACTTAATTCTAATGTAATGATGACCCATAATTTTACATACCATATTTGTACGCAGGAAACGGCAGAATATTATGATCGTATCACATAACAGCTTTGTACAATATTCTGACAAATTAATGCATTCTATTCTATTCTATGAAATTGAGTAGGAAATAAAGTCACCACCAGATAACAAAAAATAAAAGTCGTTAACACTTGTCTACCAATGTATACCAATATTTCAAAACGATACGAAAAAATGTAAAGGCAGTGTCGCTAACACGATCAAACAAACGTATCGCGGTAAGGGGGGTTTTTGACCCTTTCATTAGCCATTCAGTAATGAGTTAATATCTCATAAACGCGTGGACCGATTTACATGATTTAAACGGATAAAATAGTTCTACGCCTATACCTTCCATTTGAGATCAAAAAATCTCCATAAACAAAAAGTCACGTTTTCAAGTTAGGTACATAATTAAACTTTTTAGGTTTCCGTACCCAAAGGGTAAAAACGGGACCCTATTACAAAGACTTCGCGGTCCGTCTGTCTGTCTGTCACCAAGCTGTATCTCATTAGATAGCTAGACAGTTGACGTTTTCACAGATGATGTCATTCTGTTGCCACTATAACAACAAATACTAAAAGCAGTATAAAATAAATATTTCAGTGGGGCTCCCATAAAATAAACGTGATTTTTTTGCAAAATGGTACGGAACCCCTCGTGCGCGAGTCCGAATCGCACTTGGCCGGTTTTTGGTAGAAGACGGTTCCATGACTTTTATTTTCTTGTTATCTGGCGGAGACTTTAATACTATGAAAAACTTGGAACAAAAATTAAGATCACATCGGTATTGCTCTAAAGGTTACGCTTTTAACCGCAGTTTTGCTTTATCCACCCAATTTAATTTCCATGTAATTTTTAGTTTTTAGGAGTTTTAGGAGAAGTTCGCCACAATAACGAACAACAAAAACCGTCGAAAACTTCGACGAGTTCCAGAGAAACCATTTAACTGTCTTAGATTCCACAACGAATTTAGTCAGAATAGATCAGCTTCTGCTTCTTATCGTGTGAGGATGTGACCACCTCTAGTGTCAGAATTAATTAAGCCACCTCGAGGAATTCAACATGCCTCTGACTTGGCTATTTCAGACTTACATTAACGCGATGTTTTGTGTTGTTAAGTTAATACATTCAATAAATATTTGTAAAAATGTCTTGGTTAATAAACGATAAACAACACTGTATAAGTCCAGGTTTCCTCACGATGTTGTTCTTCACCGTGGCCTGTGATTTCCAAGATAAACTTAGAAAGTTATGAAGATATGGATTTCAACCCACGACCTCAAGCACGACAGGCGAGGTCTTAGCCACTAGGCCACCACGACTTGAATAGATCAGTGAAAGAGCAAGAAAAACCATAATATTTGCTTCCTTCGATATCAAGCAAGAGTTAGAACAGAACTGGACCAATGGACTCAAAGAAACGTTTGGTTTGAGAGCCTATTGTAACTAGGTTCAAATTCAGATACAAACAAATTGACGATTAACATTTTGTTCAACCCAAAATTAGACATACGAGACAGTCCACAATGTATTTATAGTTAACTAGCTGACCCGGTACCCTACCCTACCCTACCCTACCCTAACTTACATACCTACCCTAACCATTAAAAAAAAAAAAAAAAAAAAAATTGATGTTGACCTATTCTCAGACCTACTGAATATACATATAAAATTTCATCAAAATCGGTCAAGCCGTTTCGGAGGAGTTTGGCAACGAAAACTGTGACACGAGAATTTTATATATTAGATTGAAACGGGAAAACACTAATTACATCAATTAATATAGACCAGAGCTTCTCTAAATGTGCGTCGGAACACCCTGGGGCTTCGTGGTACTATCCTCGTGGGCGTCACGAGGCGATTCATATAGATTGCCTATCTTTGTGTGATGTGACCGAGTGGAGTAAGCGCCCTGCGTATTTTGACTGACTGCCCTAAGCTCCAACACGTCAAACACAAACTGCTTGAATTTTGGAGTTGTTTCTCACGAATATCGTGCCATCAGTATGTAGCATTGAGTTTTTATTTCACCATTTACGACATCGTATTTGTGCGAAATAGGCATTTATGCAGTTGCAACAATAAAAAACAAGTACAGGTCGTAAATAAATATAGTGACCAGAGAGTGGGGGGAGCGTCGCTAAAAATGGCAATCTACCAAGGACGTCACAGTAAAAATAAGTTAGGGAAGCCCTGATGACACATGAAATCATCATACATATTAGAAAAAATAACAAGGTAACGTAGAACAGTACCTTACTAATCACCAGACATGCAGGGATTATTTTACTCCATTCGTCCGCAAACACAGCACAATAATGATCATGTTAACCAGAATTCACCGCCTGCTCTGAAACATCTACTATAATCTTGTAAGCATATACGTATACGCATTTTTTGTATTTTAACGTCATACAGGCAACTATATAAACTACAAAAAATGCGTATACGTATATGCGTAAAAAATGTTATTGAAACTGTCATCCGCACCACGCTACAGCACAAAGAGTATATTCAATGACATAGACACATAGTTCGTAACTAAAACCTTATTTCACTCACATTTCGAGGCACTCCGGCCATTACGGGGATTTCTAGCAGGACATCAAAATAAATGAGGATCATTGCATTGCATGAACCCGAAACCGGGATATAAGACAAGACATAAGACAAGCATAATGAAACAGTATAAAACGGCCGTGTAGGGTAGGATGCGTCATTTTTATTATGTTATGGCTGTCTTAGGAGAATGGGGTGTTTAGAGCCGTATTCTGTGAGGATAAACAGATATGGGTCTTGTTTTAAAATTCGATTTGAGTAAATATGTATGAAAACGTGCGTTTGAGTTGCGATTATGTGGTCAACGATGAAGCACGCTTGCCTAGAGGAAACCTATTCACTCTTGAATTAAAGACGCCCTAGTTGTAGCTATCAGGAAATACAGCCTCCGGCAGGGAATTCCACTCTTTAGCGCATAGTAAAAGTATTCACAAAACGTTTGGTGCGTGTGGGATGTTCACAATTTACCGATAAGGCATTGCCGTACGTCTTGTAGTCCGTTGATGGAACGGGCTAAAAGGAATTAGTTCATGCAATTCCAGCGCAGACTCCCCGAAATGTTACTGATAAAATACCGACAGGCTGGCAACACGGCGCCGAGGTTTAAGCCTAGACTCAACCAGTAACTCATTGCTGATGAGCCTTTTGGGCCGTTTTTTGATCGACTCAAGTGCATCCAGCTGTTACATGGCAGATCCGTCCCAGAGATGAGAGCAGTACTCCATGCATGATCGAACTTGTGCTTTGCGATACAAGTTCAGCAGCTGTTCAGGCGCGAAGTACCGTCCCACCTTTGCAAGAATCCCCAAATTGTTTGCAGCCAACTGAATGGACTGAAATTGAGGATCGATGTCAACGTAACACTAAGAAGTTCGAGATGGTCTCACCTTAGCAAAAATCCCCAAAAATTTCTCAGTAAGGCTCTAAATAGATGGGCTGCATTTGGACTGCACAGTCCTTTAGCAGTTTCAATGCTGTTGTTCAGATGTGTTATGTACGTCAACTGCACAGAAACTGTATCCGAACTGCAATTTTGCAGCTGGTATGCGGTTTAAATGCAGTCCGTCTGTCTAGATTCTTACAGCCCGGATCCTGGAGATCTATTCCACTGATGGATTGATAGAATGGGATCATCCCCTGTTACATTGAACTCAATCTGCCCTAACTAGTGTGTGCTACGGATACACGTCTGCTTATCCTCTTAGGCAATAGGTGTGAGGTTATAACATTAAGTGTAACTGAACTTCGCTAGTGTCTATTCCCTAGAGTTATATGTATAACTGGCAATGGAAGCACCTACTAAGAATGTAAGGAGTAAATGGGTCGGTAATGTTCTTTAATTGTCCTGTTAATTCGTACCATGTCTTCATTTTACCTAACCGTAAAGTTTATGGGTGGGTTAACTCTGTAGAAATTTACACGGTGGTTATAAGATGTTAGATTAAATCCATACTAATATTATAAAAGCGAAAGTGATTCTGTCTGTCTGTCTGTTACCTTTTCACGCTTAAACCGCTGAACCGATTTAGATGAGTTTTAGTATGGAACTAGATTAAGAACCTGGAAAGGATATTGGATAGTTTTTATCCCGTAAATCTTATTTAACGGGGTCAAAGAGGGTGGATGTTTGGATGGTAAATTAATAAATTCTCAAGTTTTTTTTTATATTATTGTGCTATATAAAAAATAGGCTAATCTACGCAGACGTAGTCGGGGCAACAGCTAGTAGTCTTCAAAGGTATAATTATGTGTTTGTTTATATGTAGGTATTTAGGTAAAAGGTATTTTTGGAAGTCCATCGATTTGAGTCAGTCAATTGCCAAAAGTTATACTACTGATAAAAGGATACACTATCGCCGAATGGCACAGCAAAAAATGCAAAGTAAAGCCGTGTTAAAAGGCTAGTTTTCTAATATGTAAACAGTCTTCAGCAAGCAAAATTACGCTTTTGTCAACAACCAACTGAATGACTACCTAAAAATGCTTACAAATGAGCATTTACTGTTCCTCACAGAATTAAAGAGCAAAAAATAGCACTTCAGTTGCTTATATTCTTATCCGACAAACGTCTTCAAAAACCGGGACAACTCAAAGAGAACAATATCAATGGGATCAAAGAAAGAAAACATAGGCAAAAAACAAAGCATTTTATCTCGCCAACAAAAGAAAAGAAAGAAATATTTGAATTGTAGATGCGACAATGGCCTTTAAAAATTTAATTTTCGTATTGTCGTGTTTTACCCTTAAGCATTGAGGGGGAGTTTAACTTTGAGGGCGTGGACATGATGTAAATGCAGGACAGGACATTTTTTTCCTTTTATTGAAATATGGTAATGACGGTTGAGGAAATGATGGGACGATAATGATTCTAAATAATGTTGACAATGGAGTCGTTTTACGTTTATTAAGAGGCCTTTTGAATTATTGTGTTTGATATACACTGGTATTCAAAACATAGTGGGTACCACACTTTTTTAATGAGTTCATGATATTGCAGTTTCTCGTAAACTATAGAATTCAGAGTTTTTAAATAAAAAACGTTTTATAAAAAATTACCTGAACTTCCTATGAAAATATTCTTTATTTATTTTTAGTGAAGTTTTTAAGTCAAGAGTGAATAGGTTCTTCTAGGCAAGCGTGCTTCACCGTTGCCCACATCATCATCAGATAGTGGTCAAACGCGAGCATATCGATAAATAAATAAAAAACATCAAAATCAAAATCAAAAAATCTTTTTTTTTTTATTTCATATAGGCCTACAGGGGCACTTATAAAACGACGACAAAAGGTGCACGGTTCGGGTTGGTCGTTTCCTATGGAGAAGAACCGGCAAGAAACTCCATGGTTACTCTTTTAAAAATGGTTTTGGTCATCGCATCCGAAACCTTGTCTTCAGTATTCCAAACTGGCTTGAAGCTGTAATCAGAGCTCGAGGAGGCGATACCAGTTATTAAGATATAATGGCGTAAAACATAAGATAAATGTTGTTTCAATTTTAGCCAGTCAGTAATTTTTTTTTTTTTGTTTTTTTTTGTTTGCCTGGAACAGATCGCGGAATGCGATAAGGCTGTCCGTTGCATGGTTTTTAGTTTTCCTGTATATTTGTATATTCTGGTGTACTACAATAAAGTATATATAAATAAATTAATATTTTATATGAATCCTATTTATAAACTGTCTTCCCATAAGTTACAGAGATTAGAATCACAATAGTAGCAAGGAGACAAGAACAGACAATCCATAATTTTATGAAACCATGTTTCTACAAAAGGAGTCTCTAAAAGTACACAATGTATTCTCTAACATACATATTACACGTGCACTTTCCATGTCGCTTTTATCTCGAGAGAATATGTACAAATTTCAGCTACGCCGCGGTTACGTGCTACGCGCTACGAACCTACGAACGCTCGCTAGCTACTAGGGTCACTATCTGACAAAACCATATTTTCAATCATCACGAAAAACCACGAAATAATCAAAATTAATGCTATTTATCAAATATATGCGAGAGTTTCCGATTTCAAAAAATAAATGTAATTGCACACTTTCGAATAAGCTCATTGTTAGTTTAAATCCATTACATAATCTTATCAACAAGTAAAATTTCAAAATTTAAAAAACCCCCGGCACATACAGGGTGTTTGGAAGGGAGCTGTACATACGCCTAGGGTAGAAACTAGGGATAGTCTGCTACCTACCCCCGCCCATTATATTGACCTTGGCCTCAAGGTTTTTTTTTAATTTATTTTTATTTTTTATTTGACTTTTTTGAGATTTTTTGACTAAAACTACCTGTAGCTCAAAATCTATCCATGGGACCGGTCGGCTAATGGTCTTGTTTTAATCGTTAGAGTCTTAGGGTCCTGCAAAAAATTATTTTACACCAGAAAATTGTGGAGAAGAAAAGTTATGGGGCCTGAAGTACCGTAGTAAGGTAAAGAAATAATTTTAAGGGCAACTTTCTATGGGGTTTAAAAAAAAACTAACAGGGTTGGAGTTCTTCTGATTTTTTTAAAACATCCTCAGTTCATGCCCTTTCTAACGATATGCTAAAAGTGTAATTATCACTTTTAGTTTTAAAGTTATTAATTAATTTCCGCAACTAGGGCACTTCAAGCAAAAATTTCAACTAATGAAAATTAAATGTGTTCGATCGTAAAAGGATGGCAAATGAAACAAAAAATTTGGTAATGACTAATGTCATTAAATTACAAATTTTAATTAATTACTAATTTTAATTAATTACAAATTTTGTTCAAATTGATGACCATTGACCTGTAAACATGCTCGGCACCTCTTCCTCATCTCCACGGTCACCGTTCTAAGCAGCAGTTCCTCGCGCATTGTATCGAATGCGGCGTGGATCCTGTTAATTAGAACCTCCCTTGTTGGTACTTCTTCTGCGTACACCAACTCTTTCGCCCTTCCCCAGACGTAGAAGTCGAGTGGGGTAAGGTCAGGCGACCTTGGGGGCCAGGGAATTGGCCCACCCCGACCAATCCAAGAATTAGGAAAGCAGTTGTCCAGAATGGTCATCAATTTGAACAAAATTTGTAATTAATTAAAATTAGTAATTAATTAAAATTAGTAATTAATTAAAATTTGTAATTTAATGACATTAGTCATTACCAAATTTTTTGTTTCATTTGCCATCCTTTTACGATCGAACACATTTAATTTTCATTAGTTGAAATTTTTGCTTGAAGTGCCCTAGTTGCGGAAATTAATTAATAACTTTAAAACTAAAAGTGATAATTACACTTTTAGCATATCGTTAGAAAGGGCATGGACTGAGGATGTTTTAAAAAAATCAGAAGAACTCCAACCCTGTTAGTTTTTTTTTAAACCCCATAGAAAGTTGCCCTTAAAATTATTTCTTTACCTTACTACGGTACTTCAAGCCCCATAACTTTTCTTCTCCACAATTTTCTGGTGTAAAATAATTTTTTGCAGGACCCTAAGACTCTAACAATTAAAACAAGACCATTAGCCGACCGGTCCCATGGATAGATTTTGAGCTACAGGTAGTTTTAGTCAAAAAATCATAAAAAAGTCAAATAAAAAATAATAATAAATTAAAAAAAAACCTTGAGGCCAAGGTCAATATAATGGGCGGGGGTAGGTAGCAGACTATCCCTAGTTTCTACCCTAGGCGTATGTACAGCTCCCTTCCAAACACCCTGTATATCTTGAGAAACACCCCGATTCAAACAGTAAAACGCCCTTAACTTTTGAATGGCTGAACCGATTTTATTCAAACATAGCTAAGAACACTCTCGACAAAATCACCTTTTAAACAATAAAAACTAAATCAAAATCAGTTCATCTGTTTAGGCGCTATGAAGTCTCAGACAGACACACTGATACACAGCAACACACGTGAAACTTATAACACCCCTCTTTTTCCAGCGGGGGTTAAAAATAGGTTTGTAAACATAGCCATTTGTGGCGTTTTTATTGTAAATACTGCTTACAGAGATCGATAGAGAATTTTTTGCTGATCAGGGTGTTATGAAATTGACTGAATGTATTCTAACATCTTCGTTACACGTGTATTGTGTTATTAAGATATAATGGCGTAAAACATATGATAAATGTTGTTTGAATTTTAGCCAGTAAGTAAATAATTGTTTTTCCTTGTTTTTTTGGTTGCCTGGAAGAGATCGCGGAATGCGTTAAGGCTGTCCGTTGTATGGTTTATAGTTTTCCTGTATATTTGTATATTCTGGTCTACAATAAAGTATATATAAATAAATTAATATTTTATATGAATCCTATTTATAAACTGTTTTCCCATACGTAACAGAGTTTAGAATCACATAAGTATAATTATGATTGTATATGCACCCAAATAAAAAATAAATAACCATAAAGGTTTTTTGGACAAAGAGGTAGAACAGACAATCCATAATTTTATGAAACCATGTTTCCTCAAAAGGAATCTCTAACATACATATTACACGTGTATTTTTCATGCCGCTTTTCTCTCGATAGAATATGTACAAAGTTCAGCTACGCCGCGTCTACGTGCTACGAGCCTACGATCGCTACGAAACGAACGCTACTCGTTTCGTAGCCTCCTCCATATTCATGCATCTTTACATACGACGCCTGTTGAATACAGGCTTCGACTTTTGGAGTTTGCTCGTCACCGATATTGTAGGTGTCTGTTTGTCTTTTCGGGGTCTGCTCTTTTGGTAAACGTTTTTACGTTCACGTGAAAAGGAATTCGGTTTATTTTGCCCCGTTTTTGACTTGGGCTTTTTTCATCCGCCAACAAACTTTTCTGAGAAATCAGTAATGTTTTTTTTTTAGTATCCCGTATCCAAAGGGTAAAAACGGGACCCTATTACTAAGACTCCGCGGTCCGTCTGTCTGTCCGTCTGTCACCAGGCTGTATCTCATGAACCGTTATAGCTGGACAGTTAAAATTTTCACAGCTGATGTATTTCTGTTGCCGCTATACCAGCATATACTAAAAAAAGAATAAAATAAATATTTAAGTGGGGCTCACAACAAACGTGATTTTATTGCCGTTTTTGCGATCATGGTACGGAACCCTACGTGCGCGAGTGCGACTCGCACTTGGCCGGTTTTTTCTAGAATTATGTTTGTAAAAGGTTGTCAACTAAATTCGAATACTTTTCAAGGGTATTTAAAACAGGTGAAAGAGTGTTATTAAACTATCATTAAGTGTATATGTGCATAGACTTGTATCTTTTTGTCCTGGAAAAATAAATGGATCCTAAGAGATGGCCCGCGTGAGTGAAGCCGCGGGGAAAACGAAGTAATAGTAAATTAAAATGCGAGCTTCATAAAAACTACAAATTTTTAAACATGAGCCAGGCTGTCTATTCAAATTTTAAACGATCGAAACGTGCTGATGTTTATTCAAACTGGAATAAATGAGATCAAATTTATTTGATCTAAGCCAAGTGTTGCGAACATCGGTCTCGACCTAAGATAAATAAGGCTGGTGCGATGAAATACAAATTACGATATATCTATGTACTGTGAAGAAAAAAAACATGTAATTTAGCTAGCAAACTATATCCATTCTAATATTATAAAGCTGAAGAGTTTGTTTAAACGCGCTAATCTCAGGCAATACTGGATAAAATTGATAAATTATTTTTGTGTTGGATAGTCCATTTATCGAGGAAGGTTATAGTCTATATAACATCACGCTACGATCAATAGGAGCGGAGCATACATGAAAAATGTTCCAAAATCGGGAAAAAATATTCGTTTTAGAGTGCTTCCGTTGCGTGCGCTGCGTAAACGGTTTAAGTTACGCAAATATCATGTATGTAGGGTAGGTAGGGTAGATGGGTAGGTAGGTAGCCAGCTGATGGGAGCGAAGTCGCGTGGGACAGCTAGTATATCTTAAACCAAGTGATTAAAACGGCATTAATCATAATACCCGAGAAATTTTAATAATCTATACATCTATACATATATTATATAGCTGAAGAGTTTGTTTGTTTGTTTGTTTGAACGCGCTAATCTCAGGAACTACTGGTTGGAATTGAAAAAATATTTTTGTGTTGGATAGTCCATTTATCGAGGAAGGTTATAGGCTATATAACATCACGCTACAACCAATAGGAGCAGAGCATAAATGAAAAATATTCCTTTTTGAGAGCTTCCATTGCGTGCGCTGCGTAAATGGTTTAAGTTACGCAATTATCATGTATGATGGAATTGTTTCTCTTTAAAAGTTCTAAAAAAAAGTCCCTGACACCATATGTCTATCTTTTAAGGTTGACTCACAATAGCAACTTTTAAATTATTCATTATAGTCATCATAGTTTTTAATCAAGTCTGTTTAAATTATTTTACTATTGACATTGGTTTTAATATAGAATAGGTAAGTGCGATTACTATTTAAGTAACAAAACAGACAAAAAAGGGGCCTCGCTACACGGGGCTCCTATTTCTGTCTGTAGGGACTAATAAAGTAACCTAACATGGAAGAGATGACGGGAGCTGAGTTCGCTCACTTCCTGTCATCTCCTTCGTACTTAAGGTGTATTATGCCCCAATGTTAACGCAGTACTGGCCCTGCGCCCGTTCGGAACCAGAATTCAATATTGAACCTCCTTTTGTACAGTTTTGTTTGCAAAATATTCTTTTATGCTATTTCAGTTACGAAGAAATTCTTTCTAGCCATCAAATTTTCTGCGTACAAATATTTTTAAACATTTAAGTCGTTTTGGAGGAGTATCCAAATGAAGCAAAAAAATACAGTTATGTTAATAATATTTTAAAGCAAAACTATTTGTTATACGAAAAAACCATATTTCACAAATTGTGTACATGAAACAATAATATATTTTTTTAAACCTTTTAACCTAGCCGTTGTTAAGGAGTATGCTTTAGAAAGTTACCGTTTTACGGCACTAAAGCGGAGTTGTGGACACTTAACCTATCCGTGTCGGGGTGCCCTAAGCTCCCGAGCTCGCTTCGCTCGCTCTTGTACAAATTTTTTGACCATAATTATCGAATTGTCCAACTGTTACGTAGCAATATTCAATCTTCACACATACAGAGGCAGACAGCGACTTTGTTTTATACTATTTAGAAATAGAGATAGACCAAGTTTGTTAAGGCCAGTGTGTAAGAGGCTCCGGTGACTGAAGAGTTTGTGTGGAAATCGGTTGTCATGGGTAAGAATATAAATGGCTATAAGAGATGGGGAAAACCATAGTACCGATGTATGGACTGAGTGAAATTTGATAAAGCTAGAAACGGGATGAATACTGAGGTCTGAGAAGTATGAAAGATGATGACAATTTGCACTATTAAATTAGGATAAGGGCAAGGAAGTGATGCAGAGACCGAGTTAATCTATAGGGTATAACCAGGATAGCTGCCCCAGGGGTATAGTTGCCCTGTTTGTAATTACTATAGCATCGCGGATAAATCACATGCTATTTTTTTATTAATCTATCGAAAGATTCTCCAACTATCACTAAGTTGACCGTGTCGCATGTCTCTGTGCGACTGCGTGGGAAGGTAAAATGGGATCAAAGTCTTTGCGGGGTATATGGTATCTATCCTAAACGTAATTTATATGGACTAGGCAACTATACCCTATGTGGGATACATGTCCCACAAGTACAATTTCAAAATTTAAAAAACCCCCGTTACATTATTATTTCATGCTACATAATTTATCTATTACATTTGGGCGCACGGTTGGCGCAGTGGTTGAGCGATTGACTGCTGCGCTGCGTGTCGCGGGTTCGATTCCCGCACGGAACAAATATTTGTATGACCTACAGATAGTTGTTCCGGCTCTGGGTGTTGTGTATGTGAGTTTATATGTTTGTAAACGCACCCACGATACAGGAAGAAATTCCTAGTGTGGGGCAACGTTTTAAAAAAAAAAACATAGTAGATACGCTTCGATCGGCACCCCGATTCAATCAGTAAAACGCCCATAACTTTTGAACGGCTGAACCGATTGTATTCAAACACAGCTAAGAACACTTTCGATTAAGTCACATTTTTAACAAAAATAACATAATTAAAATCGGTTCACCCGTTTGGACGTTATGATGCCACAGACAGACACCCAGATACACAGCAACACACGTCAAACTTATAACATCCCTCTTTTTACGGCAGGGGTTAAAAATAGTGTGATCCGCAAAAATCGCTAATACTCTGACTCTAAATTCAAAAAGTGTGCAACTATCCGGCTCTTACCCTAATTCTATAAAAATATTATATATAAAATCACTGTCTCTGCTTTTGTCTGTTTCTCCACTTACTTCTTCTTAACCACGAAACGGCTTATGACAAGATTTTCAAAAATAAAAAGAGCAATAAACGAAGAACGTTGGTTTCTATCATTTGTCCTGTGTGGAACTGGGAAGGATTGCTAGTTAGACATAACTAACTAAAAAACCCAGTTTAACTTGTATTTACCAGTATCTTTTGATGCATGTTAAATAATACCAATAACCCGCATTAAACCCAGTCGAACACCAGGTTAAATCGGATAGGGATACATAAAACCATTGAACATTTATTATACAATGAGATTTTCCAATACATTACATTCGGTCAGCGATTATTGGATATTAATAATATTATTTAAATGAATATAATGCCTCTGTTGTGAGTGAGTGAACAAAATGAACGAGAAAATTGTGGTACGTTCATTTGAATGGGTTTTTGGGTTCGGTAGTTAAAGCGACATTTTTAAGTTGGGATTTGTTACCCTGGTAAATAGGTATGAAGTTATTTTGAAGAATCATATCAATACTAATTAGATTAGTGAAGACAAACAAATATTTGTATGGCCTACAGATAATTGTTCCGGATGGGTGTCTTGTGTATGTGACTTTGAATACTGTCTTGGATCCCGCAACGAAATTAATCAGAAAAGAATAACGGAAGAGTAGGAAAAATACTTCACTGCCCTCCAAACCAAGCAGGAGACAGAAAAAACAAGGCCAATAGGCACAAAGGGTCGTTTACAACTGGGATAAGCGCAGTTGCCTAGCACCACGGATAAAAATTAGCATTAATATTAATGGGTCCTAACACGGGACATATATCAGTTATGCAGCTCGAAGTCTGGTTACTTATGAACCCAATAGATAGCAGTAGACTCTCCACCATAAGGTTTCATAACACTCATCCCCAACTTAAACATTATTGGCGACATACGGAAGTACTACAGGTACACCACTGCCTAAACTTTCCGAGAATACAAGGCAGATGTAACGTACGAGTTACCAAATACGTAACACATACAAAACATCACATTTTATGGATCAGACATTAGTTAGCTGCTAATCAATACCGTCTTAATAAACATTGTTGGATACTTTACTATTTGTATCAATTTCGAACACTACAAGGAACTAATTCACTTGATTTATAAAAAAAACTAATTGGGCTCAATAATTAGCAATAAAGTTATGTTTTTTTTGTGTTTTGATACGTGGCGTCTCGCAGTTAAAGCCTATGATTTACTATCTGCTTAACCGGTCTCCTAATCCAGTGGAGACTCAACTATAGCCTGCAGCCAGGCACAAAAGCTTAACCTATGCGACCACGCTGAGGGCCATCCCCGAACCTCGGCTCAAGGCGTCGCTGGGGGGACAACAAAGGCTGGATTGTGATTCTACCAAATTTTATAAATATGAACCTTGAATACTTAAATAATAAGATACATATTCGTAGACATTGTTAAACTTAGCAAAATCAAAATACGATCTAGGAATTTTGCCCTTAGTCCACAGAAATACAGTCTAAACATAAATAGACTTGCCTAATAAACTATTTCGGACATTCTGACAACCACTCCATCAATCAGATTCACAGACCAAAGGGTTCCAAAAGTCACTTTGAATCAAATTCCGAACAGCTTCGGGAACCCAATCCGATTGGTTGATTTACAAGGGTCTCGCCGCGTTTCGCCCTGATTCTCCCCAACTCCAGACACGAAATCATTCTACCCTTTGAAGGTAATTAAGGTAGGTGAAGTCTTGTCATCTTGAGGCACAAGAGGACTATACAAACCATAAATAGCTTTTGAAATGAGACACATCTTATGTATGTGGTGTTATGTATCGTGATATTCGGCTTGCTTCGGCTTTGGCGCGATGAAATCTGAGGTTCTAATTATGTTGAGTTGCCACGTGATTATAAATGTAATATAAGTAGGTCATGAAAAATAAGGATGCCTATCAAGGATAAACGAATTGCTTATAATGTCTGTATCTTACCTTGCTTGACATAAGGCTGTCAAACATGGACCTTAAAATAAAGGGCAATATATAAACGCACTTTAATAATAATGTTTCACACTTTAAAATGTTTGGCTGTAAAATTAATTGAATGAACTATAAAATAATGGTTTCCAGTAATACTAATATTGCTTCGTAATGGTTGGGCAATTCGATGATTATTATGGTCAATGAATTAGTCCAAGAGCAAGCGAAGCGATAGTTTAAGTTCGAAGGAGGTGACGGGAGCTGAACGAGCGAACTGAGCTCCCAGGGCACAAAGCGAGCGAACTGAACTCCCATTCCGCGCAGAGGGACTCTGTCGATTTTGTTGCTTACATAGTTACTAGCTACTTCTGTGGCCTATTCCTATTCCTATATGTGATGAGATAACATGGCTGGTGCAATGTTTAACCTTTTGGATGTCAAAAACAAATAAGCAAGTTTAGCTCTTTATAAGGGTAGTAGTTTCTGTGAGTTTACGTCGGTCTGTCTGTTTGGCTTTGAACTTTTTCAGAGACAGAATCTTAATAATAAGAACAGATATTGAATAATATAATAGCTATCCATAGCCCAATTTGTTTTGTCTCCATATTCAGCAATAGTTCTGCACCAGCCGGGGATTGTCTTTGGTTGCTCTTACGTAGTGACTAGTGATTGCAGGGATAATCGCCGTTTGGTTACACATTTCATCCTACATATCTAACAAGGCCTCTGCGAGTTGGTTTCGGCCCCTGGTTCCGAGAATCTCAAAGAATAGATATGATTATTAGGTTAATACTGGCTGTTTTCAAGTGTTAAATCATTATTTACACATAAACCCTATAATATTTACCCTTAAAACATAAAAGCTAGTACAATTCACTTTTACATTTTCGCTTGCCTGCTACAAAGAGCCAGCTGCGCTCAAACTTCTGTAAGAATTCAAGTATTTCCTTTAGAATGTTCCCGAGCGAGTTCACAGCAACGATTCAAGGGGTTTTTCAAATACCTGGCAGTTTGAAAATTGTGCATTCAGATCAAAGGTCCTTTTTATCGGCCACCGTCTGGGTGAAGTATTATGTAGTCAAGCGGTACCAATTCCTATTTATTGGCCGCTAGCTTTTGCTGGAGCTTCCCTTGCGTGAAATTGTAAAATTATTCTATAGGAACTTACTACCGGGATTATAAGTTTACATGATCATATATCCTACCTAATGTAGGCAATATTCTCATCATCATCGTCATTAGTCTTCAGGTCTAGTGAGGCAAAGAAGAGACTGTAGCTCCTCAAACGTCCTCGTCCGACTGACTATGTTGGGCCTGCAGAAAAGCTCCCTGCAGGCTACCAACTTCCATGGCCCACCTGGAAATCTTTAAACCGCCTCCGAAGCCAAGTGGGTCGCTGCAGGCACGACTTGGTTAGATGGGGGTACTCCAATGAACCACAATGCGATTGAAGATCTACGTCCCAAACAATGCCCCAACTCCTATCGTGCTCTCTGTGCAACAACACCTGCACCCTGAAGGACCTTTCTGAGGCAAATGAAAACGCTGTTGCCGTGGAAGTCAGTAAGTCTTTTAATGTTCCCACTGCTGGGACAAGGACCACCTCTCTGTGAGAGGGAATTGAATGGGCCGTAATCTACCACGCGGGCCCAGTGCGGGTTGGTGGAGGTCACATACACTGCAAGACAATGGTCTACACTGTTCTAAATATCATCTACATAAATTCTTACAGTCCTTGAGGAGTTATTACAAACTTTCTCAATTATAAGAAGTAATATAGGATTTTTCTTTTTGTAATAAATCATGTACACACACACGTCACGGCAAAAATTTCCATTATGGGCCGTTGATTTGGAAGTTAAAGAAAGAAAGAAAGAAGAAAGAAAGAAGAAAAGAAAGAAAAAGTGTTTATTTGTCACAAAACGACATACATACAATAATAAATACCCTTAAACAATAGTATTAGTAGTACTTAAATTAATTTAGTAAAGACGAGAAATAAATCAAACAATAATTACATATACTAGCTACATTTTGTTTTTAACAGAAAAGAAATAGGGTGAAAAAGATGTCAGGCAGATGCATGTCGTGATTGTAGCAAGAAGGCTTCCACTCAGCATAATGCTGTGCCGTGGGGGACCCACAGCACAGCGCTGATTTTCAGTGGTCGCCAAGGACGTGACGTACGGAAACCAATTCTCTCGTGTATGTTAAAATAGAACAAAGAACATAAAATAAATACAGTAAGATAAAAATAAACTACATTTCAGATTAAGATGTGACTAAAACCAAAACGAGTGTCAAGACTTGACGTAAACATAAAAGTAATACCCGCAAAACACGGAACACTTTTTTTTTATCTCGCTCCCACACCGCACTCGCGAGGCGTTTTTGAAGGTAGTACCTACTCATAAATAGAAAGCTTTTTACAAATTTTCAATACTTTTGGAAATTTTATGTGTTTTTGTATGTTTTTCGCGAAGTAAAAAATGAAAAACTTAGGGCACCCCGACAGGGATAGGTTAGGTTCGAAGGAGATGACGGGAGCTGAAGTGAGCGAGCAAAGCGAGCGAACTTCAGACCCTGACGACAGAAATAGTAGGAGCCCGGCGCAGAACTTTAAACTTTAACCGTGGATATCTCCATAACCATGAGGTTCCGTTGGGTGGGGACGGTACAGTGAGGTAGCCCCTCTACACCCCTTTCCGTTCCCCATCTCCGCGCCCCTTAAATCGATGGACATTTATGGAAAATTTTATTCTAACCTGAAAACTTTAACCATGGATATCACCATAACCATAACCATAGAGCTCCGAGTGGTGGGGGTGGTACTGGAGGGTAGCCAAACCTCCCCCCTCCACCCTCCACCCTCCCCGCGCCAAAAATCAAACAATCCACGTCACACAAGCAACTCGCCAAATAACCTAATAACATGCATTTTACACATACCTATTGACTTATCTATTTGCTCACAGCTCACGAAATATGCTGTCCACTATTGTGTGTATTCTTTAAAACAATATTTTAGATTAAGCTTAAATCCTTTTCAAACTTTTATTAAAATCAAATTCCAACGACTTAAACCTTTACAAACCCATTCAAGCAAAATATCGAGCGACTCAAAAATACGGCGCTTCAAAGCGCATCCAATATACAGCTTAAGTAGTATTTCAAGCAGCATCGATTGCTTCAGAAATGAATGCAATATTTAGAAGCAGCTCCTTTAAATATGCTGGAAAATACCGAGGAAGCCAGTATCGACGGTTATGAACTTTTGAAGTACTTCTTGTCTTTCCATGAACGGGTGATTTGACTTTGATGGCTGGTATAACTACTGCAAATGAATTTTCGTTTGAACGAAGAAACTTTAGTTTTTCGCAGTTGATCAAAAGTTTATGTGTGGTTGAAGGTATCTTTGTAGCAAAAAATAATGATTAAAGTATATAAATTAAAATCATTAAAACACTACAATTTCCGAAAACCAGCTGTATGTCAGGAATCTGCACCTTCCCCATTTTATTTTTTCTTAATGTCTAATATAGTATTTTAAAAGCGTGTATTAGAAAATACAATCTAAACACATACCGATACTTTACCAGTTACATAAATAATTACGAAATTCAAGCAAAAACATTCCCCAGATACATAAAAAACAATGCAGGCATATACTAAAATAACAAACAAGCACACTTTGAATCTCGCCAGAATAACTTTGAAAATGCTAAAATATTTTCAGCGCCTAATAATTCTGTCACAGCAATAACTCGCATACAAGCGATTCTTCACTTAAAGTAATCATATTTCTTAGCTTAACATACCGCGAAATACTTTTAGAGGCTCTTATGCCAACAAACCTCTTTTGTGTCATAATTCCCTCGAAAAAATATTTTACACATTCTCTTGTTTCCAAAAGAAATTCCAACATCACTAAAATTTTACAGCTGCTTCGCTTACAAGAGATATTATAAACAAGCGTTGCTAAAGACTTTGTGGCTATAAATTTAAGGGGTGCGGGAGGGAAGGAAAAATTGTTCAGGAAATTGTTTAAAACAGCTTTACTTTGCTTGTGGTCGGCATATTTATAATCGTGTAGTCCGGAAAATAAACGAGAAATGCGAACATCTACATACTAATGACCAGCTTGTAGTTTTTAGCGCCTTAACATTATTTCGCTTTGTAAGGGCACGCGCTATTAAACATTTTGCGTTACAAATTTTGTCAGGCGTTTATGACGCGTTGATCGCGAGATTGTATTTTTAGAAACACTCTTCATGTTTTCACAAAGTTTATAACGTTGCAGTGTGTGACTGAACTCATATTACCTACATTTTATGAAAAATGCCTGCAAAAGGAGCTATTAATGTAGACTGTTGGGTACAAGAGACAGTAAAAGCATTATAAATTGGCCTACTTGCATTTCCAAGCGTGTTTTGTTATTTTCCAGCTTGTTATTACTACTATGCACTCACTCTAGTGTAAAGGAAGTACTATAGCACCGTTTCGAAAACGTTAAAAAATAAGGGACTTGTAGTTTGAATGTAGAACTTAGTTTAATAGTTGACTAATTATTATGAGCTATTACCACAGTCCTTAAGGACCTAATACTCGTGCAAGCAACTGTACTACATCACTCTAATCCCAAAGATTACAGGTACGGCCGACAGTGTATTATTAAATGGCCAGCAGACCCCATCTCTCAGCCATGTAATTAACTAACAAGATACTGGGTATTGCTGACAGTGTAACCACAGAATAGATAGTTACAGAAGGGCGATACAACGAGTGCAAACTGGCACGCACACAGAGACGCGTATCTACGGATATGTCAAACAAATGACAGTTGTGAGTGCGCTTGCACTCGCTGTACGTGAAGCGTTCGTAAAATTGTATGTTCTTGTTTAATCTTAAGCTCATTTCAAAGATTATTTGAACGGATCATTTAAAATTAATTCCAATAGATGGCGCTTTTTTAAAGTACTGAGGCATGACCCTCGATTTTTTAAATTTGTATTGTAACACATTTTGCTACAATGAAACTGTAAAAACGTGCAAAAAATACTAAAAAACAAATCGTCACTGTATTTAAAGAAAAATAATTGTCACGAACCGAGAAAAACCCTTTTACTTGCAAGTCGCTGCTAAGACTATAGCCGTGGAACGGAACCGAAGGCGATCGAAGTACTAACAAAAATAAGCAGCTTACTCAGACGAAAAACGCTAGTTCTGTCGGCACGGTTTCTTTAAATGGGATGAGGTATCTGTATGCTAGTATTATATTATCTGTGGTTAAACATAGATCATTGGTCACCTAGATTAAAAAGCTAGAAAATTCTGGAAATCTATTACAAGAAAGCTTCGGTAATACGCTCTGTGGTATATCTATTCTGTGGCATTAAATTCAACATTGAAGCAACTGTTGATTTATTAGAAGCTGATGGCGAGCGAACAATGAGGTTCTGAATTATTACAGCGATGCAACCTCGTCCAATAAGCCGGGATCGCCTTTCAACTGCGGAGGGGGGATGACGTATAGTGATTGAGGCTATTGGTGGGTTTTATCGGAGATGCGTTATTTATAATGTTGTCTTTGTCACTCTTGTTGTTGTGGCAGGGATGGATTGTCGGAAAATTATGGTAAACTGGAATGGTGTTGGAAAATGATGAGGTTACTTTCTATCAGTTAAAAAATTGCCGTAATAAAAAATACCGGCCAAGTGCGAGTCGGACTCGCGCACGAAGAGTTCCGCAGCCTAATTGTGTAAGTGAATTCGGCAAAGGAAACAATCTGTTTCTTGCCGCTACTTTGCGCTATACGAAAAGTCGTTTTTGGGAAAGAAACAGATTGTTTCCTTTGCCGAATTTACTTAAACAATTAGGCTGCCGTACCATTATCGCAAAAAAAACGGTAAAAAAATCACGTTTGTTGTATGAGACCCCACTTAAATATTTATTATGTGCTATTATGAAACACTAGTGTTGAGTTGGTAGTAAGCTATTTGTAAACCTGCCTTAACATGGTGATCTATGGGTAAAAACTTACCAAATTGTCCATGGTTATATACCTGTCTCTTTCCCTCCAGCAGAGGCACTCCTGAGAGTGACGTTGACGGATGCATTAGCTGTCAACTTCATAGCGTTTGTAAATTTTTGCCGGTAAAGTCGGAAAATTTTCAAAGTTAAAAAAAGTGTGGAAATACGATTAATGATTGTATTAAATTAACACACGGTGTCGTTTTAGAATACGTGTCAGTGTTTTTCAGTTGTGTTTTAGCATTCTTTGATGATTACGGACAAAATTGTCCCGGTAAGTGTGGGTGGTGACCAAAGTTCGAATAGATGTTATTAATATTCGAACAGGCGATCTGACTCCAGAGTCAGAACGGACTGACGAGTCCAGACGACATCTTCATCCCCAGAGGATGAGTTCATTGTATCGCCTCCGCCCGAAAAATACTAAATGCTTCACGTAAGTACAAGTCTGTACAAGTATGAAGATTGACACTTTGTTCGGATTGTTCGGAACTGAGTGCGTAAAATGTATTCATCATTTCTAAATAGTGAGATTATATCATCTTATTTGATTGACTATTAATTAGTTAAGTGATTCGACTTCATACTTGTCGCATTTTTTTAAAAATACCTATGACACGTTTAGTGAACTTTCTTTGAGTACCTACTTATTTAGGTACCTACTTACAAAGTTATGAATAACCAACTAAATATTTCAATAATGGTAAATCACGATTTTAAGAAGTAAATTTGGTTCTCCTTTATTGGAAGGACAGTCTTTACAAGAAAACTTTGTATTATCTTGTATTTGTATATACTTTCAAATCAAATAATTTATTTGCATATTACAAGTTAGTAAGGTGTTACAAATAATATTTTCAATAGATACACTGTATTATAACATAATGGTGTGCAAATTAATACAAGTTTAGAAAGAAAGAGTCTTTAAGAAAGAGTTGTTATATTTTGGCAAAAACAAAGATTATTTTGGCTGCCGCTGTATAGCAACTATCCAAGTCAACTGTACAAGACAACTGAGCTTATACTAATAAGTCTGTTTATGACAACTCAAATGAAATTAATGCTCGCATACATATGTCTTTCAAGGTTAAAAACCTCAGACTACAATGCTAAATATATTGTGAGCAATAAATAGGCTGTCTGCGCAGGGTTATATTTGAAGAAATCAAAGACAGATAAGAAAATCTTCTCCACCAAGAACCTTGCAACCAAATACATCTTCTTTAGGTTGAATGGACCTTGAACATATTTATTTGTTGTTCTAAAACAATATATCAAGAAACTCTTAAGAATCAAGAAATTTTAGAGAAAGTTGTCCTTTTACAGGAAGAAAATAATGTTACTAATTTAAAATATTGAATAATTTGATTATTTTATATTTTATTAATAGAATTGGCTGCTTTCCATTCATAAAGATACCTGATTTTTAATATTCACACAACTATTTGTAAAAATATCAGGTACCTACTTAAGATAATAAAGAACAACTCACCATGTTCTTCACATTATCCTTCACCTACAACAGAAGAGAAATATAAGAGACCTCTTAATACCTCTATAATGAATGTACTAAATAAAATATAACTTGGAGATTGTACTATACCCCTTTTTGACCTCGGAGGTCTCAGGTTGTTTTTGTTAGTGAAACAATTTTACAAGCAGGTATGGAAAATATTTCTCTTTTGTAGGTATTTTATGATGATTTGAAATTAAAATGTAAGTGAAAATAAATCATCAGGCCTAGTTGGATTCAATAATTTCATGAGCCTACTGGAGATGCCTCCAGAGTGTTTTCAAATGCACAATTATAACTAACAGCTATTCTTAGAAGAAGCTTAATGTTCTAGCACCATCAACTTAATGATGTGAGACTGAAAAATTGGATTGCGGAAATCCTATAAGACCTATTTCCCTGGTTACGGAGATACTGAGAACATTGTTAACTTTGGATTAACATAAGATTATCATCACACCCTTTTTCTCTGAGAGAATAAGCAGGGATGTGCTTATAGTTGTAATTATGCCAGTTATGTTTAACTCTTTGATTCCTATGTGAGGACAAACCATCCGAGTTGCACATGCATACCCTTGACTAATAAAGCCTACAAACGGGCTCCTAAGACTTGTAGAGCAGTTATACTTAGCACTCTTAGCCACATAAGTTCCGAGTAGTTTAATCGGAATCGGATTGCCTTTCAAGGAGTCGCAAGGTAGCTAATAAGTTCATTGTAGAATGTGGCAACTTTTGTCCCAGGCCGCGGAGGCTGTATTCAATTCAAAAAGGTGGGACTTCTGCCCCAGGCCGCGGAATCTTTGTTAAAAATGTCGGGCATAGTACATTACAGCATATGGCAACTTTTGTCCCAGGCCGCGGAGGCTGTATTCAATTCAAAATGTGGGACTTCTGCTCCAGGCCGCGGAGGCTATGTTCAAAATGTCGGGCGTCCCAGACGTAGATTCTTTCGCGTCAAAAAAGATGGCTGTCGTACCAAAGGATTCCAGTGATGGCTCTGCAATATTTTCAGCCTAAATTGGGACTATTAGCCGGGCTGGGCATTCTACTCACTCAGCTTAATACTAGCTCACTGGAACAGTGGCAAAAAGGAATATAGGTCCTAATAACATGGGCCATAGCAGAGCCAACACTAGACCATTAGCTGGGCTGGGCATTCCACCCACTCAGCTTATTACAAACTCACTGGAACAGTGACAAAGAGGAATGTATATCCTAAAAACACCAATGTGGACCAGAAGTTTTCTGGTTGTCCAATCTGTGAGTCAGGGTCATAGCAGAGCTAACTCCGATAAAGAACATGCGGAAGGTTTTAGTAGCACAGGCTACATGCAACAGAATTCACCCTAGTCCACCTTTAGATAGTAATAAAAATAAAAAATAAAAAACAACTGAGGAGGGCTAACCAAATAGCTCACTGGACCAGACAGGAGTTGTTAAGAAGTAACTGGCGGACAGCTACTTTAACGACATAATATATATGTCTCAGGTTCCAATAAAAGATGTTTATTCTGGTGTGATTCCATTAAATTTACAACCCAAGACCATCTTAAGGCCAAGCAAGCTGCTAGATTATTTGGTACTTATAGAACTATTTTCTTGCAGACATATGCTGTTTTAACTACATCAGCAGTTTTAATTTCAAAACATTTTTTCCTTTCACTACCCAGTTTTTTAGCTAGTCATTCTGAGCATTTATTTATTTATTTGGCTTACTAAGTTAACAAAGAATTGAATAAATTCAAGTTCATTACTTGAAATCAGTAGATGAACAATTATCTTTATTATTGTTGGCCTCATGTTTAAAATTTATAATCTTACTACTCTAGAAAAGAGCGATGAAAATCTAATGTCTGTGGAAGATAAGATGACTCTGTGGCCAAAGTTTTTATCAAAAGGCAGATATAAATAGACAGTCAGGAAGGTTGTTGCGGAAACACCCAGACCATTGTGTCTTTATGGTCAAACACATGTACTGTCACAAGTACATTTAATTGTCTGTCAGGGAATATTAAACCTGCTTCTAGTACTTCTAGTATATTGAAATTTGTGTGGGAATAGATTTTCAAAGATACTAACTTTGGTGACCCACCGGGCAGTACCTATTAGGTCAACTGGCCTCTAGAGTAGCCTAGAAGTATGTTTAGAAAGTAGATCTGAACAGGAAATTAACTGGAAAAGTACTAAATAAAACTTGTTAAGTACTGTATTCCAGTAAATAACTCAATATATTAACAGCTTGCATTCAACGTTGGCTGCACTTATATTAAAAAGCTTTTTTATATTTTTGTGGAAAACTATGAGAATGAATTCATTGACAGAATTATTCAGAATTAATTTTCTGATTTTCTGTAGTTTTTGCAGAAATGTATTATTATTTTAACTTGAATGGTTTATGTCTATAATAAAACTGATTATATTTCAGAACAGTTCAAGTTGTTCATCATAGCGTTTGTGTTTATCACCAGCAGATACCAAACAGGTCTACCAACTCAACACTAGTGTTTCATAATAGCACATAATATGACTGTTTTGCATTAAACAAAACAGGTATTATGTGTGGATGAAACACTAGTGTTGCAGCAATTTTCTTGCTGGTGAGTTGAAGACCCTATGAAGTTGACAGCTAATGCATCCGTCAACGTCACTCTCAGGAGTGCCTCTGCTGGAGGGAAAGAGACAGGTATATAACCATGGACAATTTGGTAAGTTTTTACCCATAGATCACCATGTTAAGGCAGGTTTACAAATAGCTTACTACCAACTCAACACTAGTGTTTCATCCACACATAATACCTGTTTTGTTTAATGCAAAACAGTCATATTTTATTCTGTTGTTATAGTGGCAACAGAAATACATCATCTGCCTAGCTATCACGGTTCATGAGATACAGCCTGGTGACAGACAGACTGACGGATCGTGGAGTCTTAGTAATAGTGTCCAGTTTTTACCCTTTTGGGTACGGAACCCTAAAAAAGATCTAAAACTAGGCATAGAACGAGTAGATACAAGCTGAAATGTCCAGTTTTAAAATGATATTTTGGTCAAGCATGCACTAATTTGTTGCTACTGAACATGTCAGACCTTTGTCAATTAAACTTACAAAATTACACACACTACACACAAACACACACACACACTTTTCTTCTTCTTCTTGTCTCTTTATTGTGTGTGTGTACATTAATCGTTAAATAAATAAATTAACATTTTGTTTTCTAAAAAATATTTATAATAAAAACAAATCAAATTAAAAAAAAAACCGGCCAAGTGCGAGTCGGACTCGCGCACAAAGGGTTCCGTACGATTATCGCAAAAAACGGCAAAAAAAACACGTTTATTGTATGGGAGCCATACTTAAATGTTTATTTTATTCGGTTTTTAGTATTTGTTGTTATAGCGGCAACAGAAATACATCATCTGTGAAAATTTCAACTGTCTAGCTATCATGGTTCATGAGATACAGCCTGGTGACAGACAGACAGACAGACAGACAGACAGACGGACCGCGGAGTCTCAGTAATTGGGTCCCGTTTTTACCCTTTGGGTACGGAACCCTAATAAATGGGCAGCCAGTTCACAAAAAAACAATGACGACAGTATTAAGAAGCTAATGATGATAGAATTTTTAATTAGGTACAACCATTCCCTCCTCCCCTTTAATACCTTTCAAACCTTCAGTAGCTATATCAAACCTAGGTAGACGGAGAAGTCATTTATTTCCTTCAACCGTTAAGACAAATGTTCACAATGACGGCACCGTATAATTTTCGGTACGTTCCCCTCGGAAATTAAACGAGGATTAGCGGGAATTACCTGCGGAATTAAATGCGGAATTACCTGCGGAAGTGCGGAATTTACCCACGGCAATTAATAATGCAAGAAAATGCTTCCGACTGGACTTCCGATGTACGTTTCCGTGACGACTGTATGCATGACTGGATTCAGGTAAAGTTTGCAGTACGTATAAGATTAAATTAGGAACGTAGAATGGACTTTTCGGACGGAGAAGCGGAATTAATAATTAGATCGTACTAGGAGAAGTTATCTTCATAGTTTGCATATTCCAGTGTTAGTATTAATAATAAAACTCTCTAAATTTTAGGCCATTTACATAGGATATTTAAACATATATTTTCGAAGACTTTCAACTTTGATATTAAGCCGACTATTTGGCCACATTTATAGTCGGCGATTAGCCTACAGAAAAACTGAACTAAAATAAATAAGTCACCAGTACTACTAAACGTTTATTTTTAAGAATTAAGTAACCCAAAGGTTGTAGCAGACGGCACCTTGTTGCATAAAGTATTCCTATATACAAAAACTGTACAGTATAAATAAATACAAAGTGCATCAAACTATTAAAAACAAAAGTATTTCATATGGATCATATTTATAGTCGGCAGACGGCACTCGGCGGCCATAATAGCGCCGACTAGTCGTGTAGTAATCAAGTCGGCCTAGTCCATAGTCAGCGCATCACTAGTGTTAAGTTATGCAATATATATGTTGTTAAGTTAACTTAGATATTAAAACCGGCCAAGTGCGAGTCGGACTCGCGCACAAAGGGTTCCGTACTTGGTAAATTGCGGTTTACGATTTATGACTTATTAAAAAAAAACTACTTACTAGATCTCCTTCAAACTAATTTTCGGTAGAAGTTTACATGATAATGTACATCATATTTTTTTTTAGTTTTATCATTCTCTTATTTTAGAAGTTACAGGGGGGGGGGGAGATCTCTGATCCTACTCTCAAGCTTATGAAGGAGAGGCGTGAGATGATCCTGCAGTCTTCAGACGATGCGTTGAAATACCGGCAGCTTAATAGACGGATCTCAAAGTCCTTGAAAAGCGACCTCCGCTGCTATAATACTCAGCGTATTAAAGACGCAATTGAGCGGAATAAGGGCTCCAAGGTTTTTGCAAGAGATCTGTCTATTGGGCAGAGCCAGCTCACGAAACTGAAGACCGACGATGGCAGGATCATATCCGCCAAACCGGAGCTTCTGAGGGAGATCGAGAAATTCTATGGGCAGTTGTACACGTCAACCAGTAAACCCGTCGCGAATCTAGTAAAAGACCCTAGAGCTAGATTGACCCGTCACTATACCGAAGACATACCGGACGTCAGCCTGTACGAGATTAGGATGGCTCTTAAACAGCTTAAGAACAACAAGGCACCGGGTGATGACGGCATTACGGCCGAACTCCTGAAGGCGGGTGGAAAACCAATACTTAAGGCCCTTCAGAAGCTGTTTAATGCCGTCATACTCGAGGGGAAAACGCCACAGGCATGGTGCAGGGGTGTGGTGGTACTCTTTTTCAAGAAGGGTGACAATGCCCTGTTGAAGAACTATAGGCCCATCTCACTTCTTAGCCATGTCTACAAGCTGTTTTCAAGAGTCATCACGAATCGTCTCGCGCGCAGGTTCGACGATTTCCAGCCTCCCGAACAAGCCGGATTCCGAAAAGGCTTTAGCACCGTAGACCACATACATACGCTGCGGCAGGTTATACAGAAGACCGAAGAGTATAACCTGCCTCTCTGTTTAGCGTTTGTGGACTACGAGAAAGCCTTCGATTCAATCGAGACTTGGGCTGTACTGCAGTCTCTCCAACGGTGCCAAATCGACTACCGGTACATCGAGGTGTTGCAGTGTTTGTACAAAAACGCCACCATGTCAGTCCGACTTCAGGATCAGGCCTCGGAACCTATCTTTCTGCAGCGAGGTGTGAGACAGGGAGACGTCATATCTCCGAAACTGTTCACCGCTGCACTGGAGGATGTCTTCAAGGTTCTGGACTGGACAGGGCTAGGCATCAACGTCAATGGCGAGTACATCACTCACCTTCGGTTTGCCGACGATATAGTGGTCATGGCTGAGACCATGGAGGACCTCAGTATAATGCTCGATGACCTCAGTAGAGCTTCCAAAAGAGTGGGTCTTAAAATGAACATGGACAAAACCAAGGTTATGTTGAATGCCCATGTAACACCCACTTCTATCAAGGTTGGAGACTCTACACTCGAAGTTGTGGAAGATTATGTCTACCTGGGACAAACGATCCAGTTGGGTAGGGCCAACTTCGAGAAAGAGGTCAACCGTCGAATTCGACTCGGCTGGGCAGCGTTCGGGAAATTGCGCGGTGTCTTCTCGTCCAACTTACCACAGTGTCTCAAGACGAAGGTCTATGACCAGTGTGTGTTGCCAGTGATGACATATGGCTCTGAGACGTGGTCGCTCACAATGGGCCTCATAAGAAAGCTTACAGTCACGCAAAGGGCAATGGAGAGGGCTATGCTCGGAGTATCCTTGCGTGATCGAATCAGAAATGTAGAGATCCGCAAGAGAACCAGGGTTACCGACATAGCCCGAAGAATTGCCAAACTTAAGTGGCAGTGGGCAGGGCACATTGCTCGCAGAACGGATGGCCGATGGAGCAGAAAAGTTCTGGAGTGGCGACCGCGAACCGGAAGACGATGCGTTGGAAGGCCTCCCACCAGGTGGACCGATGACCTGGTGAAGGTTGCGGGGATTCGCTGGATGCGGGACGCACGGGACCGGTCAATGTGGCGACGCTTGGGGGAGGCCTATGTCCAGCAGTGGACGTTTTTCGGCTGATATGATGATGATGAATAGTTTTGCTTTAAAAAAAAATAACAACACGATATTTTTTCGCAACGTTTGGAAACTCCTCCAAAACGACTTGGATGTTGAAAAATATTTTTACACATAAAAATTGATGGCTGGAATCTCAACATAGCATATGTAAATCAAATAATATTTTTCAAACAAAACTGTTCAAAAGGATGTTCAATATTGATATTTGGGCATCGAGCGGACGCACGGCCAGTGGGCGTATATAGCGTAATATACCAAGTACTATCTACACGTATATCAATACATACAACGTTAACTAGGAACTACTCTGCAAAAACACGTCCCCAAGTGGCCATCGTCGGCCTTTTATGACTACATCCGTGCCAAAACAAGCAGTTCCCACACCAAGACAGGAACAGACTGTCCAAACTAGTGTTATGAACTTGGCGCGAAACTTGCCGTCAGAAACTTGTGTTATATTGTATCTGTGGAAACTGGGTTAGGGGAATAACCACTGTTATAAGTACAGTGTGTATTTTGGATGTGTTTGGGATAACGAAGTAATTCTATAAAATTGGTTTTATATCATTCATATTTAAGATACGGATAATTTCGGTGTAGTCAGAACTCGACCTATTTATTTATTATTTACTAGTTGACCCGGCAAACTTTGTTTTGCCATAAAAACACCACACATTTATCTACCCTACCTACCCTACCCTACCCTACCCGACCCTACAATACCCTACCCTACCCTACACTACCCTACCCTACACTACCCTATCCTACACTACTCTACCCAACACTACCCTACACTACCCTACCCTACACTACCCTACCCTACCCTACCCTACCCTACGCTACCCTACCCTACCTACCTACCTACACTACACTACTCTACCTACCTACCCTACCCTACCCTACCTACCTACCTACACTACACTACTCTACCTACCTACCCTACCTACCTACCCTACCCTACCCTACCCTACCCTACCCTACCTACCTACCTACACTACACTACTCTACCTACCTACCCTACCTACCTACCCTACCCTACCCTACCCGACCCTACACTACCCTACCCTACCCTACACTACCCTACCCTACGCTACACTACCCTATCCTACACTACTCTACCCTACCCTACCCTACCCTACCTACCTACCTACCTACCTACACTACACTACTCTACCTACCTACTCTATCCAACCAAACTTTTTTTTTTTTTTTTGCTTTTAAACCTTTCCTGTATTCTGTCGAACATAACAAAAAAAGAATTATTCAAATCGGTCCAGCCGTTCTCGAGTTTTAGCGAGACTAACGAACAGCATTTGATTTTTATATATATAGATATACACTATTTACCTATTACGGGATTGAATTAAATATTAAATAATGTAAGTTAAATATTTAAGTTTCACTTCGACTACATAAATTCGCATAATGATGTATTACATCACGCAGGTGACGTCACTTCTAGGTAAAAAGTGTGTTAAGTGGTTTTTACCCGACTGCCGAAGGAGGGTGTTAAGAGGTGTGTTTATCAGTCTATGTATGTATATTTGTTCCTATGTGGCATTCTAGAGACCAAACGCGTGGGCCGATTTTGACGATTCTTACGTCAATCAATTTAGCTTAACCCTGCAAGTGTCGCTGGCTACGTTTAAATTGGAAAAGAAAAAAATGGCGGATTTTGGGCGCCATTTTGTGGAAGATTTTATTTTTTCCTTTCAAAACCTTCGTGTGGGGTATCAAAATAAAGGGTTTTAAGGGGTGATTTCAAAAATAAAACACTTATATGTTTAAATGTACCTAATTCTAAAAAAAAAAAAACTAATAAGTTGTAAATAAAAAAAGTTAATACATACAAATACAAACAAAGATAATACAGCCGTTAATAACGCATATTATTAACGAGTATTATTTCACAATAATTTTTATTCTTCTCCTTTCTCTGTTATATATTTGATATGTATTAGTATATTATGTACTATTGTATGTATGCATTGTATTTTTATTAAGTCTAAGTAATATTATTTTTTAATATTTTGTACACTGACAGCCCTAAATTCTTCTCCTATCTTTCAGTCCATCCAAAGGTTGTCTGTAAGAGATGCTGCGATGCTGCCTAGTGCGATAAGACCGCCCATTGTACACTTTTATAAGTGAACGTTTGTCCTGTGTGTTTTTTTTTATTGGTAAACTATCCGTGACTTATATCGATGTATGGAGACTACAGTTTTCCAACTTCAAAGTTAATTTTGTCCTTCAATTCTGTTTATCTTATCATTAGAGCAATGTTCGGTGCCCTCATAGAATAAGAACTTCAGTAATGTTCTTTAATCATTTTGGTGAATGTAGCTGTTTGTAGGGAACCCTCAGTGCGCGAGTTCGACTCTCACTTGGCCAGTTTTTTTCCATCTACAATTACTTGTTAGGGCTTTTAGAGCCAAAGGCCCCCCTATTATAGTAGTCACAGCAGATCTTTGTGTCTCTGAAGTCGTCTCTGCGAACCATTGCGCAAGAAACAATTTGTCATTGAGTATACTGCATAGATAAGCGAGATAGGATGATGCGACAAACGTAAGCGAGTGAAAGAGACAGTTATACAATGCTTCTTCTTCAACATTAACACAAATATAGCTACTGCGCAGGGTCTTGCAGCCAATTCAGAGACACAAAGATACATTGTGAGTTTGATACATGTTTCTTAAACATAGTCTGGCTAAATGTGGGTGTACTGTAGTACCTAACCTTTTTGGGATACTGGCGTGAAGTTATGTCTGTTATTAATTTTAATTTGATTTGCAGCCGCATCCCCAAACAGCTGAGCTAGCCAGAGGTCAGTTTGCTAATGGGTACAGGTTGACCTTTCCAAATATTTGCCAGCATATTTGGCTTAAGAAGGGTCAAGTATCTGGTGGTAAACAAACTTTAGTATACTCTGAAATATTACGAAGGTAAATGTACACCAGTCGGGCGAGCGCGGCGTCTGTGATTAAAGTCACGCATTTTATCAAGGTTTTTAGCCGACTGCCAAAGAAGGGTAATGTGCTTATCAGTCTATGTATGTTTGTTCCTATATGGCATTCCAGAGACCATACGCGTTGCCGATTTTGATGATTCGTACGTCAATCGATTCGTCTTAACCCTGCGAGTGTCACTGGCTACATTAAAATTGGACAATAGAAAAATGGCGGCTTTTGGGCGTCATATTGTGGGCGCCCAAATTTTGTTTCGCCCACACCCATCGCGTTGGGTATCAAAATAAAGGGTTTTAAGAGGTGATTTCAAAAATATATAATACTTAGATATATGTTTAAATGTACCTAATTCGAAAAAAAGCTAACTAAAAGTTATAAATAAAATCAAAAAATCCGACTGCTTCAAAAGCGAACTAAAAAGACGTAAACATGCAGAAAATCATGCTGTGCAGGCGGAGGATACACCAGATTTTGGTCAGCCAGCCCACGAATATGTATCCTCCGCCTGCACAGCATAATTTTCTAAATGTTTACGTCTTTTTAGTTCGCTTTTGAAGCAGTCGGGTTTTTTGATTATTTGATTAAATTTTTTTTTTAGCTCCCAAATTGTGATGTGCTCGCCCGCCGGCTTGGGGGGACAACGCAATAATGACCTATTTTTGCTATACATTCACTTATAATGGCAAAATATGGGTGTACCTATTATAAGTACACTACTGCCTAACCTTTCGGATAATATAGGCGTGATTTTATATTTATGTGTTACATAAAAGCTTGATTTTCATCCATCATCTTTTTTATTTCAAGAGTGAATAGGTTACTTCTAGAAAAGCGTGCTTCAGCGTCGACCACATCATCGCTTACCATCAGGTAAGATAGGGGACAACATGAGCCTAACGTTAATAAAAAATTAAATTAAAAAACCGGCCAAGTGCGAGTCGGACTCGTGCTCGAAGTGTTCCGTATCATTATCACTAAAACGGCAAAAAAAACACGTTTGTTGTATGGGAGTCCCACTTAAATATTTATTTTATTCTGTATTTGTTATAGCGGCTATGTGTGTAACTGTCTAGCTATCACGGTTTATGAGCTACAGCCTAGTGACAGACAGTCAGAGACAGTGTTAGTAATAAGGTCAAGTTTTCACCCTTTGGGTACGGAACCCTAAAAACAACATCCACAAAACACATTTGCTGCGCAAGACAGGAGTCAGTTTGTTGTTGTGTACAGGGTCCAAAGGACCTTTTCCTATGTTTGCCGCCATCATAAATAGTCGCCATATTTGACTCAAGAAGGGTCCAGTGCATAGAAATTATCTATGCTCACGGGGTCATACTGCTAACAAATAAAATTTATTTCAAATAAATGTCACTAGATGGCGCAATATGCATTGATTTGTATTTGAATTGTGTGTAAAATTAACAATTTCTAGAATTGGTCACAAAAATTCTATGTTCTTTTTTAATCAACTCTCTTAAGCACAAAATTATGGAATATTGGGCTCTTAATTCACATTTCAAAGACTATTTGAACGGTCCATTTAAAATTGATTCCATTAGATGGCGCGGTTTTAAATTTTGAAGCTTGCCTCAGAAAATTTAAAAGATTTTTAATCGAGTGGCTTGCCACCCAATTTTTTTAATTTGTATTGTAACTCATTTTGGTACTATGAAACTGTAAAAACGTGCGAAAATACTATAAAACAAATCGTCGCTGTATTTAAAGAAAAGTGTCATAAACCGAGAAAACCTTTTAACTTGCTTTGCTTTTTAATTTATATCTTAATGTATTGTATTGTAATAATACTAGGAATGACATTGAAATAAATTGATTATCATTATTATTATTATTGAATGAATTAAATAAATGATTATTGAATAATCTATATTAATATAATTTTAAGGAGGACATTACATTAATTTAATATTTTAAAATATTTTAAATAATTTTATATGTTTCAATGTCAATCTTGATTTTAATAAACCATGATTGTACACATTTTGCATGCCTTACGGTCGAATCACTTGAAACATGTACATATAATAACACCATTGTAACAGTGTTTTCTGCAAAAATACACATGGTACATGGTACATGGTGGATATACCACCCATACGCACAAAACGTTTTGGGGACACTTTCATTATGCGTACAGCTAAGGAGTGGAATTCCCTGCCGGAGTCTGTGTTTCCCGATAGCTACAATCTTGGGGTCTTTAAGTCAAGAGTGAATAGGTTTTTTCTAGGCAAGCGTGCTTCACCGTCGACCACATCATCGCTTACCATCAGGTGAGATAGTGGTCAAGCGCAAGCCTATTGTCGATAAAAAAAAAAAAAAAAAAAAAATTGATTTGATTTGATTTGATTTGCAAGTCACTGCTAACACCATCTATAGCCGGAACCGAACGTAAAATAATCATCTTAATCAGACAAAAAAACGCTATTTACGTTGCCGTTGGCACGGTTTCTTTGTATGGGACGAGGCATCTGTATGCTAGTATTATATTATCTGTGCTATGGTCCAGTGTCTTAAACAAACTGTAGGCACTACACTCTGAAATATTACATTGGTAGATAAGTCTACAGCAGCGTGGGACTACACAATGATGACCTATTTTCGCTAGCCATTCACTTACAAACTGACAAGCAGTCCGTCCGTTGTTTATTCAGTATAGAAGCACAGATTACCTTGTACACAGAGGCAGCACTGTCATAGATTACTCAGGAACAGAGACTTAATCCAGCCAGCTGGTATTATGCAAACAGTTGCTGGGGAGTTTGTTGCACCACTTTTTCTTCCCAGCTAAAACACTAGGAAGTGGTGACGGGCGTGCGTTGCTTGTTAGCCAAGCTCTCAGATCAAATAAAAAACTCGACTGACAAGCTAAGGCGTAGTTTCGTTGTACGTGTGTGCGTGTAATTGTGTATGTATACGGCAAGGCGTAGTTTTAACCGGCGTCACCTTGTTGTTTGCAACGTTCCATCTTGATTTTTTATTTGATCTGAGGTTTTGGGGAACTGACTGTCGTAGACCTTTGACGTGCAAAACAGCTCCAGTTCCCAGCCTAATTTTAACTTTGTTTTAATTTTGAATTTAGAATGTACCTTGGCGTAAAAAATAAACATGGAGCTTTAGTACTTGTACTATTATTTATTCTGTGGCTTTAGATGGCGGACAATGTAACACAGATTATAGAAGATGCCCTACAAAGCCTAAAACTTAACCCTGTATTCTTAGTAATTTCCTCCACTCGACTCAATAAAATTGTAGTTTATTTTTGACATTAATCGAAGGTTTTTTGCCGCTGTCATGCGACCGAGTGGAGGAAGTTTCCTACAAAAGGACGAAAGAATAGATATAGAGTTAATACTTACCCATATACTATGACATTTCCTTCACTCGACTCAACCTGCCTCAATCAAATCCGCTTTAGTGCCTTAAAAACGGTAACTTTCTAAAGCATACTCCTTAGTAACGAATGGGTTAAAATGTTTGAAAAAAATAATATATTTATAATTGTTTCATATACATTATTTGTGAAAAACGATTTTTTCGTATAACAAATAGATTTGCTTTAAAAAAATAATTAACAACACGATATTTTTTCGATACTTTTGGAAACTCCTCCAAAACGACCTAAATGTTTAAAAATATTTGTACACAGAAAATTTGATGGCTAGAATTTCTTCATAACTGAAATAGCATATATAAATATTAGGATATTTTGTAAACAAAACTGTTCAAAAGGAGGTTCAATATTGATATTCTAGTTCTGAGCGGGCGCACCGTTTGGGGAATACGAGTACGTCCTCGCTAGCGATTTTTCCGTTTTCATGACGATTGAATAAAGTCCTTTGAAGAAAGTGAAAAATAAGGTAATAATAATATAAAGTTGCCTTCAATAGGAGTTAAAACATGGGTGGCATGAGAACGTCTCATAACTCACAACAATCCTCTACAAAGTCCAAAACTCGTACCATATTTACAGACAGGTACTGCAGATAATCTCACACGAACAGAGACGACAGCATAATGCTAGCTATTATGCTGATACATGTCCCTCAGTGTTGAATAAGGGATACGTAGATGCGAACATGTGACCTTATTTATAGGTCATTCGCTCTTGTAAATAAAATGAGGTGAAATCGCGGGGTGGAGTTGAATGAGACAGAGTGGCTCTCGAAAAACGGGTGTTGAAAAAGTTGATTTAAAAAATCTAAAAACCCGACTGCTTAAAAAGAGAACTAAAAAGACGTAAACAAGAAGAAAATTATGCTGTGCAGTCGGAGGATACATATTCGCGAGTTGGCTGACCAAAACCAGATGTATCCTCCGACTGCACAACATGATTTTCTTATTGTTTACGTCTTTTTAGTGCGATTTTTAAGCAGTCGGGTTTTTAGACTTTTTTAAATTAACTTTTTTTATTAATATTTTTTTTTCGGTACATTTAAACACATAAGTGTCAATATTTTTGAAATCACCTCTTAAAACCCTTTATTTTGATACCCCACACGATGAGTTTAAAAGATTTTTTTCCCACAAAATGGCGCCCAAAATATTTTCTTCATTTCCTATTTTAATGTAGCCAGTGACACTCGCAGGGTTAAAACGAATCGATTGACGTAAGAATCATCAAAAACGGCCAACACGCTTGGTCTCTGGAACGCCATATAGGAACAAACATACATACATAGACTGATAAACACATTACCCTCCTTGCGCAATCGGGTAAAAATATATGTTTTTGTTTAGACAGGCGAAATCGTATAAGCATAATGAAAAAAATCAATTCAACAATGCAATACACTCAATAACAAAAACAAAGGGATAAAGACAAATACAATATTTTTCGTTTTCAGCTAAAACAAGGATTGAACCTCAGGTGAGCTTTGGATATCCAGCTTAAGTTGGACTTTCGCGACAACGCTCTTTGCATAGAAAAACAAAAACAAAACAATTTAAATTTTTGGTACACATATATTTTTTTGTTTTTTTAAACGTTGCCTCACACCAGGAATTTCTTCCTGTATCGTGGGTGCGTTTACAAATAAACATGTATGTACATATTATGATTTGAAGAACTAAAATCTTTGGCTCATACAGGCATCATACACAACAAAACATGGTTTGTACGAAAGAATGAATGTGACCAATGAATTCAGGTATTACTGATTCCTTGTTGTACACCAAAACAATATAATGAAAACTAATTTAAAAATCAAAAAGCCGACTGCTCAAGAAGCGTGCAACATGCTGTGCAATTGGAGAATCAGGCAGTTCGCGAGTATGTATCCTCCGACTGCGCAGCATGATTATTTCTTGTTTACAGCTTTTTTGTTCGCTTCTTAAGAAGTCGGGTTTTTGATTTTTAAATTACCTAACTTACAACAATATTTTTTTTATAAATACTTTTAAACATATAAGTGGCATATACTTTTGTAATAACCTCTAAAAACCCTTCATTTTGATACATCACTCGATGCGTAGCGAAGAAAAAAAATTGCAACCTCTACAATATGGCACCCAAAATCCGCCATGTTTCATTTTTTAACGGCACTTATCTAAGAACACTTGGGCGGCCAATCTAACGATGTCTTAATTATAAAAATCCGTCAAGTGGTTTGAAAGATACGAGGTAATAAAGAATATTACATACATACATACAAAAATACAAACATACAAGATACGCGCGAAAAACATAACCCTTTCCTTGCAGCCGGGTAATAAAGTTCATATACAAGTTTTTGTCCCAGCAAACCTTTGACTGACAGAGCGAGATTATAATAGAGGGTATGATTCAGTGTATATCTTTATTAAAGTACTAGCTGTCCCACGCGGCTTCGCTCCCGTCAATTGGCTTCATAACTAACCTACCCATCTAACCTATCTAACCTACCCTACCTACCCTACATACATGATTGTTGCGTAACTCAAACCGTTTACGCAGCGTACGCAACGGTTGCTCTCAAAAAGAAAAAAAAAACCGTTTTTGCAACATTTTTCATTTATGCTCCGCTCCTTTTGGTCGTAGCGTGATGTTATATAGCCTATAACCTTCCTCGATAAATGGACTATCGAACACAAAAAGATTTTATCAATTCCAACCAGTAGTTCCTGAGATTAGCGCGTTCAAACAAACAAACCAACTCTTCAGCTTTATAATATTATATTATAGTATAGTATAGATTCGTAAATAATTAATGAAATAAATTTTTACAAGCTTTTATTTAACTTGCAACGTATGTATGTATGTGAGTGTGTTCGGGTCAAATCTTGCAACTGAATTTTAAAGCATGATGAAATTTTGCATACACGTTTAGTTTGGTTAACAATGCATATATGCTAAGTGACGTCATTCTAAATCCAATATGGCGGACGGCCCATGTTGGCGAAATAGTAATTTTTGGTGCACTGCCACGATATGGGTATCAAATGAAAGGATTTGCTGAGAATAACACAAAAAAAGCTTGTTATAAAAAAGGTTTTTTTTTTAAGTGACTTACTTTCATCAATCTGCCATTCTGCCTAGCCTTCAGCTATTTTCGGGTCGGCTTCCAGGATCTTTCTGGATTCAGCTGAGTACCAGTGTTTTAAATAGAGCGACTGCCTATCTGACCTCCACAACCCAGTAACAGGGCAACACGGTACCCCTTGGCAAGACTGGTGTCAGATCTCAAGCTTCTGACTACCCGTAACAACTGTCAAAGATCTTCAAATGACAGCCGGGACTGACGGCTTAACGTGCTTGCCGAGGCATGGAGGAATCTCGGTATGTTGAAATGGTCACCCATCCACGGACCGACCTCCTCAAGAGTTGCTTATCCTTGAAGATCGACCCGTGCGGCTGTTATTATTTAGCCACGAGCTCCTCCCCGAAAGATCTACCAAGACCAATATATACTGGTCACTTTATGCCCCGTTTTTTCACAACATACCTAATATTTCGGTAAATCCGAGGAGTGTTGATTTAGGCGGATTTATTTATGCTGCCCCGGGCAAGGATGGGCAAGGATGGCTGTCGGGGATGAGGGATATCCATTAAAGTGTCCCCGCATTATTTTGACTGAGGTTTCGGTGACAAGAAATATCTATGTAGGGACATAGCCACCTATGTATGTAGATAGGTAAATAAACTTTGTTTGGGTAGGGATTTGTTTTCGAAGCTTGGTTTGATTTTTGGGATATATTTTAGGTGTTCATTTTGTGATTTAAAAGTAGGTCATACGATAAAATATATCAATAATAAGAGAACAGTGGTGACCCAGTGGTATTGGCCGTTACTTGAAAGTTGTAGGTCGTGGGTTCGAACCCATGCAGGCGCTTTCTTTTGTGTAAATTATTTCATCACTACTGCTCTCAAAAACGGTGAAGGAAAACATCGTGAGGAAACCGGCATGTCCTAGAATCAAATATTCGAAGACATGTGACTTCCACCAACCCGCACTGGCCCGCGTGGTGGATTACGGCCCATCCCCTCTCACAGAGAGGAGGCCTGTGTCCCAGCAGAGGGAACATTAATAGGCTGATGATGTGATGTAGTGTGATACGATAAAAATGCAGGAAAATGTCGTGAGTAAAGTTTTGAGTTTTGTTTAGGGTTTGATGACAATAAAAAAGCCCAGATGACCTGAAGAACGATGTTAGGTCTAGATAAAAACTTTTTTACAAAAAAACACTACCGACTTCCGAATTTAAAGAGTTCTGTTGTACATCACTCTTCATCAGATTTTCCCCAAATTAAAAAGGGACCAATTTCGGAAGTACGGAACATACATTTTCAATCAAAAAAATATTTTCAAAATCGGTCCACAATTGACGGAGATATCGATGAGCATACACAAAAAAAAAAACAAACGTAAAGTCGAACATCCTCCTTTTTGGTAAGTCGGTTAAAAAAGGGTGACAACTGAGATAAAGATTTATTGAGAGGTATGGCAGAAGAAAATATACTGCACCGGCCTGTAATAAATTGGGATACGGGCGAATATTATGATAATACAGCCCAGGGCTTCATTTATTTATAATAGGTAAGTTTTTTTTTTGATAGGCTTGCGTTTGACCACTATCTCACCTGATGGTAAGCGATGATGTGGTCGACGGTGAAGCACGATTGCCGAGAAGAAACCTTTTCACTCTTGACTTAAAGACTCCCAGGTTGTAGCTATCAGGAAATACAGACTCCGGCAATGAATTTCACTCCTTTGCTGTACGTATAATAAAAGTATTCCCAAAATGTTTGGTGAGTATGGGTGGGATGTCCACCATGTATCGATGACGCATCGCCGTACGTCTTGTAAGCCGATGATGGAACGGGCTAGGAGGAATTAGTTCATGCAATTCCATCGCACACTCCCCGAAATGTAACCGATAAAAAACCGACAAGCTGACAACTTGACGCCGATGTTCTAGGCTCTGGCCCAGTACTGTACTGAGAAACGACCATTATTATTTTGGTTTTCTTTGTATGAAGATTAGCTATTACCTGGGGTACGTTAAGTCAAGAATAAAAAGAGGATTATATAAATAAATAACATTTATACCATTCCCCCTCTAAAAAGCTTATTTTTTTCACTGAAAACAGTGAATAAAAAGCATTTTAATCACTGTTTTGGTGTTTGAATTTGGAACACACCAATGTACTAGACGTCCATCTCAATGCTATGTAACCTCCTTGCGCCTCCTTGCGCAAATAATACTCGATACACAAACTCCTTTTTCGATTTTAATTTTGAGTTTGTTATTTAGGATTTTAATAATGATTTTGATTTTAATCTAAGATATTTATTGAATACTTGTTTGGATTGTAATTCTAATACCTATTAATTGCAATGGTATTTAATTAATTATAATTATGTCACGTAACGGAGGTGGTTACTGGTCCCTGAAACACAGGTGCTGTTAACTAGCTCAGGGGTCAGGGTTTCACATTTTATATAAATTTTGAAGAATAAACTATTTATTTATTTATTTATTACTCGTAATATTCCTTGTGCTTTTCACTTAAATCTTTCTTTTTCTCGAAGTCATGGTATAAAATATAGTATGCAACTCTTGAATAAAACGGATTTATATCGAGGGCCATGAATCACTCGCGTCGCTCATGATTCTAACACTTGAATCACTCGCTATGCTCGTGATTCAATCATCATGAATCACTCCCTACGGTCGTGATTCAGTCGTTAGAATCATTCACTTGCTCTTGATTCATCTGTGGCCCTCGCTTTAAATCCGTCTTTTATTCACTAGTTGCATAATATACTATTTAATATCGAATTGGCAAGCGTGCTCCTTCATCGAACACGTCATAGTTTACCAACGGTTGAGATAGATCAAAAGCGAGCCTTTCAAACATAATGAAACAATACTGGTTTAGTATCGTAACATATTGTTGTAAGCTTCACACCTGATGGTAATCTAAAAGGTCTAAAAAGGTCAAAAAGGAAGCTTAACTATTTTAATCCTACCGATGTTACCTACACAAATTAAAATATTGTTTTGTTATAGGTATTTGGAACTAATAAAACGTATCGGTGTACATTAATTAATATTCACTATTTTGTTGCAAAATGATAGGTGATGTTCTTCAGAAAGGCCAAGTGCGCAGTACCCATAACCGGCGTGTGTGTATGACTAGATGTATGAATGTGTGTGAAGCAAAAGAAGTATGTAAGGATCGTAGCAGGTGGCGTTCTGTAGTTTCTGCCTACACCCATGGGAAAAAAGGCGTGAGTTTATGTATGTATGTATGTATGATAAAACAGGTGGTACCAAAGACACCAACTTCCGAAACGAAAGTTATTTTTGCACTTTTTAGCGTTTAATTTTATTTTTATAAATATTTTTTTAATTTTATCATTACTAGTCGATACTTATTCATGTAGGTACCGGTTTTTTATATCATGTAGGCTCGTGCTTGTCCACTATCTCACCTGATGGTAAGCGATGATGTGGTCGACGGTGAAACACGTTTGCCTAGAAATAACCATTTCACTACGTAGCTATACGCATAATAAAAGTGTTCCCAAATCGTTTTGTGCGTATGGGTGGGATGTCCACCATGTATCGATGACGCATCGCCGTACGTCTGGTAGTGCGATCATAAAACGGGCTAGGTGGCATTAGATCGTGTAATTCAATCGCACTCTCCCCGAAATGTAACCGATAAAAAACCGATAAGCTGGCAACTCGGCGACGATGTTCAAGACTCAACCCGCCAAGGAATTTAAACGACGAAAATTTAACGGTGTAAGTATTCCTATTGTTATAATTTAGTTATTAATTAGTATAGCTTTTAAAGTAGGCATCTAAAAACTAGAGCAAAACGCAACCTCAGAATGAAATAGACCTAACTCAAAATTGCAATTTGTGGGAAATAACCAAAAAGTCTACAAAAAATTAGTGTTGACTGCACTTTTTTAACCGACTGATGAAGAACTTCGGAGGTATACAACAGAACCCTTCGATAAATAACGGCAAATCATTCGGGATTGCTGCAATCGCATGTCTGTTTATTGTATATACCATTTCATAACATAACATCACGCTAGTACGCACTAAAGGGGTACGCAGATCTCTCATTTCACCGATTATGTTCAAGTTTCATGTTATTCGGGTAATCAATTCTGGCGTAACCTTGCCTATTTTTGGTCGGTACAACTAAAAAGGGAAAAATAAAAAAACTTTTTTGCAAAAAATACTACCGTCTTCCAAATAAAAAACTACAAAGTGAAAAATAACTTTAATTTTGGAAGTCGGTGTCCATATCGCAAACAAAATGGAAAAAAAAACAAAGACACCGACTCCCAAAATTAAAGTTATTTTTCAATTTGTAGTTTTTTATTTGGAAGTCGGTAGTATTTTTTGCAAAACACTTTTTTTTGTACCCAATTGACTGAGGTATAGGCTGTCGCTTTCTTACTCATAATTTGCCACAGGTTATAACAAAATGAGAAATTACTGGCATTTTGAATTAGGTCTATTCATTCTAAGAAAATGTGAAAATTCATCTCTTGGATCCCTGATTATTTAGAATCGACGCAACGCGACTTCTTTTACCATACTTTTTATCATACAACTTAATAGCAAAGACAAAACATAAAACAATAATGTACATAATGCCATAAAACATTATCCATCATTTAACCATACACAGACAGATACACATCTCTGTTCCATAGACAATGAATCATATAGTTTTGACATATTATGATAAATGATGGCCCCTACCTAATGGTTCAACTTGACCGAGGTCCAACCAGTTTGATGACCTCAAGCTACAACTATGTCCGGTGGGTTCTACCGTCTTGGTTTATTTTTATTCCATCCTGTTTTAAATGGGTATTCCTGGTGAGGAACGGCTTGTTACAAGGTCACGTTGCTGTATTTTTAATCGAATACGGCGAAGACAAGAAGAAGGGTTATGATTTTAACAGTCTATGTATATTTGTGTATATTTATAATTAGATATTAAAGGAGATTGCCCATACACAGGCCCCATATGACGTATCGTGTCTGCGATTTTAATATTATCAAAAAATAGAATTTATATTTTGTGTTTTTTTTCCATCTGTGTCCTTTACTTTATATGTACATACAACAACAGATCAGTTTCCTTCAGTTTGACATTTGTATGCACCTTATTGCATTGTAATGGCGCATCCACACGGCGGCATGGCCGTGCGGCCGTGCCGCCGTGCTGCCTTGCCTGTTTCGCTGCATTCAGCGGCAAGGCGGTCTGAAACTCCGGCGGCATAAGCCGGCGGCATGTGTGGATGCGCCATAATAAGCGTTCACTTCAAGAACAGAAACATCGTTGTATCTCGTGAACCCCGTAAAATAAATAAAATAAAAATTTCTAATTATGAATATAACGTGTTTTTCTACAAAATAAAACCAAATTCATCTAGATACAACCATTTTTCCAAACGGCCCAAGTTCCCTTACAAAATGGGCATTCTCATATCTGTATGTTCCTCCGTAGCGTCTAAACTATTCATCCGATTTTGATAAATAAGATGTCATTCGATTCATTATTATGGCCCGTGCCGTAATTACAGTTTTTATTAAACATTTTTCCTTGTAAGAGTGATTTTTAAACGAGACATACAAACTAAAAGAGTTTAGAAAAGTATTTAGTTCTATTACTGTTATAAAGGTGAAAGTTTGTGAGGATGGATGGATGGATGTTTGTTAGTCTTTCACACAAAAACTACAAATTTTGATGAAACTTTACAGAAATATAGCGTATACATCAGAATAACACATAGGCTATAATTTATAAAGATACTCGCTCGCGTTAGTCGAAAATTATACCGAGGGAATATATTCCCGGGGAAAAAATATCCTATGTGATGTGCTATGCCAGATTAATCAATCTCAGTGCCAAATTTCATCCAGATCCGTCCAGCCGTTTGAGCGTGAAGAAGTAACAAACATACAAACACACACAGACACAAACTTTAACTTTTATAATATTACTAGCTTCTGCCAGCGGCTTCGCTCGCGTTAAAGTCGAAAATTATCTCGAGGGAATATATTCCCGGGATAAAAAGTATCCTATGTTTTAATCGAGGATGTTGGCTACCTTCATACTAAATATCATCAAAATTGGTCGAGCCGTTTGAGCGTGAAGACGTAACAAACATACAAACACACACACACACAAACAAGCTTCCACCTTTATAATATTAGTGTTAAGTGTGTTTGGGAGAAGTACTAATACCACGCGGGCGAAGCCGCTCGCATAAGTTAGTAGATTATAGCCTGGAATAGCACATAGGCTACTTTTTAGGGTTCCGTACCCAAATGGTAAACACGGGACCCTATTACTAAGACTCCGCGGTCCGTCTGTCTGTCTGTCTGTCTGTGTATCGTTGAGCTCCTTAAATTCTGAGTTGAGCTGCTCGGTTATTGACAAATGCGTGCACTGACTGGACAGGTCCACTCAATCTGGCTGGTTCTTTCCTCAAAAGACCATTTCAGACATCTGTCTACATGGTCTTCACATGATCGAACCAAGATTTTGTCAGGACTTTAAAAGAGACTGTGACCTCTGAGTTTGTTTCGGCCTTTCTTCTCAGAGTAGTCAGATAGGAAACGCCGACCTCATCTAGTTTTTAACCGACTTCAAAAAAAGGAGGAGGTTCTCAATTCGTCGGAATCTTTTTTTTTTTTTTTTTAAATATGATTGACATGTAAAAGTGTTTGTACAAACCAACTTACAGAAATAAAATCATTTATCATTAACATTTATCATTTGTCACCAGGCTGTATCTCATGAACCGTGATAGCTTGACAGTTGAAATTTTCACAGATGATGTATGTCTGTTGCCGCTATAAAATAAATACTAAAAACAGAATAAAATAAATATTTAAGTGGGGCTGCCATACAACAAACGTGTTTTTCCGTTTTTTGCGATAATGGTACGGAACCCTTCATGCGCGAGTCCGACTCGCACTTGGCCGGTTTTTTTATATTTCCACGCGAACGAAGTCGCGGGCAACAGCTAATTAAACATAAGTATATGAGCAGCTTATCAATACCTAAGGTTTTATAGGTTCTAGGTATTACCTAAGTTGATGTTTAAATTTCACAAGTTTTCTGTGAAAATAAACATTTTGTTCTTTCTTTTCGCCTGTTTTTCATAAAAACGACGTGTTGTTTACGCAGAAAAACTAGAAAAGTTAGGTGTTTACGACCGTGATTACAGTGTGAAAGACCTTAATTTTCATACGTTAACCTTTTTAAACAGAGTAACAACATGTTAAAATTAAACCCGCACTGAAGATAATTATTATATATTTAGGCACGTGAACATTATGGTTTTAATATTTAAATATTAAAACCCATTCTACCCACAGTGTTAAGAACCATATTTTTCGGCCATAATTAAAAACAAACTTACGCCACTCGATCTGCCTACCTTTTTCCCAACTATGTATGTTATGGTCAGCTTCTAGTCTTACCAGATGCAGCAGAATAGCAGTATTTTACATGGAGCGACTGCCTATCTGACCTCTACTAACTCAATAACTGGGTAAGACGATACCCCTTGGGAAAGCCAAGGGGTATCGTCATACCCATTGCCAGAAAATCAAACACCGTTCGTTTGATTTTCTGGCATCCAACTACCCGTAACGACTGACAAAGATTTTTAACTGACAGCCGGGATCAACCGTTTACCATACTTTCAGAGGCAGATACTCCGTACGGATGATCAATTTTATAGGCGGGGGGGCTGAGTAGCCGTGGCTTGGTCACCCACGGTAAAGCAAAGAGGAACCCGAAGAGGGGCTCGTCAGGGCTTTTGCCGATAAGCCGACGACGTAGTGACAAACAAGTAGGTTGCGATGCAACTAGGGCGACATCGCAACTGTCATGGGTCGCAATGTAGTATGGGAGGCATCGCGGCGGGAGAGGAGTGCCGGTTTTGCGGCCTGATCTCGGTGAGGCCGCAGGGGAGGAGGAGTGTCGGTATAGCGTTGGCCGCTCTCCCTATCTTCTGCGGCCGAAAAAGTGGTAGGCGGCTACTGACCTGACCTGTCACAAGGGGACCAAGGTTGACCCCACGTACGCGGGATCATCTTGCACCCTTGTGCTGGTTTGGTCCAAAAAAGGTATGGATGGTCACCCATCCATAAACCGACCTCGGCAATCGTTATTGTACCTCAAAAACCGACCCGTACAGCTGTTCTTATTTAGCCACAAGCTCCTCATGTTTTCCGGTCATCCGTCAACAAAGAACAGACTACATTTATTTAATTAAAAACAAACTTACTCCATTACCGTAATAAATCAAGTAAATTTTACATACAAAAAACATTAAAAAGAATATAAAATGGCCGCTATATTTCATAGTCCTTTCAGCCAAATAGCCGTAATTTCTCATTTTGAAGTAGAACTAGCTAAAAATGAGATAATGTTAGGAATAGGCGAAACGAAACAATAATATTTCATGTTGTTATTGAAAATGTATATGTAGGGAATACTGTGTAATTGTCAGGAAAGGCCATTATTTGCATGGGTTCTTTTAATAATCATAATCATTTATTTATTTGCGAATATGGGTACAAAAGAAAAGATAATATACAAACAATAGTGTCCATTAGCCATATCCTACTATAAGGCATGCAAATTACAAATACACAGGTATCCTTTAAAACAAAAATTAAAAAGTAAAAAAATAAAAATAAAAATTATGTATGGAGAACACTATCGTATGGAGTAACATTATATAAGTTTATCCTATAAATATTCAGTGACAGAGTAATATGCTTTTTTTAGTAACAGTGTTTTTATATTGTTTTTAAACATATCTATATCACTTATCTCCAGAAGTGAATTTGGTAAATGGTTATATATGCGTGGAGCCATACATAATATACTTTTATTTAATAACGCTGTTTTATTGCTTGGTAAACATATATTGAATCTGTATCTTTTGATATTTAACTTATTAAAGTAGTTTGTATTCTTCCTAACGAACATTATAACCTCTAATATATATATACATGGTAACGTAAGAATATTTAATTTTCGGGCTAGATGTTAAACAAATCAATTTCTTTGCTTGTATGTAGTGTCACAATGTAACTTATCACGTTATGTATTGGCGAATAACTTAAACGACATTCTGCTACGCACGTAGTTTGATCTACACGAACAATCGGTCACTCTCACTGTATTTCTCCATATAGCTAAGTTATTTATGAGTTTTATAACATTCTTCTTCTTTAATCGTTCCCTCATTACTGAGGATCGTGATCACTGGACGCCTTTAAGTGGACAACAAGTGGAGTGTTGGTAATCTGCCTCCATATATCCGGTCCAAAGTTGCCATCACCACCTGCTGAAATTTGCTTGAGGACGTAGCTTCTTTCACTTAGTCAGACCATCGAGTTGGTGACCGGCCTCGTGCTCTTTTCCCTTCGATATTGTCAACAATGACCAGTTTTTCTAGACTTCTATCTCCCCTTCGCATTAAATGACCGAAATAGGTCAAAATACGCTATAGGCATACTGTAGACAATCTGGTCTTGATATCGAGTTGGGAAAAGACAGACACATTTCTACGTTTGGCTGTCCATGGTATTCGGAGCATCCGCCTCCAGCACCACATTTCGAAAGCGTCTACCCTCTGTCTTTCCCTTGCTTGGATTGTCCACGTCTCAACTCCGTAGAGGAAAATGGGGAAAATCCATACTCTGACTAAACGGGCTTTGGTTTTATAACTTATGCCAAGATTTTTCCAGATGTTCTGCAAGCGTGTCATAGCATCCTTAGCCATAGCTATCCGTCGTTTTATTTCTGGGACGCAGCTGCCTTCATTATTAACAATAGACCCCAGATAAATGAAACTATCCACAACTTCGATGCCCTGGATGATGTAGACGCCCGATAGCTTTTCCGCACGATCTATCACCATAAGCTTAGTTTTCTGCCTATTTATTGAAAGCCCCAACTTGCCACTCTCCATCTCCAATCTATGCAATATATCTATGCTTTATCTACCAGTATATAGAAAGAAAAGTAAGACAAATTGTTTATTTGCACCAGACACGACGCATCTCTTATTTTGTTACTTAGTTACCTACATATTCTCAAAGGCAACGTAGATTAGACCACCTGGAAAGTGTAAACTAGCAAAAAACTGAGATTAAAGGTCTATCCACACATATCAAGACCGTGTCCGGGACGTGGACGGACCGTGCCCCGTCAGGGGCTCAAAAAAATATCAGTGTGTACATTTTATATGAACTCGTTCACACACGTCCGTGCACGGGCCAGTGACGGAGCTTCAATGCCTGGGCCCATCCCTGTCACGTCCCTGATATGTGTGGATAGACCTTTAAAACCTACATTGTGTTTTTACCCCGAAACATATTTAGCTTTCGCCAATGTATAATAATATATTCTAATCCAAGGCCACCGTCTACTCGTGTTCAAATTTTCATCCAAATCGAGATTGATGAATAAACATCCACACATTCAGACTTTTACATGGTAGGCACCGTGTACGTGTACACAGCATAATGTTTTTCAATCTTCTTTTTCCTTAGACTTCCTACAGCATAAGTAGACATTCAAACAACACAAATATATTCAAATGTTGTACCGCAACATCTCTGAAACTTTTTCACCGACAAAAAGCTTTGCCGTCTAAGCTCTGAACTCCTAAATAATGTATGGGGAACTAAAGTTAACACCGTGTGACAGAGTGCGAGGAATAAAACTAAACCACGGTGAGTCATTAGTTATGGTTACAAGTGTAACTGAGAGGGGAACATTACTCTTTGGTTTCTGTGCCTTATTTGAGTCCCCTTGACACTGTAAATTCTAATAAATGGCACAAAACATGAAAAAGTTTTACCTGATAGTAAGGGCCTTATCAAATATATAAAATTCTCGTGTCACAGTTTTCGTTGCCAAACTCCTCCGAAACGGCTTGACCGATTTTGATGAAATTTTATATGTATATTCAGTAGGTCTAAGAATAGGTCAACATCTATATATATTTTTTTTAATGGGTAGGGTTGGTATGTAGGGTAGGGTAGGGTAAGGTAGGGTAGGGTAGGGTAGGGTACGTAGGGTAGGGTAGGGTAGGGTAGGGTAGTGTAGGGTAGGGTAGGGTAGATAAATGTTTGGTCTTTTTATGGCAAAACAAAGTTTGCCGGGTCAGCTAGTTAAATTTATAAAATCTCTGAGATGTTTAGGAACTGATTAATAGATTCTTTATTTAGTCCTAGAAAATAACTGTAATTAGAGGCGAAACCAGCGTAAAAGTCTTAGTTAAGTAATTTCACCGGCATTATGTTCATTACGATAGTAGTAATTTTTTTCTGTAAGTTCATAAAAATCTCATCAAGGCAAAAAAATATGGGTCAAAGGGCTAAAAGTCAGTTTTTTTGCTTAATTTTCCTATAGTTTTAGTATTCGAAACTGTTTCATTTTTCAATGATATTACAGTAAAAAATACTGCTGTGGGGTATATTTCGGTACTAACCGTTAACTTTCTGCCGTTACTTATTTTAAAACTATTGTTTTCAAAACATGAAAACATATCAGACATAATTTAACTTGTCTAAATTACCATACACACAGATTTAGTACAAAAATAAACACAAAAAGTGTTTTGATCGTTTTGGCTCATATCTCGAAAACTAATGAACAGCAGTGAATCTTATGTAGGTGTTTTTGTGCACAATTAAACAAGAATTAACTTGATCTGAGCAAACATTGCAGTTAAATAAAAACTTTAGGAGTCATGACTTTTTTGATGTTTTGGGATTTTTAGGGAACTTTTCAGGCAACATTCTACTTCAATTATGAATATGATTCAGGTGAAATAACTTGGGTTTTTATAAATAAGGTCCTTCATCAAATATTCTCATGTTTTGTGCCATTTATTAGGGTTCAAAGTGTAAAAGAGTCTCAAATGAAATGTTAAGTATATAAAAAAGCTTATATAAACTTTTAAAGTTGTGTGACATGGATTTTGTGACCGACAAAAGTGATTTGGATTTGTTTCAGGAAATAGATTTTTTTTTCAAGAGAGCCAGGTTTACCGACATAGCCCGAAGAATTGCCAAACTTAAGGCGGTACCCCGAGCAAAACGCCACGCAAGCCGTTTTTTGTGCTGTTTTTAGGAGCTATCTACTCGTTATTTAAAAAGAAATATCAATTAATAAAAATACATTAAATTTCTACATATTATTGATTCTAAAATGGTAGATTTAGTTTTTTTTTAAATGTTGTATATATTTCACTAATCTACTTCCAAAAAAACATAAAAATGAGAAATAATTATTGATATTATGCATCTCCTCGTAAAGTGTTCATTGATTATTTTTTGTACTAACACTAATGGATAGACGATTTAATAACGAACATTTTTGTAGAATTATTTTTTTCAAAAGACCAAAATTCGATTTTATAAAGATTTTATTCTAAAATCTGGGCGTATTCACTACTGTAATTCATGCGCCACCAGTGCCGCTAGACCAATAGGAACGCTCATATCTCATGCCGATTTTTTGGTCAGGGTACCGTCTTAAGTGGCAGTGGGCAAGACACATTGCTCGCAGAAAGGCTGGCCGTTGGGGCTGAAAAGTTCTGGAGTGGCGACCGCGAACCGGAAGACGTTGCATTGGAAGGCCTCCCACTAGGTGGACCGACGACCTGGTGAAGATTACGGGGCCGGTCAATGTGGCGACGTTTGAGAGAGGCTTATGTCCAGCAGTGGACGTCTTTCGGCTGATATGATGATGTTGATAGATTTTTTTAGGGTTCCGTACCCCGAAAGGAAAAAACGGAACCCTTATAGGATCACTTTGTTGTCCGTCCGTCCGTATGTCTGTCTGTTAAGACCGCTTTTCTCAGGAACGCGTGGAGGTATCAAGCTGAAATTTATATCAAATACTTGGGAATTTGAAATTTGGCACGAAGCAACGTCTTATAGCACAGATAAAGAATACTTGCGAAAACCGTAAATTTTTTGTTACATCATATAATTATTTTTTTTAATAATTTTAAACTTACTACCCCTTTCCTCATGAACGCGTAGAGGCATTAAATTGTAATTCATATCAAATACTCAGGTCTATAATACCTTTAAGCTGAGGTTTGTACGGAACCCTCGGTGCGCAACTCCGACTCGCACTTGGCCGGTTTTTTAATACTAACCGTCGAAGTAAGTATTTTATCTACTCTTTAACAAATAAGAGTTAGCAAGTTTACACTCTTAATCAATCTTTTCTGAAACTTTGCTTTATGCTAACCTAATTTTGTAACTAACTGTAGAAAGAGCAGAAGCAGACTCAAGCATGAACTGTAACGAACTTGTAAACTTCTTGACTTCACAAAGTTCTTGGATGCAATAATGGCTTGTGTTGACGTTAAATCAACACTTTTTCTTTTCACAGTTGTATTACGATTAGACCGAGATATCTGTGTGGTTATTCCGAGTGTTTTAACGTTCTCGATCGTGATAACGTAAACGTTATTTTCTGTCAATTTCTATATAAAAAAGAGGTTTCACCTCACTGACAGCAGACGGCGCTTATCAAGATTCAATGCAAATTGACGCGTTCCAGCGTGAGACAAAACTCGCACTACGCCCACTGTACTGTGAGTATTATTTCCTATAATTTATTTCTTCACTAGTACTAGGACTATGCTATTTAATGCATTTTAATACAGAACTAGCTAAGTACCACAGCACATAGGAGTATTTCCATCTAAAAGCCGGTCAAAAGTCGAATTTACGAAGTTAAATAAAAACCAATTAAAGCAACACATTTTTGCAGCTTAATAACCTGTCCATCTAATAAATAGGGGCATATTTGTAACTCAAGTAGTTGACCCTTCCCGCACAAGTAGTCGGAACCCAGTCGTTTTCAAAACCGCATGTTTTAGAGTTTGAACTGTACGTTTGGTGTGATAAATAGTGAAAAAAAACATTGTGGATATGGAAGTACAAGGTGCGTAGATCATTTTAACATGATAATAAAATAAATACTTTGTTTCATTAAGGTATTTAAAAAAAAACAGAAAGATGGACCGAAAATTTGAATTAAATTTATAAAATATTTTATTTAATCGTGTTTTAGTTTATTTGTCAAGGCTTGTCTCTCTGTCGTCTCTGTCTGTCATTTATTTTACGATTAATATGTTATCTGGTATATATTTGAGTAAATAGGAAAACAATTTTTTTTTTCAGTATTTAAAGATGATAGTGTAAAATGTGGGTATATTTGACTTTTTGTTGTTCTATTTTTTATTTCAGACTAGATGACCCCCGCGGCTTCGCTCCCGTCAAAATTATGGCCTATGTTACTCGGGAATAATGTAGCTACCCATAGGTGAAAGATTTTTTTAAATCGGTCCAGTAGTTTCGGAGCCTATTCGGTAAAAACAAACAAACAAAAAAATCTTTCCTCTTTATAATATGGGTATAGATAATGTAGAATCGACTATTAGAAACGAAGGAACAAATACAAAAAGAGAAAAAGACAACACTAGTTGCGAAAATATAGATGAAGACGATGAAGAGGGAGAGGACAATTAAAATATTTTTAAGCACTTTAGTTAACGTTAAAGTTTTTTTAATGAAACGTGTTTTTTTTGCTGTGAATTTACTTTTTATTGTCATTAAAGATAATATTAAATCATATTACCATGTTTTATTATTAAATTAACCAATAAATAATTTTGACCGGATTGTACCTGGAAATACTCCTATGTGCACAGTAGCAAATTCAATTTTATTAACTGACTAGCTTCTGCCAGCGGCATCTCCCGCGACAAAAGTATTTAATCATCCCAAGGCAACTACTTAGACTACTTAGACTATAATCTATATCTATGCATAATTTCATTCAGATCCGTTCAGCCGTTCTGGTTGATTGAGTAACAAACATACATCCATCCTTCCAAACGATAGCATTTATCTAGTTAGATAAACAAGCAAATAAAAAGTCAATATGCCTAACCTTTTCCAACATGGGGCGGATTAACAGCTGAATACCGGTATTTTATATGGAGCGTCTGCCTGGTATGGTATAAACCACAGACAGAAATCTAACTAGATAACGCAAGTCCCTCCATCTGTATGAAAACCAAGCGTGCCACTTTTTACTTACCGATGAAAAAATATATTTCCATTGCCTCTCCCAACCTTGTTCTGTTCAGTTTTTACAACTCAATCTGCCATAAAAAGCCATTTTTCTAGATTTCGGTGGATTTCCGGTGCCGATAATGCTAAATGAAACAGCTGAAAGTACGATTATTGATCATACTTTTTGACACGCGAGGTGCATACAATCTCGTCATCTAGTTAGGTTTATATCTGTGGTATAAACCAACAAACTGACAATGACCTTCTTAAAAAAGCATGTCCCACGCCTACCGCAAAAAGCTGCCTTTTGTAAATCTGTTCTACATTCTTAAAAAAAAAACAAATCCTAAGAACATCAGTTATTCAAAGCCACGCAAATACACGAAGTACAGTCAATCCCCCAAATTTTGGAATACCCATCATATTCCGGGCACGCACATCTAGGTACGCTCGCGTACAGTGGTATCCTACTAATCCTACTACTATTATAAATATGAAACTTTGTGGGGGTGGATGGATGATCCATCCAACCTCACAAACTTGTTTGTGATTGTTACTCTTTTACGCAAAAATTACAGAACGGATTTTGATAAAACTTTACAGTAACATAGCTTATCCATCAGAATATATAAGTAGTATATATTCTGACTATATATTCTCATAATATATATTCTCTTACTATTAATATATAAGTAGTAGGTATGTAAGTGGTGCATTTGTGATGTAAAAGAGCGCCTCTCGCCATCATACGTAAAAGTTTGGCGAGTTTAGAATTAAGTAACACCTCTGTATTAAAATATAATTGAATAAACAAATAAAAAAAAAAAAAAGGACTGAGGTTATAATTTAAAAAGACACTCATAGGTTATAATTTATTTTTTATCGGAAGAAGTACTAACACCACGCGGGCGGAGCCGCGAGCGGTAGCTATTAAATACAAAAGTTTGGAGGGATGTTTGTTACTCGCCACGCCAAAACAGCTGAACGGATCTGAATGAAATTAGGCACAGAGATAGATTATATATAGTCTGAAATAGCACAGAAACTTCTTATATCCCGATATAACCTTCTCTCTTTTCACGCGAGTGAAGCCGCGAGCAGAAGCTAGTTAAAAACATGATTAAAATGTAATCTCGTGTTGTCGTACTCGTGTTCTATTTGTTGGTGGTACAGTGGTGTAGTAAAGTGTTTCGTGGTCAACGTGATTAAGTGTGGTGTGAATTTTTTATTGTTTTATATTGTTTTCTAACAGCATTCGTGGGTACTCAGAATAGTGTATTGTATTAGTTTATGGAAAACACTTGACACTAACTATTTTTGTGAATATTTTTAATTGTTTTTTTTTTCATTTGTGTTTTTTTTACGGAGCTGTACCTACAAGCAAAATTTGTAGTGAATTTTTCAACTCAATAACCACTAGAATAATATCAAACAAATGAATACATATTAGTATGTCAATTGAATATGGATTCTTACAAGATAAAAAAAATTTGCAAAATACCACAAACACTAATCGACAGGCTTTAAATGCCGAACTTTGCCTCACCCATAAACAAAAAGTCTTCCCTCGCCTATACGTCCTTTTTTTTAAAGAATCTTAACTCAGGC